>OX424575.1:158216403-158397572 GCA_949152435.1 Gastracanthus pulcherrimus | reverse complement strand
GGACGGCGGTGGATTTTACGGCGAACGGGGTACGGTAAGTTTTATCGATGCTTAAAGGCGAGTGTGCAAGAGGTAACGGTGAGGTACGTTAAACTTTTTTTCGGGAGAAACTGATTGTCGTGGTTGGTTCTAACATTTTGCAACAGATTCTTCTGCATAATTTGAAGTATACATTTTTATGCTACTGTTTTAAAATCTAAGTTTTTATTAAATGTAGTATACGTGCACACAAAAAGTTTAATTTTTTAAAAGGAATTCTTCTTATAAATAAAAATAAATATATGAGTAAATATAATGCTAAGAACATTCTAAATTAATAATACCTTAATTATTAACTTTTCCCTCTCAAACTTGTACTTTTCGACTCATCAAGGCGCCACAAAAATCAGTCCTCATTAAGATCGATTTCGGCAATCTTGCCTCACCCTCGAAAAACTCAACGAAAGTGACAATCTCATAAGCACAATGTTCGCGTCTCGGGCAAAAAGAGCCGCGGGGCTCCAGGACTCGCGCTCACTCTCTCCCCTCGAGCTTTTAATGAAATTCCATCGTACTGGCATTATTCGAGGCACGCGCTGCCGCCGCATCGCCCCCGAGAGATCGTCGATTATATAGAAGGCAGGCCGAAGGGGTAATTATTTATCGAAAAATGAAGGAAGAGCGGAGGTAGACACGAGGTGTACGGCCAATTACATATACTTTGACGTTGCGGCGAATTAAGAGGAGATGAGGGAAGAAGAAGATGAAAAGATCTGCAGCCGAGGCGAGGTTCTGTAACGATGGAAATGTCTCGCTGGCGTTGACAATACTTTTTCACCGATTACTCATATACACTATATGTTCAGACGTATATTTTTGAGATATAAACACTTATACAAATGAATGACTAATTTTTAGTGTTTCTAGCGCTATTTAAATAAGTTTAAATAACTATTATAACTACCAGAAATATGGAATATATTTTTGGAGCTTCTATATGCATTTATACATTTTTAATGCCTGATATAAAAGGCTTGTTAAAAAAATCCGGTCTTTTAGTCGCAGCAAATGCGTTGATAAAAGTACATCTAAATCTGTCCTGAAAAGAGCTTGAATCCTGTCATTCGATTGATCGGTAGGATCCGAGCGCGAAATTCAAATTCAGTATGAAACGCATATGTAACTGAAAAAATCCGCGTAAAAATACACCACGACTGCAATTAAAATGAAGATCAACGTAACGAACAACACTGCTTATGACAATTAAAGAAAAGTAAAATTTCAACCCAGCCCTAATTACGGCTCTCCCCTTCAAAAATCGGCATTTCTCCTCGTCTCGGTTCGCGCAAAAACCGCACACGAAATAATAAGAACGTGAGAGACGCGAGACCGAGAGAAAGGACGAACGAGAACCAAAAGAAGAAAAAGAAGAGAAAAAAAGACGCGCGCGCATCCTTTCCTTTGCTCTCTTTACTCTCAACGATGACGCGCGCTCCACGGCTGCAATCCACGTGTGGGCACGCAGCGGCAAGAAGTGCCGACACAGAGAGAGAGAGAGGAGAGAGAAGAGAAGAGAAGAGTCTCGATGCATTCGTGGATGCGCGCGCGCGACTCGAGGATCGATCGAATTTACGTCGATCAAACGGCCGTTTTCGTTCCAGCGGCGAGGCGCAAAAAGAACGAGGGACGAGGAATCGCGAGGTGGAAAAACCGATCGCGCCAAATACTTTTCGCGGTTGGTTGGCGAAGGGAGTTGCAATCGTCCGTAGGATTTGCAGAGATTCCTGCCTGATGAGTGAACGATAGGTGAATTCAAATCGGTATTCTTTGCTTTACAAATTGTTATACGATTTACAATTTTTATTTATACTTCTTGGAGCTTTCTGTACATAGTCATGGTCAAAGCATGCATTTTTCATAAACTATTCTTAATATATATAATATGTAAACAGTTTTTTTTGTTAAAAAATGTTTAAGGCATTCTTATTTTAAAAATGTGATTAGTACATATCAAAAGAATAATCGGAAATATCTTAATTGTTTAGTACCATAAAAGTGTACTGATAAAGTTAGAAGAAAAAGTATACACCATAGAATTTATACTATGTTTTTGTCTTCTTGAGTATATTCTCAAGTATCTAATTGTGATTTAATAGAAGAAAATATTTATTTTTTAATTTTAATAACAGTTTTTTGAAAGGATGTACAAATCTTTTAGATACTTATGCCATGACTATCCGTACTACATAACCATAATGTAGAAAATATATCATTCTAAAAAGGTCTCAATGTTATCAACAGCATAATTAATTTACAGTACACTTAGCCGACTAATGATTGAAAACTAATTGAAAGCGTCAAACTACCGCTAAAAACCTCGCGCGCCATAAAACGCGAAATCTATATTTAATACTGAATGAACAGATTATCTCAGTAACAGTTTGTGGAAAAGCCAAGCGAGCGAGAGAAGGGGTCGAATCACCGAACGATTAAAAAAAAGGCCTAGCGTTCACGCATCGCCATGTGTCTTGGCTCTCTCTCTCTCGACTTTTTGTCGACTTCGTCAGTGCGTATATACGCACCATGAAAGGCGAGCGTTCTTCATTCATTTTTTTTCCTCTCCTCCAGCCTCGATATATATGTGTAGCAATGACATTTCCGTTGCTACAGGCGTGCGCGCGCGCGCTGCTCTATACTACACGCGCTCGCGAGGTCTAAATTAAGCTCACTCCAACAGGTCGCCCTTAAGACCGTATACGTGGAGAGAGAAAGAGAGCAGGTCTAAGTGATTTCTTTGCGTCATAGAGCAGCCCCTAATAATCGCCTCGAGAGAAAACCATCTGTGGATTCAACTACTTCTTCTAAAGTCGACGGAGTTTTTGTTCCGAGCGTTAATCATCGCTTGTTATAGTCTTTTTTAGTTCTACTTCGGAATAAAAATGTAATTATTTGTGGATTGATGATGTTCATTGTGTACAGTATTGAGTGTTTATGATCTTGCTATTCTTAGTCCTGTTCTTTTAAACTTTACCATTTTATTTCAGCGTTTAAACTATTGGTTTACGGAATCAAAATCAATTTTTTGGATTCATTCATATTTTGTTAAAATGTAAGATTTTTATCGTTTAAAAAAATATGCTATGTTTTAAAGAACTACAGAAATCGATATCTAAAGATCAAGTGTTGGAAAGAACAAAGTGGAACTACACTAACACCTAATCAACTATGGAGGTACCGATTGGGTTTCTTGTTGATGCAAAATACAGAATCAATTGATAGTATTGCTTAAAGGTAAATAAATACCTAGCTTTTTCCGATTTCAATATCAAATTTTCAAAATTTTTTGTTCGCTTAAAAGACATTATTTTAATGAACCCATTTTCGTACTGCTAGTTATATTCAATGACCTAAGTGAGGTAGAGTTAGGTCAATATGGACTTGTATAGAAAATATAAGATAACATTTGGCACTCAATACCCTCTTTCAACCAAGCACCACTATAAATCGCAGAGTAAAAAAAAGCCACCTCATACCCTCGCAAACTCACCGTACTCCAGCACAGTGAAACTCAAGCATCGATCCCCTCTCGATCCAAGGTCACACAGCATGGACTCGCGGTCTCCGGCTCATTAAGCCCCGCGCCACACCGCGGCAGCGTTGGAGTTTAAGGTCTTCATAAGGCGCGCCAATCGGCCTTCCGATCGTCGCCCTCCCAACTCCTCTAAAGACCCCCTCCTTATCGCGCGCGGATGATCGAGACTCGCTCGTTCGCGCGCACGCGAGATCGGGATAATTGCGGAGTCACGAGTCGCCGCGCGCGGCAGTACCGTTTCTAATCTCTCTCTTTCTCTTTTCTACCTCTTCCTTCTCCTTCGCTCTTTCGTTCTATTCGTTCTCGTTGACCCAAGGAGAGATAAGGTGCAGCGGGGAGTGTGTATATAAGTATATAAGGAGATTCAAAATTTTATCATTGCGGGATGGAGATGTGAGGTGCGTCGTGGTTGCGGGTATACGTACTGCGCGGGAATGGTGATTTAGAGACGTGCGAGGGGAGAGGGGGTAGGGATAAGGGGCGTGTCGATGTTTTATGGATCGTAATTGGATATGTATCGATATTCGTGGATAAGAGGTTTGACTAATGCTGGCTACGGTGTAATGATGGACTAATCGTGGCTGGCATACTTATGAAGTTATTTTAGACACTGAGAAAACAACCGATTGGCAACAGTACTAAACACTCTAGTAATATTCCATCTATTTGGAGTAACCGATAATTTAATAAAGTTTGCAATTTTATCGGTTTCCTAAGAAAATGCGTTTAGTAAACACAATTATTTAATTCAATTGATTATAGCAACTTTAAATTGGCAAAACGAACTCTATTTTAAAGTAAACTTAACTTTTGATATTTCTAATTTTTCCGAACAGCTACTAGAAACTAAACGATTAATCTAGTTCTCGTGATGTTCGGCACGAAAGTTCAGTACACTTTGGCAACCGATATTATAAACCTCTCTCACTGCAATACATTCTTATTTCTAAAAAATGGTCCATTTCATTAATGCAATCACAATAAAACTTGAAGCTAATTAAACTAATAGCCGATATCCTGTCGAATCATCGCGCCAATCTCTCCAACCTTCTCAAAAACCTTCCTACGGCTCGCTCACTGCACTGCATACACGCACACGCACTCATGCCCATACAACAGCACGTACGCACCGGGCGATCAGCAAATAAACGAGCTCTCGAGAGTATATACACACACAGCAGCGACGGCAGAGAGACGGAAATGAAGCGCGAGAGATGGGCTCGTCGGATCCCTTTGAATGAACCGCGCTCGTATACATGTGCGCTCGTAACGTGATCCGCGCGAAAAGTATCGAACGTGTGCGTATACACATCACTGGCGACTTCGCGAAGTACCGTTACAGGTGCTAGGCGAGTCGTAGCGGCCCGAAACCGCAGAGATACGCGTGATTGCAGCCGCGGACGCTGCGGTTCGTTCTAGCGTGGAGTCCAGGCTTGGAGGGGTTTAGAGGAGACGCGAGGTTATGTGGATCGGGGCGCGCCGAGGAGCTAACTGGGATTCCTGTAGCGACAACTTTTTTTTAGAGAATGAGAGAAGGAGAGGATGGGCAGTTGGAATAAGTAGTTGCGTTGGGAATTCGATTTTGTAATTTACGGCTCGAAGTCGAAGGCGTATTCGTAACTCAATTTCAAAATCGAAAAAATACTAGAGTTTTGGCTTCAGCTCGAAACGGTAAACCGTCTTGATTGTTTGGCAATTTGTAATTTGTAAAAATAGATTTCATTGTACTTTGAACACCAGCTATCAAATAATCCAGATCAGTTATCTAGACCATTTATAGTTCATTGAATTTAAGTATATGAAATAATTTCTGATGCTTAAGTTCTGATCATCTAATGAATCATAATATTAACTAAATCCAGATGGCTAGACCGCAAGGTTCAAATAAACACAAACATAAATCAATCATCAATAAATGATGAAGCTGCATTATTCAATACATCCATACTAATCATCCATCTATAAAACTAACTTTTACACATTTCAATGCCATGAGAACCTACAACCAACCACCCTCATCAGCTTAAAACGGAAGAGCTTGGAATTAATCGAATCAATAACAATCCAGCAGCAAAACCAGCCCAAACCGTCATCCGGTCTTTTTAACCAGCAGCCTCAAATTGACGTTTCGATTGTACAAAAAACTGTCGTCGGCAGCAGGCCAAGAATAAAGCAGCGCCGCGGCCGCGCGAAAATGTCGCCCGTCGACTGTGCACGTCGGTGGTGGGAATCGAATGGCAGTTGGTTGACCTCACAAGTGCGATGTCAACGAGCTTAAACTCGCGCTATTGGCAGTAGCAGTAGCAGCAGCAGGCGACAGCTACCACCAGTCGAGGACGACAACGACGACGATTGCAGCAAGAAATTGCTGATGGCCCCTCGGGCGCTTTTTAAGCGAGTGCCGGAGATTGGCGTGATGGTTTCTTGCGCGGTGCTACCGAATGGTTGTGGGAGATATCGAGTGTTTGTTATTGCCTGTGAAGTTCTCAGACTTGAGGTTTGAAAACTATAGTTGCTTTATTACTTGTTTTAAAGAAAGTTTGAAGCTACAAGTTTTGTTTAATTCTATTTTAATGTCATTGTTAATCCATTTTGAATATTTCAAAGAGATTCATGATCATTTTAAAATTCATGATATGTCGCATAACATTTTGATTGATTATATTATGATCATCCAAAATTTACTACATAATTAATTTCTATTATGCTATCTGAATTATTTGCATCACTAATCGGCATGATACTGATGTCATGAATATTGAAATGACTATAAGCTATTGTAAAATTGCATAAACTTGACTTATTACACTTTGTTTCCGAAAAATTAATGTGCGTGTCATAAAACCCTTGAACAAAGACAACAAGCCATAAAATTTTATAGGCAAACAGAACTTCCTTTGTTAGTATATTTTTCCGTCTATTTCAAGTTCTTCTTCACCCCTTTTGGTGATAAACCAATCAACATGCACGGCGCCTCTAGTGTTTTCAAAGATCTAATCCAAATATTATTGTATAGACATCTTCTTTGCATGAGATGTAAATGTTCCACGAAGTATCATCACTCGAAAAGTCATAAAGAGTATTTGCTTAAGAGATTTAGAGTCTCCGTTCTTTTCTTCGTTCTATTTCGTAATTTTAAACTGAAAAGCGCGTGTCCATTAAAATAAGTTTGATGATGTGAAACAATTCTTTGAAACGTAACATCCTAATCTTGCAAAAGAGTTTTCATTAATATATAAATAAATAATCACTTTCAGAGTCTTTCTTTTATTCTTTGTTGCTTGTTTGAAAAGACTACATGTCAAACTCCAACTAATAACTACTATTCGCAGATTGTTTCAAATCACTGTTAACAATACAAACGATCATAATCCTCCCCCATAAACGCTTCGAATAACACGCATCATTCAACAAAGCATCCACCTCTTATCCCGTGTACCCACCATCCCTCAACCAAGCGCTCACAACCGACCAAAAACGACCAAAACCCCAAACACACGAGAACAAGCACGAGCTATTACACGCAGCTCTACGCACCAAACCTAACAAACTCCCAACCGAAATTCTCTCATTATAACACGCCCACCGAATCAAATTACAGACACGCTGCATTGAATACGCAGATTCGCTAAACCGAACTGTCTTCGCGCTTTTACAGACTGCTGCTGCTGTTGCTTGCTGCACGGCTTCGTCAGTGATAAAAGGAGGAAGAAGAAGAAAACAGCAGCTTCGCTGGAGAAAAAAGGAAGGAAGAAAAAAGCCGTAAAATAAAGGAGATAGAGCGGCGGCGACGACGACGAGGACGTTGAAAGGGACGAGAAAGAGAGAGAGAGAGAGAGAGAGAGAGAGAGAGAGAGAGAGAGAAAGGAGCAGCAGCATCAGCAGCGAGCTCTGAAATTAGTGGAGGAACAAACAAAGGGTTGCGGGGGACCAAGTAAATAAAAGACCACGGGATTCTATTAACGGGGAGAGAGAAAAGAGGCCCTTAAAGGCCTTGCTCCCGCTGCTGTATAGAGTATATACAAACTCGGAGAAGGACGACGGTGCAATCGTGGAGGACGCGCGACGACGCGACGCGACGCGAGATGGCACCGTTTTCAGAAACTGTCCGCTAATCTTCCTCTCATCTCCTCCGCGCTGGCTCTTCGTACGCCCTTCGTTTCGCGAAAAAAAGAGGAAGAAACGACGGTGGATCTCGCTTTGTCTCTGCGGTTTTCATCGAGGTCCTCTGGAGAGAAGAGAGGAGATACTCGCAGTTCTGGAGATGGATGGACGTATACATCTCGCGGGCTTCCTTTCTTGATTCGCTTGCCTTGTCTTTGCTCTTTACTCTGTGAGTTTCTGCGAGCTTTTGTTTCGGATGCAGTCTTCATTTGTCTGGCTGTGTAATAGGGGAGAACATTGTTGTGGGAACTATTTGGTGGGGGCTAAGTGTAGTATGCTACTTGATATCGTGAATAACATTATATTATTAGGATGGGTAAATATGAAACCCAAACCGAAGAGAGTTAGAGTTGTTGAAGAACTTGTGATGCTGTTTCGCAAGAATCAGCAATACGATATTTATAATTTTAGAACGATCTGACCTTGAAATACTGCTCATAAAGTACTAGGATACTCTATATTCTAGAACTGAAGTAGACATCGACTTACCTAAAACAAAGAAAAATGTAATTTATTAATAAAAGGATCGAAAGTTAATATAAATATTATACTCGTACCTAAATGGTTAGGTAGTTTCGCAGGAGTAGACGAAAATAAAAATATAATATTCAATCAAACATAAAATAACCTAATATAAATTTGGAGGGGCTTAATAATTAACTTTATTACAGTAACATTTTCCAGTTAAAAAATACCAACTCTTATTACCGTAAAATTTCAAATGAATAGTGGTCGAATACTAGTGCCACTACTTTATATATTAAGACAAATAATTATCAAAATTGTATACAAATACAAAATTAATATTTTTTCCTTACTTTATTTTCGCACATCTTTCTCATCTCTTTCTATTCGTTCTCTCTTACGTTTCTTTTTCTTTTCTCCTTATTTATTTTATTTCTATTTTTTGTCTCACTCATTCTCCTTCTCTCTTTCTTTATGTCCTTTCATCTTTTCTCCCTCCATCCCTACCCTCTCTTGCTTCTAGTTCGCTGTTGCTGCTGTTGCCGCCGCGGACCCCATGGGTCCTTTTCGAGTAATTACCCAGTGTGGTTTTTTGCCCGCGAGACTCGCGATCCGGGCGCAAAACCTGATTTTCGACAGGAAGGCCTCGCGGCCACTTTTCTCTCCCTCTCTTCTGGAGAGAAGGAGAGAAGCGAGCACAAGCGAGAGAGCACGAGCTTTCAGCATGAACTCCACTCGTCTCTCAAGGACGTTCACTAAATTTAGAGATTATTTCACAGAAGGCAGGAGGAGAATGCACCGCGAGCTGCATGAGTCTACGTTTGAGAGCAGGATCATTTTTGTATGTTTTTAATATTCTGTATGCCAACAATGTACAGAAAGAAATCATGCGAAAAAATGAGGTAACCTTAAATATAACAAAAACAAAAGCTTGTATTTTGTTATTTGTTATATCAATCAATGTAATATCGAATAAACGTGTCTTATTATGCAATGTTTACATAATTGAAAAAAATGTTTTTGTTCAACAATAACATAAAATAATGAAATAAAACTGTCATTATACGTCATAAAAAAGGTAAACAGTACGACTTCGTATATTTTACCATAATGCATATGAAATTAACTATTCGAATATCCAATTTCATATCGCAACTCACAGAGGCGCAGACGTGCGCTCCGGAGCAGCAGGTTGCTCGTAAAAAAGCTCGCTGAGCGCGCACGCGGAGTGTGCACGAAATTAAACGAGAACGGACGCGACAATTTATGTCAATGCGCCCGCGACCCCTCGAGCTAATATCGTCGAGAATCGAGAACGCGAAGATTCACTTTCCGCTTGTGCGTGCCTCGTGATATGAAATACGCGAATGCCTTGAGCATTTTAGAAATGAATGTTTTAAATTGTTGCTTTTATCGTTATTACTTAATGTTTCATTAACTTTCTTATTAAAAGAGGAAACTTATAAGTTTCTAATAAATTAAAATATAAATAATCATGCTTTGAATGATTCGAACCTCATAAACGTTTCAATTGTTATTTGAATCATCATGAATATTTAAAATTCAGATACATAAATCTTTGTGCAATTTTTAATAATTCAGGTTATTAATTTATTAAAAATATGTAATGTTCAATTTTTAAAACTGCTTAAAAAATACATAAATTTAGTTGTAATAAATACTACAATGTATTTTTTATTCACTCAACTAGAAATAATTTCTTGTGTAGATGTAATAAATCACGGGACATTTAAAACTCAATTTTTTCTTTATATAAAATGCACACACAGCCCATGAAATTTCTTCATTAAGAAAAACAAAACCAATTCATGAAAGACAAAGGCAAACACCAAAAATAAAAAACGCAGAATGCAAGATTGCAGCTCGAACAAATGACTACCACGCGTCGCTTCAGACCAACTCTCCTCCTCCTGCGCTTACTCTTGCGGTTGCTCCGATTATCGGCTAGAGCGTAATCACGGTCATTTCTTTCCGACGCGTCCGCTCGTCGTCGGTGCAGTATATACGAGCGAGCAACAACAGCAAGGGTGGCCGACTATATCGCGAGCGAAGACCAAGACGACTGATGATGGTGACGATGATTGCAGCGCTGCTGATGCTAATGCGCACTGCAATGGTGGCGGTCGTTCATTAAATTGCTCCGCGAGCAGTGTGTTCGATTAGCGAATGTTGGTGCGATTGCTTTTGTTTATAGGGTTTACTTTGTTTGCGAGGTGACTTTGCAGTTTTGAAGAAGTTTGATGGCTTTATTATAGGACAAATGGACATGTAAAATGGATTGCACTTATTGCAGGTTTCTGGTTTTGTATAGAGCAATTTACTGTTAGTGAATTTGAGATAGATTAACATTTCAGTAATTTAAGGCTAGGGAAAATTATAGAACAGTTATGTGTTTTTGTAACCACTCGATAAATTAGAATTTTAATTATAGATCACAGGTGATAAGTGGAACGTCAAGTTTAATTTGTAAACGATGAACGCTGTTTTCTTTTTGGCATTTAAAAATCGATTAGTATACTGTAGAAATTATATAATTCATAAACGATTAACCTTGAAATGAAATTGATTTTTAAATTAATACGCTAACCTATTATTTCCGCAGTGATCATATGAATGTCGATTACTTTCTCACCTAGAAATTGTAAATTGGTATATCACCTAAATAAGTATGCAAAACGGACAATCACTGATGATTAATATAGTTTCTGAAAGATGACACCTTTCTGATTTTGAAGTCAGATTTCCGTATTATTTAAATAAAATATTTACTCTTTTTCGAAACACACTTTGGTAGGAACATCGAAAAAATCTTACTTCAGAATCAAAAGAGATAAATTTCTATTTCAGAAACCATATTATTCATCGTTAATTTGTTCTACCATGCACGTTTGATAGAGAAGAAACCAATCAACATTCATAGATCGTTTCAGAAGTAACGATCGACTTAAGATCGAACACTTCACAAACTCTTCGAAACCCACATCAGCTGACCATCACACTAAACTGAACGCTCCCCACATTTACATAAAAACACACGTCCATCCGCAACCAACACCCAACACTCATTCATCATCGATTTTTCTCAAGCTTCCCACCACCGTCATTCGAACAACTCTATAATCCTTACTGTACACCGTACACCAATCTCACCGCGAACGCGGAAGAAGCTTCAGCTCCAGCTCCAGCCTATCCTCAAACTACTAGAGAAATAAAGCTCGCTATACGAGGAACATTAAAACCCCCACGGGACAAAGCGGCCACTTGTGCATTCATTATCGGACGCAGCGCACAAGCTCTCTCTCTCTCCCGCGTTGTTGCGCAATTTAGCGCCGCGGCGGTCATTATTCCCTGGCGATCGCGTGTAAGTCGTATACGTACGTATATAGGAAACTCAGTCTCTTCCTGTCTCCTAATTCTTGCAGGCCTGGTGCGCAGTCAGTCAGTCAAGTCTCTTCGCGTAGTATAGTTCGTATTTTTGAATGCACGTGCAGCGCGGTTTATGTGCGTGCTGGGGCTTTGGTTGTAAAACGTGCGAATGGATGTGTGTATACATTGTATACAGTTCGGTGCCGAGGCTGCGTTGTTTCTTTTTTAGAGATGAATTTATGCGATGTATTATACGGCGGTATGATGTTTATAAAATTAAACGGAGAGATACGAGGATGTAAAGGTTTGCTTTGAATTGATGTGCGAAGCTTGCGTTATCTAAGAAAATGTAACGTGAACGCGTAGAACAATTTGTAAAATGTTGCGTTGAGATTTAGTGCATCGAAACTCAAGGCTTCATAGCGAATGGATCAAATTTCATTCTAGAAGAGATTTAGAGTGATGTCAACTGATAACATAGACAACAAGCTACTTCAGATACTTCAGAGAAAAGATTCTTCAGCCATATCTGGTCCTGTACTTTAATAGAGCCGCGCTTGATTTTCAAAGTGGATTCAAATGAATACAAGCAGAGTTGGATAAATAAATGAAAGGTGAAATGGTTACAGAATATTTGCCTTTATTTTCAAGAACCACGCAATATTTATTCATACAAGTAAGATCAATGTTATTTGATGATAAAAGTCATCTCAAGACTCTATTAAAGGATAGGCAAGACTATCGCAACTCTATAAGACGAAGGGCGAACGCACGTGCGGGCGTCGCGCCGCTCGCAAATCAACGTCATTGCTTGTCTCTCTCCTTCTCTCCCTCTCTCTCTCCTTCTCTCCGAGGGTCCGGTCCATACACCTACGATGTTCACCTGGCGAGGCGAGGCCTTATAGTTTTCAACCTGGCGCGCGCGCGGGCCGTAAACAAAGTGTACCGATTCAACGCGAGATCTCACATCTCATACGCTATATTTCAATGCATAAGGTGTAGCATTAAAGATTTTTCCGTGTGCAGGTCGTGGGCTCGCTAGATTCTCTGAGCTCGCGAGCGCTGTTGTCTGGTTAGCCAGTGTTTTTATTAAGGCTCGGCGAGTCTCATCCAGCGACGATAAACCCGTATGATTACACATGCGTACATGGGGATACTTGTCCAGTGTGCAGTGTGCGGTGTATGGGGATACATGATACGTGGTGCTGGTGCATAAAGGCTGTGTTTTAGATTTTTGCGAGAGCTTAGAGACATGGTGTATGGCAATACCGCACATGACGTTCGTTAGGCAATCTTCATAAGGTGTTTAGATGGAGCGTTTTAGACTTATGCATTTGGTGTGGATTTAAATGTTAATTTAATATATCTTGTGATATTAATTTACCAGTAAATCCATGGAGGCATTAATAAGAAATAGTAACTGCTCTATTCGTTGTTAAATTTATACTACGTTTGAATGTCATAATTTATAGTATGCATATTGTTAAGGCGGCAATAAAGTCGTCGAAATGTCAATAGCGAATAGAACAGTTGTTGTTTCTTATTAACATCTCTTTAAAAACAAGATTGAATATCGGCTATTAACCTTTCAAGCATACTTTTTGTACATCCAGGTCTGTTGAAATGATAAAAACTCAATATTCCTTCCACAGGTCAATTTATGAACAACTCAATATACCTTCCGCTACGCTATATCCTTCCACTGCCTTCAAAAAAGCCCTTAATCAAAACAATACACATCCCTAATTAACACTTAACGCATACCATCTCCCCTTTCTAATCCCTCCGCGCGTATATGCCACACACTCTGCACTGCAAAAGAATAATCTTGTAAAGCGCCAAGAGCCCGCCGCGCGCGCGCGCGCGTATAAATTAAGAGGACGTTGGCGCCTGGTGCGCGTCGCAGTGTCAGGCCGATGCCTCGTGCTAAATGACCAGCGCGCGAAGCAGAGCCGCGGCAGCGAGGCAATTAAAAGCGAAAAGCTCGAAACAGCGAGGGCAATTAGTTCGTCTATCGGCAGGAACACGCGGGCATAAAGAAGTAGCTTTTGCGTATCGCTGGAGAGATCGTCGTTGAGTTAAGCGCCGCTGGTCAATGCCTATCGCGCTCCTGAGTGTCAGTCGTTAGTAGCTAAGAGAGCTGATAGTGGGGTTTAGTGATGCGTTTGATGGGTGAGCTTTAAATTAAAGCTTTTTATTGTCAATTCTTTTAGATTGTTTTTATTTTTATTTAATGTTGAATTCAATTTTGAAGAAATTTTAATTTGAAGAAGTCTGGTAGAGTAACTGGATATTGGTTTCAGTCTGCAGACTTGAATTGATTATAAAATTTGTAAATTTAATTATCAATTTAAGTCTATGGTTTATCTAGGACTGAAACTTGGTCCATTCATCAGTTTTTATACTGATGATGTGTCCGTGATACCGAACAAAATCAGTACTATTTTCACTAAATCATTTTTATATACAATAACTGTTTTCAATCTGACCCAATCCCTATTTCGAAATATAAATTTAAAGTCTGCTAAGTTTAAGTAAACGTAGCTTTTATAGAAACAATAGCTAATCAGAAACTGGGTCCGCGATGTTACCTGGTAAATATAAATGTTTAGCTTCACGAGTACTGATAAATATAATTAGAAAAGGATACAAAAAGTTGAATTAAAATTCTAAAATAAGTAATTAAGAGCAATCAAATAGGGCAAATCTTGATGATATTTATAAAAAAAATCAATCAAATGATATAAATCATATAATAAACATGCTATTTAGATATCGTAATCTCTAATTTTCCCATTTAAATTCAGAAAAAATAATTCAAATTAGTCGCAGTTTCATTTCCGCGAAGAAATAAAATCTCGAAAGCGCGCGCTCGCGCTCCATACCCCAAGGAAGAGAGAGTTACAAAACTGTTATCCGCGGACAAACTTGTCCCTCCTTCACGCATCGTCGAGCAACTCGAGCGCCAAGTGCGAAAATATATCTTCCTCGAGCCTGCGAGGTTCTGGAAGACGGTGCAGCAGCGGCAGCTGTATCGCAGATGCAAATTGAATTTTACAGAGATTCCGCGCGCTCAGTGGCGCTGGGTGAAAACAAATTTTTGCGCACAGCTGTTGTGCATCGTCGACGTGTTCCTGCTGAAATTACGACGCTGTTTTTTGCGATACTCTTACGCATCCAGTTCTACGTATAAATAGAATGGCTCGAGTTTTAACTTTTTTTTGCAAGCGAATGAATGATACGCTTTTTTCAAGGAGTGCTCGAGTTATTTAATTTATTAGGGTTTTAAAATTTATTAAAATGATAACTTATATATAAATAGAGGATTAGTTATAAAGTGCTCTACTCGCGTATGCTGTGTTTAGAACTTGCCATTTCAAAAACAATAAACGAATATTAGATGTAAATCTAGAATCACTTCAATGTCAATTAAATTAAAGATAGAAATATAAAATGGAAAGGATTGATACTTTTCATAGTAGCCATAAGATCATATAATAAACGCTGTTTCGACTAGAACTAAACAATTTTTACAAAAATCGGCAAGAAATCTGCTGTAAGTTACGAGTCTGCAAATCCTCTTATTCAATTTAGAAAAGGTAATTTTTCTAACGGGATTTTAACATTACTTCACAGCAAAGAACATCCCTGTAACGAATTACATCTATATCATACACATCCATGATTAAACTCTCTCATTTCCACAAACACTTTACCACAAACAGCCAACGCACTCGATCCAGCTCCTCATGCGCGCCCTCGGCTCGATTTACATATACGCTCCGTGTCCGTCCCGCGAAACGTACCTTATAAATCCCAATCAAGACAAGCGCTCCAAAGTGCTACACTTCTAACGGTCGCATATGCATACACACACTCGCATACACGTACGCGTACGCACACGCGTCGAGTCGCCTCTAAAAAGGCAGATCATCAGCAGCAGCATCGCTACGAGCTGTAGCTGTAGCCCTTGGTGAAACAAGCGGCCCGGTAATTTCAATATTAATGACCAGCGGAGGCTGCGCTGGGAGGAAGAGAGGCAGAGGAACTTTAATGGCGGAGAGGTGCTTCTGCTCTTGCTTCTAGCTTCTATTCCAGTGGAGGAATTCGACAAATGCGGTAGAACGGAGGCAGAGATCGCCAGCGTCAAGTTTCTTTGAGGGCTGCAGTTTTGTGGCTTTTGCTGTTATTTTAATTAATTCGAGCTGTTTAGTTAGCACGTGTTTTGCCTAGGTGTTTTTTAGATAGGTATATTAATTATTAGCGGTTTAAGTCGGGACTTTAGGTTTCTAAGGACAATTAAAATTTTGAAATTAAGAAGTAATTATTTTTATGTCATTTAAGTCAGTATTTATATATGAATTGTCTTTCAATTCGTTTATATAATTAGAACGGTTGCATTTAAAATTACATTATTTTGCTACTAATAATTTTAATAGTATACATTGTACTGCAAAAAAGTAATGTGCGTCGCTTTACTGCGATTAATGGTTTATGAACGGACTTCTGAAACAAAATATGAATAATATAATCAAAGAGTAATCAAGAAATAGAATGATTAATTCTTTCTAATGTCTATCGTGAAATCGATATTTCATTACTAGAACGTATAATTATTTCCAGAACAGTTATAAAAAGGTCTATTATTTATCTCTAATACCGAATCATTAGATTTTTTATTAGCATGACATATCAAATACGCAATTAGTAAACAGATCCTCAGCAAACGTTTATTTATTTATAAAAAATCAACATTTTTAGTTTGTTGAATTCTGCGGATCGTAGAACTCGATCCATTTACAATTTATAGTAAACAGACTTTTTTCAGTTCTGATGAGAACGTCATTGACCATTAAAAAGTTTTATTATTAATTACTAAAATACACCGACTGAGAACTTATCAAGTTTATACCATTACCAAACATATTTCCATTTTCTCGTTCTCTATACACTCTCAATTTGCCTCGCTCTTCGTTTATCTCCTTCCTCGCGATTTCAACCACTAGTTTCTCTATTTCAATCACCTCCTCCCTTTTCACTCGTCGACGCCGCGTCGCTCTCAGATGGTCACGGATAGTTTGAGATCGGCCGAGGCGCTACTTAACGAACGATAATTAACGGCCTCTTGCGCCTGGCGCGGCGCAAACTTGTTGTTCAATCGGGAGCGGTCAGGTGAAAAGTGCGCTCGAAAATTAATGCGCCTCGTTGAGCTCGGCAATCGATTCCCATTCGTACTCGTTTCTATTTTTTGTTCCGAGAGGCTCTTTGGAGTTTTCTTTTTCAGAGGAAACCGCGAACGATTTGCTGACTCGCGGTGATATGTACGGAGAAGTTTTGCAAGATAGATTTTAATAAAGACATTAATATGGTAAAGCGGAGTTACTTAATCACGGTGTTAGTTGGCGCGAACTGGTTTTATAATGAATTAGAATGCTTATGCTGATGTTAGGCGTAAGTGTGGTGAGTGAACTATTTGGAAACGTTTCAGGATATTAAATTGAAGGAATTTTTGCAAATACGATGATTTGAATGCTAATAGGTGTTAGATACAAATTAATATTCAAGGAAAGTATGAGTTAAAAAATATGTTTCCTTCCATCTTAATATCTTTCATCTATTTTTTAATAATTTCGAAACTATTTTATTAAACGTTAAATATTTACTCGACTCGAGTAAAAATTTTACTTGATCCGAATGCATAATGACTGAATTCCTGTATATTGTCGCCAAGCAGCTTTACCTTTTTCTAGTTCAAGTAATTTTTCACTCATATCTAGATTACTCTTACTTATGACCGAAAGATAAATGACACATTCCAAAGTCGAGATAATTTTTCTACTTATACTCTAAATCATTCATCAAATAACAACACTGAAAAAAAAATTTGTTAAATCTAAGTAAACGTTTCCTTGAATCGTACTAAGAAAAAATTTATTTGATAATAGTAAATATTTAATTATGTTTAGACTGGTATTCATCAATTCAATAAATATTTACTAAATTTAAGAAATATTTACTTTATTTAAGTAAATCTTTTCTTAGTACGATTCAAGGAAACGTTTACTTAGATTTAACAAATTGTTTTTTCAGTGAAAGAAATATTTTATAACTCCAAACTAAAAACTTCAGAATTAAAACATCATCCCTAACTCTAATGCAAATCCAGTCGTACACCAACATCCCATGCTCCCATCGCACAAAACAAACAAAAAAAATCTCCGCTCCCTACGCGCATACCGCCCTTTTTCACGCACACGCGGCAAACCAAAAAAGCAGCGAGCGCGCGCACACTCGCGGATGCCCATAACACAGCCTCCCTCTTAACATCTCTCTATGGCTCCTCGCCGCGCGGTTAACGATCTCGTAAGAGCGCGGCGCACGTATGCACTTCTTCCCGCGGATCGATTATACGCGCGCGATCGCGATGTAAATCACTCCGCGATTCAGAGCTCGCGCGCGCTTCTTCTTCTCAGCGATGCACCAGATATATCTACGCGAAGAGAGGATAGGATAAGTTGCGGTGAGCCGACGAAGATAAAGTGCGAAAAAGCCGATTTAAAGTGTTTTAAGTGGACGGACCGTTAGAGCTGGTTAACGAAGGGCCGATATTTCTGGGAAGCGGGGGAAAAAAGAAGTATTTTAGGTATTGGCGTGAGTTCTTTGAGAAGATGGGGTTAGCGGTCTTGATGAAGAAATGTTGGAAATTGTTGGACGATACTGATTAAAGGGAATTTGCTTAGAACGAAGTTGCCATTTCGGTTTCTGGTTTTTGCAAAAGCACGTGGAATCAAAGGTTTTGCAACTGAAATTGAAGCAATCTGGTGTTGTGTAAGTTTACTCGATAAGGAATGTCCTTATAGAGCCATGATTAGCCGAAATAAGTAGATAGCGCATATTCACAATAAACGACTTTCAAAGTATTTTATACACTGATGCTCATTTAAGTATTTAGAAATTTAAGTTCTCTAAATTGTCAGTTAACACTCTTTGGCCTTCCAGCGCTCAATTATAAATTCAATCTTGCATACACTTCCTTCTTCCTCCAAACCACCATTTCCATCTACCAACATCCACAACATCATTAACATATCCTCTACACCTCAATCCCTATCCACAATACACCCGCAAATCACCGCACAGGCACCCACCACATCCAAATAACAGCCTACAACGGAATCCGACTTTTTTCTCCCGCCGCGAGGCTCCGAATCTCTTCATCATACATTAGAAGCGCCGCCGCGCGCCATTAAATAATTCCACAAAGCTGCCCGTTGGCGACGATCGGGATCACGATTCGGACGCGCGCAGCTAATATCCGCGTTACGCGGCTGCAGCTGCACGCACGCATGTGGGAAAGTTGCGGATTTTCTCCGCGCAATGATGTTGCTGCTTTGCATGCGCGCGCGCCAGAGGCGCGGTTCGAGGCGTCGAAAACGATCGTGTTGGTTTCGATGGAAATCGATGAGTTTTTTTGTTGTTGTTGCAGCGCGGGGAGAGGGTTTATAGATTTTCATGGGAAACGCTGGATGAAAGCTGGAAAAATTATAGTTGGAAATCGCTTTAATAACGGGTTTGAGGGAAACGCGAGGTTGGGGCTTTTTGTGCAATTTGGAGTTAGTTGCGGTTGATTTTCCCGTCAATAGGTTTTTTATTGTGTTTTGAGAGCGTTTTATGTAATGCTGGTTTTAGGGTTTCATAAGTCGAACGACCGTTTTCCGACAGTATCAAAATGCTCAACTGTGCTATGCAATGATTACTTATTTTCTATATTCATATAGATGCGAAAAGTACTTGCTAACGCACTCCTAAAATGTGCAATCTCAATCACACTAGAAAACTTCCGAAATGAATAACTATACTAACTAGAAGAGTATCTGTTACCTATAATACAGTGTAATTTTGTCAATACTTTTCCAAAAATGTACGTTCTTATACAGATACTTTTACGAGAAAAATGTACGTTCTTATACAGATACTTTTACGAGAAAAATGTCTACAACGCTACTCGCTAATATACACTATAAATCGAAATTCGTTTTTATTCTTGATTTTCAACAGTCATTCTCGCCGACCTCATACCCGCACCTTCACTTCGATTTCCCGTGCGCGCCAGACTGCATGATTCCGCGTCGCGGATGGTTTTTTCGCTCGCGCTTTTCCCGGTAGCAGCAACCGCGCCCCGACTCGCGCGCGCGTGCAGCCTACGTAAGGTGCGACTGTATACGCACTGCGCGGCTTTTTGCGATTATCCTGTCGGGGAACGCGAGATCGCGATGAGTCTGGCAGACTCGATGGAGCTGCTGCTGCTACTGCTTCTGTACAAACACTTGGCCTCCTTTTATTTGTTAATTTGGTTTTATTTTAAGTTTTTGCTTCTTTTTTTATTTTTGCTAAGGAGTTTTGTTTGTATTTGATTATATGGAAAGAGAATACAACTAAATTTATAATGCTTGAAGGAGACTTTACATGTAATTGTATTAATGAGAGTTTTATTCGTAATTTATATACAGTGAGAGAATGGTTCAGTTAGGCTTGCCGAAGTCGCATTGCTAAGTTTGCGGAGGCCATAGTCTGTCATTCGTAAGAACTGAGGAGTTCGGTAAAAACTGCGGAACAGTTCGGCTGTTTTGGCGGATGTGTATTAAAAGTGATGTGTGGTGTTGAGCTTTATTGTAGCCTCATTATCACGTTTGTGATATGGTAAAACAGAAGTAAGGTTAAAGTAGAACATCGAAGATGTAACTTAGACTAACTAATCATATATAAAAAGGTTACAGTAACAAAAAAATAAGAAATTCATTAAAATATTGATTATTTGTGAAAAAGTGAGGTTAGGTGACTCAACTGCCGAACTTGTTCCACTATTCTTGCCGTATACATACTACCGAACTCACTTCGGTCAAAACTACCGAACAGTTCAGCAAGTCTGACCGATGTATTCTCTCAGTGTACACATTCGAATTAGGTTTGACCGTCATCATATTCATTTTTATGTTACAGGTTTCTTGATGATTGTCTTGATGAGTCAGAATTTAAGTAATACTGTATCTTTATTTTAGTGACATTTTTGCAACATTGGCATCTAGTTTATTACGGTCCTCTCAGGGTCAACTTATCTAAGACCAATCATTTTTATAAATGCTGATACATTGATCGGCAATATACTTCATTTATATTACAATTGCTACATCATTTTTTTGTAAAGCGTCATATTTTATACTTTGTAAGTTAACACATTGACAATGAGTCGATTGAAAATTAACTTATACGATTCACAAACTTTGATACGCTACATCAATACTAATCCTAGGGCAAGAACGATAAATTGCACAAATAATTCAGCTTTATACTGCAAGTTATTAATAAGTATAACTATCTAAAATTGTTGACGTCTGGAAACTTGCAAAACTATGCAGATTTATCTCTATGGTCAATATGTACGTTCCGGCAGCCAAATTCGAAAGAACGACTAAAATCAACTAATGTGGTTCCTCGCTAACGTCTCAATTATCACTATTCTGACTATAAATTGATAAAATATTCATCTCCTATGCAAGACCTATTCACCCCTCGCAGATCAAATTCAATAAATCAAAAGACACCACCAAACAAGCGACAACATCCGACCACATCTAAACACCCACCTAAGCCTCTACTATATCTCTCTCTCTCTTTCTCTCTCGCCATCCGGCCTCGAACAATGGCTACCAGCACACATGCTCGCTGTCCTAAAGAGGAAGAGCCCGGGCCGGCGCGCACATCCACAGGTCCACTTGATCACGAATCTTCATCAGATCAAACGCTAGATACACGTCGTACCAAAGCGACGATCGCAATCAGTGCCAGCGTCGAATCCTCCAATCATCCTACCAGGCGAGGAAGCGAGAGAGCAGCTCGACTCTCCGAGGAAGTAAAATTAAGGCAAATGAGCGGCGGCTCCATTTTCTCCTTTCGGCGCGGCCCCCTTTGACTCGCGCGCGCGCGCGTCTTTAAGTGATCTTAAGCAGAGCCCGTCTCTCGCTCGGAGCAGATTTGACGCGTGATTTGACAGGCGAATGGCCTGGGGTCTTGGTTCTCTTTTTTTTTGTGTCTTGCGTCGGGTTCCGGCAAATTTGGATGAGGAGGTGGGGGGAGATGATGACGCGGGTTGAAGTAGCTGATGGCGTATCGAGGCGGTCTCCCTGCACTCGTTTTGGATTAAAAGGGAGGAGGAGGAGGAGGAGGTGGAGTGGTTAATTCGGGGAAGCTGGATGGTGCATGCATGCACGGTAGCTAATTTTATCGTTTGATGGGTTTGCGTGGCGTTTTGTGCTTTCTTTTTTGAAGTTATGATGCTAATTAGAACGAAATTTGAGCGTCAGTTTGTTGAGATAACTAGCTACCAGAGTATTTTTTTTCTTTATGTTCTGTACTTTCGTTAGCTAAAAAACTGTTTGCTTTTTTTAAATCATTTGAAACACTAAAATGTATGATATTAATAAAGAATTTTCAGGTTGGAAATATATAAGCAAAAGCGGTTAAATAAATGAAAATACTTAATTGTTCAATAAGAAATGTTTGCTGATTTTTTATACGCAGAAATGTAAAAGTAAAAAGTAACAAACAAGTATTATGATTAGATGTACTTGAAGTTTGATACTTTTATAAACAACTATTTATTTTTCAAATTAACAATACAAAAAAATTCAAAAAATAACGTACTACAAATTCGTGTTCTTGTAATAGAAACCGACATAGTAGATAAGTATAGTAGTTATATTATTTAAAATAAATATGATAATAGTAATGTAGCGAATAAGCAATCCAAAAACTAATTTAGTAAAGTTCCATTTGAACATAAATTATTGATATTTCCTTAATACAAAAAGCAAATTTGCGTTTTTGAAAAGTCAATAATATCAATTTTACAAAATACATTCCTTCATTTATTATTAAAAATTGAACTGACAATTACGTTTGAAATCACCAAGAATTAAGGACTTTAAAAAGTTCTATTTTACGCGATGATAAAAGGAGGCAGATTGAGACGTACGCACAAACAATGAAAAACCACACGCAACCAACTTAGTCGTCAGTTTTTTTTTCCCAGCAATTCGGTTATTAACGACCCTGCCTCCCAACATTTACGACTTCCGCGTGTTTCGATCACCGCACAGCCTCCCAAAGCCCCGCGCCTCCAAAACAAATTTTCGCTAATCCAACACCCACGCACACTCCTCTCCTCTGTCCTCTTTCACCAAGTGTAGTCGGTCCGTTACAGGGTACGTATTAAAAGATTTCGCACCGCGCGACTCGTCGTCTCGCGCGATCGTAAAAGCGAACGGTGCGTTGTAGTCCCCCGCGCGCGACACCATAACGACGTATTTCCCTTTACGATTCTCGCGACTTTGGCGGAGAGTGAGAAAGAGAGTGAGCGGAGGATAGTTTGAGCGCGCCACCCGCTGAGCGCGCGTGGATGAAGAAGAAAAAAAAAAGAAAGATCAGCCTCGTCGGTTTGTCATTCGGGGCGGACTGATATATGGAGGATTCGCGCGTGCTGGGGATTTTTGAGAGCTGTCAATTAAGGTCCTTATTTACGCAGGATGTTTTAATACGCGTTTGTAGGCGATTATATGGGCTGTTTGGAATATAATCAGCTTGGGATGCGATGTAAGAGGTTTGGTCGTGAATTTTGCTTTTTAAAAGATTTTTCGAAATTTTTGTGGGACGTATGAAAATTGTTAATGATGCTTTTGGGTTTATTGCGATTTTACGCATAGATTATTGAGTTAACTGTTTTTTTACAGTACTTATGTTTTAATAATAAGTATCAATTATTTGCTAATTTGTATTTTGAATAGGGGTATAAATTTTGAGCTTCATGGTCAAACTTTCGTCGGAGAATCTAAATAAGTACTTAAATTCTGCATAAATAGTATGTCATTAATAATACAAAAATTAAATTAAAATCCCGTTGACTTAAAATTACCAATAAATAGTGTAATTAATATTAAACGAAATTAAATTCTCCAATACAAGTAAGCTAAAACATCCTCATTTCTTCATTACTTACATATACAACCAACTACACTCTATACACTCAACACGACTCGCAACAACCTTTCAATTACCATTTTACAATTCGCAAGCGCGCGCTCGCGCAGCGTCAAAAGAAAACTCCTAACACGATGTCGCGCCATAATCCCTCGCAAAGTAACAAAACGCAAAAAAAACACCCTTCTTCGATCTCCAAGAAAAATGTCATCCCGCGAATCGATCTCTTCTCTCTCTCTCTCTCTCTCTCTCTCTCTCTCTCTCTCTCTCTCTCTCCTACTACCGGCTTTTCCCACGCGAGATAGCGCGCATGCGTGTGTGTGCAGCTGATCGTTTTTCCGGTCGCGCACGCGCGCGTCTCGCAGTCTGCTCGCGACGCGACGAGGCTTTTTCTCGCGTCGTCTTCGGAGAGAATACACGAGGAGAGAGAGAGAGGAGAGAAAAATCCTGATTGATCTGTCATTAGCATGGGCGGATGGACGGGTTTTGCTTTTTTCGGTGCGCGATTTGAGCGAAACGGTATACGAGTTTTGTTGCTGTGGATGCGTGTGTGTAGGTTGTAGGTAGGAACAAGTTGCTGGAGAGTTTTATTGTCTACGCCGTGAAATTAGTTGCGGGGATGAGGTTTTTTTGGAGAGGGGGGAATGGGAAGTTTGTTGAGGAGATGTATAACTGGAATTATGAAGTTATTATATGATTTCTTAGAATTCGGAGAATTATGTAGGATACTTCATCGGGATAGAAGATAGTAGTTAAAATATAGAATTGATTTGTTAAACTCTTGTAATAAATAGTAATATAGTTATTAAATTTAATTAGACTTTAAAGTGAATTTAAGTTGCAGAATTTGCAAAATATTTATTTTGAAAGTACTTAATTTATATTATAATTACTACTTGCAATGGTTTTTAAAATCACTATATTAGTAGCTTCTTTTTCTGTATTATGATCAATTTTCACATACCTATAACTGTTATACTTATACTACATACTATGAAATTTATAAATAAAAATATCTATTTTTATCTTCGCATAATACATGAGTTATACGATTAAATACAATTGTGATTCACAAAAAGAATAACATTATTATTTCTTTGAATAAACATGCTATCGTTTTCGCTTTATATAATATTGTATAAAAAGACCCGAATAAACATTCATTTATAGTAATTAAAATTTAAAGAAAAATCTACAGTTTTATTATAGCCTTTAAATTCTGTCATCTTGCTTCATAATAAAATGGTTAGGTCTGAGATAGTACCCTTAAAAAATATTAATCAGCCTTTTGCATACAGCTAAGAATTTTATGGGGTAGTACTTATAAAACAAAACAGAACAAACATTTTAATTTTAAAGATATAACCGTTCGTTAGTTCAATTTTATATAAAAAATTCCATTTTTCTTTCTTTTGATAATCTATTTCAATATCTCACTAATTTTAGTTACATTGACCAATAACAATATTTTACGTATTTAAATATTTAACGTTATTGGTTACGTTATATTATTATCGACGCCAAGTTATATTATAACTGTGCTTCAAATAAAGTGTTTATTTTTGTTAATTCGTTTGATATATAATTATTAACTCCGTGTTTGTGGAAAAATCAAATAAAACCATATTAATCTTTTTTTGTAACAATTATATGAAGATCAACCACGTACAATTTTTCCTTTCGCTATCAACTCCCCAGTCTCCTATAAGAACCCATCCATCCACAAAAAAATTGCATCCCAAACCTTCCCCCCAAAAAAACCCTCCTGTACTACAAGCTGTAGATAGGACATCGACTCGACCCTCATCGACGTCCTCTCTTATACGGTAAGCCACATCCACATCCACGCGCCTCAAGCTCCAGTCTCCGTACCAACGTCAGCTACCGTAAAGAAAGGCCGCGAGATCCCCATCAGACCTCCTGAAGAAAAGTCAATTTACAAGTACGTAGCAGCAGCAGCGGCAGTCTCCGCCATCGGCGACGCTCGGGGAAAACAAACACCGCGCACTCGCGCGGAGCTCGAGCTGTGTGCCAAGAGGAGCGCGCAGGCCTGGCAGCCGAGAGAGAGAGAGAGAGAGTCTTTTTGCGCGCCAGCCGTGTACTCGTATATATAGCTGTCGATTCGCAGCCGCGAGCGTCGCGCTCTCGATCTCTTTTGCTTCGCTTTTGCTCTCCTGTTGCTGCCGCTCGCGGGAATATCGCCTCGGACCTTTTTTTTTGTAACGTAGAGGCCGGAGCTTCTGGGGGGGACAACGCTGTTTATGTGTAGGAGGCGCTTTGTTAGGTGTTTTTAATGAAGCCGAGGGGAGTTTTTTGCGGGAGGTGTGGAAGAGGGTGAGGGGGAGTGGAAGGCTTTGTTTATGGTGGCGTGTGTGAATGTGCGAGGAGAAGAGGGAGGTTTGAGAATATGTGGCTTCTTTGTGATTCTAAAATTTTTATTAGTATGAGTAATCCAATTTTTACGAATAAACGATAAAAGATACTTTAGTACACTCAGTAATGTATGCAATTAAGTCATTGATCGATTTTATAAAACTTAAAGTGTAAATATTAAGCTTTGGAAATTGTTTAATATATGTTAATTGAAACTTTAAGTCCTTTAGTCGTTAGCGTATGCTTATTGTGATAGATCTTTAGCAGAGTGTTAATCGAACGTGCGAGCGATGAGTCGAACGACGCCTTCCTGACAACAATATCGTCTGTAAAAAAGCCCACAGGACACAACACACGGTCCGAGCTCCTCGATTAATTAAACTCTCGTGTGCCCGAGTCGTGTCTGCTTCTAAATTAAGTGTTTAATTAGATACGAACAAAGCAATTGGAAGAGATCATCGACCGCTACTTTTTTTAAATGCATATTTGTGCAAAGAATTACAGACGCATTTCTGACTAAAATATTCTTTTAAGCATTTTAGGCAGAATGGGTCCTATTTTTTCTATACCAATAACGATTTTGTGTAAACTTAATACGATAAACAAGCAGATCTAATTCAGCCTTGTAAGATTATACTAACCTATATAAGGACTTACTACGAAAGTATCATGCCACCAGATCACGGATTTTTGTTCATTCTGTGTGATAATAAAAATTAATGAATCATTTTTAATATTAACAATTCAATTAAATTTTAGCATGGTTTATATTATTTTTTGCGATCTTTTTAAATGTTCTCTTGCCAAAAGAAATATATTCTTAAGCTACACCAACAAAATACTCATTTTCTTATTTAGAACTCCAACCAAATTCCAGTACCAGAACCTTACGTCAAACATCACGTCTTTGCCAACAGCTCTAATTTAATTACACGGCCAATTGGCATGGCCGCAATCCTTTTCGTTACTACAACCCACGCTCCGCACCAACGATTAACCGTGTTCCTTGAAAACACACGAGCACTCCCTCGACGTCGAGAAGAAAAATGCCGGACAATTTGCGCGCGATTGAATAAGCGATCATTTTCAGCGCGAGCGCGAGATGATAAAAAGCGCGCGCGACGAGCGCGGCTTTCGTATTTGAATTATCTTGTCAGTGAGGGAGCCCTTGACGCATGGCCCATAGTTTCACGCCGGTAATTTTGTAATTATGAAGATATTGTGTGTACGCGCGTCGCCGCCGCAAAGATCGCGCTAATGATTGCGTGGACGCGGCCGGGACCGATTTTTTCGCGAGGGGGCGAGGAAAAAATTGCCCGGGCGACAATTAGCGCCCCGTCAGCGAGTAACAAATCTGGGGGGCATTCTTCATGAAGTACTGCGTTGGAAGGAGTATTTTTACTTGTGGCTCATGTGAATTGGTGCGGGTACTTGGGTTGGGAGGTGGAACCGTTTGCTGGGCTCTTGTTACAGTTGTTTGATTCACTTACAAAGGGGGATTGAGGAACATGGACATTGACGTGAATGCGATAAGAATCGTTTGCAAATAATTTGTGCTGGTAAAGTCACTGTTCTCTAATCAAAATTACACTATTTATGATATAAATATTCGACTAGAAACGAGCAATTTTCAGAAAGCTGGCTATACAGTTTTTAAACTAAAATTTGAATTTCGCGCTCAAACGAAATGACTAATCAAACGGCATAAAAACAGTTACGTAAGCTCTTGTTTAGGATAGGAATTGATAAGAAATTACCAGTAACTAATCAGATACTTGATTCACCTAACCTCGAATAGCAACTTTTCTACCGTATGCTTTGATTCTCCGTTACAACACTATATCCTTCGACATTATAACTCCCATCCTCCAAATCCCCATTTACATGAATAATTCACAACGGTTATTCTTCTCGTCTCTTAAAACAAAAGTAAAAATCCCGGCAGTTTAGATGCCGATCGCAAAAAAGCCACTCCATTCCATCTTATCATAAACATACGTATAAACGAGATTTTAACGTCTTGTTCGACGGGACAATTTCACCGAAGAGTCTAACGCGCGCTCGCAGACATACATAACAAGTACCGTTTCCGCGCGCGAGGGGCCTTATAACAACTTAACTTCTTCAAGAGTATATTCACAGCGGGGGAATGCATATATACGGTGGTCGTGGACGTACATATATACAGATACGTGCCGTGTACGAGCTCTCGTCGAGCGTCTTGGCGCCGGCAACGAGCGGAAACTCGCTCATCACCTGGCCACCTATCGACAGCAGCGCGTAAAAGCAGATGAGGGTTATATCGGTATGCGTGGGTATACGCGGAAGGGTTCACGTCGAAATGGCTGCTCAGTGATTTTTAGAGACTGCGTCTGGAAGTACAGTATTCTGGTGTATTAAAGACTGCGAGTATGACACTCGTAAACAATCTGACGAATTATTTTGTATCTTTTACGTTTCTTTCGTTGTGACATTACTTATTTAAAAGATAATTGATCGTAAACAAATCTTTTTTATTATTGCTCTTTTGAAGAAAGAAGAAGTCCAACTATACTCATCAAACGTTATCGATAATACAATTGATACTAGACACTATTCGCTGAGAACGTGACATGACGCGCCATCTGGCTTGGTATGGGGTTGACATTAATGTTGGACAATTTAGTACACATCATATGTGGAATTTGTTACAAACTGAGATAACAACGGAAATAAAGATTGTTTTCCAATTATTGTATACAGTATGAATCTGTATAGGTGCAGCATTAATTTGATGTATAAAGAGACACAAGAAAATCGTTTTAAGTTGACTAAATTACTTTCTTCTCAATGACTTTCGAGGTTAGGTCATCTGTATCGACAATATATATAGTAATACATTTACGGGCAAACAGTTTTTACATTTTTCGTCACCATGGGTGCTGGGATCACTTCATTTATCCCCTCCAAGCAGACGCTCATAGCGAATACTAGAGCGTCTTAATGAATTGACTTTCTCTATAAATCTTTAAAATCTTGTCTTATAAGATATATTTCTATTCTATCAATATAAAATCAACTCAATATTTTTTGGATTTATTAATTTTAATTTAACAACAACATTTATTAGTTAATAGCTTTTGACTCTCAAAATTTGTTGTACATTAATCAGTAAAAACAGTAAGGTTTGCAAATTTCATAAAAGATCAGAAATTACCATGATGATTTAAGAGAACAATGAGCTACTTGAAATAATGCTTTAAAAATCTATAAAAAAAGTATTTTGAATTGGTAAGTGAGTCAGGTATATAACAATTCTAAGATTTTAAAATCTATTTTTTAAATCACTCTAATATACAATCATATCTGGTAAATGAGTCAATTATTACGATGAATGTATCAGTTTATCTACTATACAAAAAACGATTTAAACCTCAATAACAACCCATACAGATTATAAAAGCACACGAGAAAATAGTAAATAAAAAATCTATATCAATTGCCACAGTCGATTGCTAGTGAAACACACCATCAGCCCAACTAATTCCATCTTCTCTAAATTCTCGACTCGACTCATCGACCATTCCTAAATCTCCAATCCACGCGACTACCCGTGGATCTCCCCGTATACCAAGCAGGGAAAAAACAGCATCGGCGCCTGTTCGCTGCGCCGATGCCGGTCCAACAGCTGGAGGTGGGAGGAAATCACGATGACGATGCTAATGAGAAGACGCGCGCGCGCTGCCTGCTTAGACGCTATACTCGTGCAGCTGCCTCCCGCGCAACGACTTTTACAGCCTGCAATAGGTATGCATCGCGGCGCATAAAACGTGTGTATATGACGCGTTAAATACCCGCGTGCAAGGGAAGAGAAAGAGAGAGAGATGAGAAAATGCGGTGTGTATACTTGACCTTTGACCTTTGGAAAGAGATGCGCTAAAAGCGCCGACGTCGCGGGATTGAATTGGTAGTCGAAGGAAGCTGGTGTACTTACCTGAAACATTAAAAAGGACATAGTTAGCATTTAATTTCATCTACAGTAAGTAGCAGAAGTGTGTTATTTGATAAGAGTTATTAAAGTATATTGTATAATGTGTATGTAACGTTAAATTAACATAATTAAGATTAAGAAATGTATGATTTTGAAAAAATATATAGTTTATATAATTACTATATAGAATTTAATAGGTATATAAAAGGAAACTGGCGAAAGTCTGGCAGAAGTCCGGCAGAAGTCTGGCTTTGGCCACTATGCCAGACTTTTGGAAAAATTTGCAAAACAAAAGCATCGCGTCATGTCAAATTGGCAGTAATCTAAATTCTGTCTCTTTTTTTGCAAATATTTACATTTTAAACAAGATTATTCAATTTAATTAAACAATATTTAAAAAAACTGTTCTCCTAGTTTATTGGAAAGTATGTATTTCACTATTCCAGCCGATACTAACAATGAGTGTACTATTATAATTATTTACTCGTTAAAAATGAGTTTTCTTGATATAATTCCAAAAAATGTTTGGCGTAGTGGCTTAGGCAGACTTCTGCCAGACTTTTGCAAGACTTTCGCCAGACTTATTAAGCCAGATTAATACCAGACTAGTGCCAGACTAATTTTTTTACACGGGACAGTATTTAGGCATTACACTCAATATAGCTAAAATGTTGTTTAAAGTAAAAGAAACATTTTATCATTTAGGTAACTACTGCATAAAACTTAATTATCGAAATTATTGACTGATTTTTGTAATAATACATCAAAGCGCAGTCCAAGAACAAACATTCATCCTTTGTCTCCCAACAGTAGTCCTAAGGGGATCAATTCCAGTGCATTTGTTCACGTCGGCAAAGGGTAAATTCGTACAAATTTCTCCTTATTATTCTTTCCTTCCGAAATTCTCTCTCACGCTACGCGGAGTCACAAAGGTTCACATCGTGCACAGGCGAAACCGCGACTGGTCCTCAAACATATCGATAATGCGGGACCGAAAGCTCGAGCAAATATGGACACTGCACTCGAGGGGTCGAAAAGTCGAAAAGCAGAGACCGACAGCGGCAGCGACACGTGCTCGCGAACAAACGTGAAGGACACTTATGAGTTTTCGAGGGAGAGTGCAGAAAGGAAATTATTGTTGTGTCGGAGAAATTGGAGGATTGGGTGACATTCGGTTGAGTGTAGCGATTGATCGATAGAAATTCATGAATAAATTGGTAATTTAATGAATAATTTAAGAAATTGTTGAGATATTATTCAAGTGGAATGCGGTGTTGATTAATATCGTCTAAATTATTTTCTTAAAATTCTAGGTTGTTCAACCTGACTTTAAAAAAAAATTTGTTTATTTATTTTTGAAAATTAACATTTAACTATACTAATTTGTATTATATTATATTATATTTTTGGTATATAAAAAATAACATAACTTTTATTGAACAGATATCTTTTACGAATTTGTAATAGTGAATCATAAAAACCTATATAAAAATACCTATAAAACGTGATTTGTTTTTTTAAGGAAAGATTTTAATATCTCCTAAATAGAACTTTTGTCTCTTATTCTCACTTTTTTTTAAGTTGACTATATGTTGGCATTTAAAGAACCTTTAATAATCTATATAATATAATTTTAGTAAACAAGTTATTTTTTAAACACAAGAATAAATTTTTTATTCTTCTCTTAAATCAAAACTAAAACTTATTTGAAATTCAAACTACATCCAACAAAAAAACTTGACCCTCGCCATCTTTTCTAAAAAACCTACTTTCCCAACCAACAAAGCCAACTAGTTACATCAAACGCTCGCAACTCCAAAACCCCCAACTCCCCCATCCACGCATACCTCACTCCGACCCAAGACAAAAGTCCCCGACGACGAAATAAATCAGCGCACTCAGGTAAACCAGCAGCAGCGGACGTTGTAATACGTGCTTCTCGCGATCGACGAAAACACGCGCGGCGAGAGCCAAAGGTCGACAGCATCGCGACGCCATCCGCGCGCGCCCTTGCCGCGATTACGTCGGCGGTGCGCGGCCGCACGCACGCGGACTCGAAAACCACGGGGACATATATTCGTAAGTATACTCGCGCTCTCTGCGTTGTTTCGCACGCCGCTGGCATATCTTACGGGAGAGCGGAGATTCTGGATTTTGCGGAGAAATGGTGGAAGGTTTGGTGTGTGCCAGAGGCTCAGATTATGAGTGGTAAACAGGTGTACGTTGCAGCAGGTGTAGACAATATATAGAATTTTGATTGTTTTAAAAGATGTGTATATAGGTCGTATATATCGAGGTAAGAATATAATTAATTGATAGGAATATATTGATCGTCACGATGAAATTTTAGTCGCTTCCTGAAATTCTATTAAGGTAAATGTACTAGAAGGCGGATATGTACACTACCCGGAAAAGAAAATACAAATATCAACTATTAATTGTATCTTAAAAGTATGTAAAAAATTTAAAAAATGTATTAACTAACAGTTATTTTCGTTCAGTTTGCATGATAAACCATGGTCAGCGAAGGAACAATTAATGTTGTTTTATCTTTAAAAAGTTTTCATATGGTGATAGTTTCTTTTATTCGGAAAGAAGCTAGAAAAGTAAAGAACATTTTCTCACGGTGATCGATATATTCATTTAAATTATTTAAATAAATTTGAAGCAATGATTAAACAAAAATTTAATGATATAATATTGGTATTTATAAGTATTGACTCTCACACATTATAATTGCTAAAAATAAAGATATTTAAATAATGTTGTAATACATAACAAGGCTGAAACAATTTTATTCGATCATGTCGAAAATCGCGAATACATTTTGAAGAAAGCAATTATAGCTTTAGAAATTCTGACGTAACGTTAAATTTGATTCTAACGAATTCAGTTCTATCAGACAATGTATAATTACAGCACTATTCCAGTTCAGAGATCTTAATCTGAGTTTTCGGTTAATTTTTGTTATGGGAATAGCTGCGCTACATTATAAAATAATGCACATAATGCAATGCACCTCATTAAGACAGCTAACTTTAAGAAACCGCCACATAAAGAAGCCATAACATAGACCAACGATTAATATATACAATATCCAATAATTACACAAGTTAACAAACCCAAATTCCCTTAATCCAAGCCACAATTACCCCACCATTTACAACCTCGAAACAACACCAAACATACCAATGCCTACTGAATTTAATTTCCCCTGCCTCCCCAATTAAAAAATACCCACAAAACACATGCAGCCCAACCAAACGCGGAAACTCCTACCATGCGTGTCGGCACCCTGCACTCGCTCTCGTTACACCCATACATCCATCCGCTATAACCTCTTACCCACACATGCCCATAGTTTCTCTCTCCTCCAACTTTCACTACCGTCACCTATATACAACTGCCTCGCCCTGGCGCACGTAAACTCCACTCGCGAGATAAGACTCTTATATACTCCTCGTCGTCGTCGTCGTCGTCGTCGTTGTCGGGGAGGCAGAAAGCCAGCCGAGCGCGAAAAGTGACACCGCGCCGATGAATTTCTCACGCGCGCGCAGGGAAAAGCTGCATTTCGCGCGTCTCGGCGATTCTTGCTCGGTCGATTTTCCAAGCGCGCGCGGAGGTGCACAGTTTTCTCACGCTAATCGGTAATCAGTCTGGCGGGTGTAATTCAGTAAATTTGTATATTAATTTCTGCGGTTTTAATTTATGGCGCGACGCGAGGAATTCAGAGGCGCTTGCTTGTACGTATGGAGGAATATTGTTTTTGAGTGATTTTGCGAGGGGGGGGGTCGGATTTGAATGGTGATGGAGATCGGGCGTAATAATGAGGGAAGGTGCGCGTACTTTCCAGCTGCACGCGGTGAGAAATTCAATTAGCTTTGATAAATATAGTTTAATTGTGAGAGGTATGCGGTAGATCGGTTTACCTAATTTACGCATATGAAACTAAGTTTATTAAATTGAATTATATACTGCTGGAATTTAAATGATTTGGTAGCTATATAGGTTTGGGTGCAACGTTTCACATTTTGTAAGTTATTTATTAGGATATGATCATTCAAAATGTTTATGAGCATGATAAAGTTTATTGGTGTGCTGTAAAATAATTTCGTCATTTAATAATGCTACTAGTAAATTATAATAAATCAAACATTTTGCAACAAAGTATATATGTATAATCGAACAAGTTCTCAATAGTAGAAATATATTTTAACTACTGCTTTACATAAAATAAGTTATAATCATTAAAGTTATTATATAACCATTTTAAACTTCATTATATTTTAAACTATATTATACAGAAAATAATCATAGTACCACATATATCAATTTACGATTACTCATAAATGTTAAACCTATAGAACTTATACACAAAACTACTTCTACTACTTACTGAATTCCGTGAAAAAATCTGCCTTTAAATAAAAATTTAGAAACTACATTCAAACTGTAAATGCCCTTCTACCCGTATCCATTCCCTTCACCCACAATATATATACCAACCTCCCAGAAAAAGCCTAGAAAGGTACGAAAGCATAAATAAATTCGTTAACAGCGCCAGCTACGCTATATATATTCACGCTTCCTCCAAAAGATACTGCGCGCGGGCCAGGATCAACAGCTTCAGCTACAGCTACACGCTATAATCGCGTAATTATGCGCGTAGGGATTCGCGAGGGAGGAAGGGGAAAGAGAGCGGCATAACGAAGCCAATGAATAGCGATGAGCATAAAACCAACAAGCAATTACGAGAAAATATAATACATGTACAGCGCGCGAGCAGTGACGCGCGCCAATTTCAGGCTTTTTTTTCTTCCTCGAATGAAGCCGAGGAGGAGAGAGAAAAGCAATAAAGAAAAAATCGGCCTCCTACGAGGGCGAAGAGGGACTCGTAAAACGTTCGCTCGTTATCTGCGCTTTTTTGCACTTTCCACTGGGTTTGAAGTTCGTTTGACATGCATTTTTACGATTTCAAAGGTGAAAGGACCAAGTATATTATGGACTTGATTTAAAAATGAAGAAAGTTTAATTACCCAAATTTTGTATGAAGATATTGTTTAACTATCTAATAGTGATGTATGCATTGAAAATAGAGCAATTGAACCGTGCTGCACACTCATTTATTTTCGCACATTTGGATTTGATGAAATGTATGTCTGCAAACATGTTCTACAATCTTACGATTAAATGAATCTCTTCAATAAATCTCTTAAGGTGATGCTAAAGCCACCTGTGCCCGACAAATACGAGGATCCACTTTTCTCATTTCATTTTCAATTTAGAATAAATATCTCTATGGAAAGTTGTTGTTCCAACCAAAAAGAACAACTTTTCATAGAGATATTTTCTTAAAATTGAAAAATGTATCAAAAAAGTGGTTCCCCGTATTTACCAGTAACATGGGGTTTAACATCACTTTAAATTAAAGCTGTATAAGTATGAAGCTTCAATTTGTGAGGTTGTAGATGTTCAAGCGATGTAAAGATTCAAAGAACAATGCTGACAGCCTCCGGTTAAAGGTTCAACATAGATTTTAAAAATTCTGACTTTCTGAAGCCAAGGAAAAAAATTTTCGAAATATGAAAATGTTGTTTTTATCATAAGATAATACATTACATATAGTAGAGAATATCCACAACTAGTATCTTTGAGGGCACTTTTTACCACCTGACCTTTCGTTAAAATAGATCAATTATTATATTAAATTCAAATTTTTTGCAGCGCCAAAAATAAGTTAAAAATTGCATAGGTTAGGCTGCATTACTGAAGATCCTAACTTATAAACCCATGGCCGTTGTTCTTTGTGATGCAAAGTGTACATTTCGCACGAAACATCTCGGCTTTGCCCTCAGGAGGCTCGAGTAATCGACCTCAGACCAAATGAACCTCAACCACGCGAAGCCCAACACACAAAGAAAAAGAAACCCATCACTTTCCACGCCAAGGTAGAAGGTCAAAAGTATCCGCGCGCGCGAAACGAGATCACTCGCCGAAAACTCGTGCGCACTTTAAACCCTTCCAGCCGCAGACAACAACTCCTCCGCATGCACAGCTCGCTCGCGTCCTCACGTCGCGCGTAATTACACAGTGCCCCGCGATGATCATGCGAAAGGTCACTCGAAAATCCCCCCGTGCACCGCGGATTTAAACGACGTTAAACTCCTTTTCTCTCCCTCTCGAAAAGAAAAAAGCAGCATCGAGCGTCGCGTATATAGTCCCACGTGGGAATCGGCAATGGGCGCACGTTCTCGATCCTCTTTGTCGCGATTCTCTCTCTCTTTCTCTCCCTCTCTTGGTATCTATATCATTGTCATAAGTTTCGATAGGCCGGAGCCGCCGCGGCCGCGAACGTATCATTATGATAATCGACCGGTGTGGGAGAGAGAGAAAGAAGCAGAAGAAGGCCCGGGGCCTAATCGCGATAATGGGACCTCGGCGGCGGTCGGCGATTCGTTCGTGACCGCAGAATCGGAAAACAGTCGGAGTGCGCGAGACTGCGAAGGGTCTTTTTCAGATCGATCTTGCTTGCGTTCTTTCATTCTGGTGGTTCGGCGATGTGCGAGTGCTGGCCTTGGTTGGAGGAATTCGCGATTTTGTACGTGCGTGCGAACGCGTTTTATGAGAAGCTTGGTTGAATGCTGCCATTTTAGTTGAAAATGCAAAATTCAGAGGCTCTGGATTCAATGTAAAAATGAGTTTCAACTAGAGCAACATTTAAATGCTGTATGAATGTTCAAAAAACTTAATATATTTTATGTTATTTATATCTATTTACCGCGAAGACTTTCTGCCCACTTGCCAACAAAGAAAACTGTTAAAATAAACGCTTTTCAGTCCATCGTAGAGAACGTGAAAAGCCTTCAACCTGTTGAATAGAATGATACTCGTATGGAAAGCTCGGAAGTTACCTAATCGAGGTTATGAGATCCTGTTCTTGCAATACGCTCAAAGCTTTTTGGATACCAAAACTTCACTCAAATGATCGACTTATCCAATCTTTCAGACAAATTCTGATTGTACCATCGTATACAATCGGTCAAAATCCTTAAATAATGGCATTGTACTCACGTTTCCCATTATTTTAATTCATCGCAATAGTCCATAATATAAAACTACTATTGAAGCCATGTTCGGTGGAATTTCGTCTATTAGGGTCATATCACTATATTCATGAGATTCCATACCATATTACGTATTCTTATGCATATTCATGCCTTCTTACCCACATTACACACACACACACACACACACACACACATATCCTCATTCTCCGTGTATGTATCTAATTCTGCATTTATGCAAGTACGTGAGCACTAACCACACCATGCACAAAACGAAAACAGAATCTAGAGTCTCCATTCTATTCTACACCTTGTGACAGCGATTTTCCGTATATAAGATCGCATGCGAGGCGAGCAATCGAGTGAGTATCGGTGCATGCGCGAATGCAAAGGTACCCTAGCCGCGCGTGTATTATGCATATGTGCCGCGCTCGCAGCTCTCTTGTCGATTGTAATTTTCTTGTCAGTCAGAGACGAGAGAGATTTCTTCGAGCGCCCGTGCAGTCATTGTGCCCTGCGTTCGCAGAAAATGCAATCGGCAGAGCAAGCGAGAGAGAGTCATTCGGTTAAAGTGTATTTGCCACGACGTAGTGGTTTTATTCGGAACGATGAGACACGTCGAGATTAATCAGTTCGCCGTTATTGAATGCGCGCCTTTTTGCGTTTAATGGATCGGCGGTGTCAATAGTCTCTCGTCAATTTAAGTTGCTTAAAAGTCAGGGGACTTTTATTCGAGCTGTCAGGCGAAAATTTGCACAAGCGGTATATCTTGATGATGCATTCGAACGAAGCAACACGCCGGATCATGGGAATGTTTCCTACGAGCCGAGCGCGGATATTACTCGCGAAACAACTAAAAACGTTCTCAATAAAATATAGCCAGGGAATCATAAAGTTTAGCATAAAAATGGAATAATATCCATATCATTAAACGGCCCGCGCGCTGAGCCGTCAGAAAACAAACATCAAAGGATATGTATATACACACGCGCGGACGCGGACGCGCTAAAAAATCTAAGTTTAATAAAAAGCAAATTTATGGCGGACCGTCAAAGACCAAACGCGCGCCTTTCGCCATATTCAATAAGGAGTATCCCTTTCTCCCAGGCCATTTTTTCTTCCTTCTGGAGAAAAAAGAGATGGCGGAACTCTCGGGACTCGAATTACCATGGAGCGCGTTTTCTAGCGATGAATTATTTATGCTTTTAGGCATATATATCGGCGATTCGCGAGAAAGACGCCTCTCCTCTCTCTCGATCTTTCTTTCGTCCGTTCCACACACAGACACACACACACACACACAGATGCATACGCAAATGTGCATACATGTGTGTGCGGGAGGTATATCCTTCGGAGCGACCGGACAGAAAAAAACACGAGACCGCAGATAAGAGGAAAAAGGGTAAACCGTAGGAATCATAATTCAGAATGAAATTTTAGAACACGTAAATTTTGAAATTTCAATACTTCGACTAATAATTAAGACGTTTGAATAATATGCAATGTCTGACTAGTTACTTGCAGATTAAAATAAAAACAATGAACATGACGATTTGTCGCATTTTAAAAAGGATTTTTAATTGACGTTCAAAAATTGGACTTCCGCTTTTTTAAGTTGATATAGTAAAAATACAGTTTTTCTCAGAGACAATACAGCAACTGGATCCAATTATGTTTTCAGTATTTAAACTGAAGATAACAAAGTTTCACGTCTGCATTCTTTAAATAAGAACAGAAACTACAATAAAATTAGTGACAGTAAAATATATTGATAATAAAATATTGGTATTTGAAAGCAATTTAAGACGTAATAAGACTTACTATAATCGTGTCAGTCTGTTTGCAGAGTAAAATTTAAGAAAAAATACATTTACCAATTTGTGCCGTATTTCATGTAAATGGTTTTAATTGATTAAAACAATTGGTCAAAGTTTGGAAGCAAATCAGTGACCATAATCTGTAAATATCAGACAAAGAAATTAAGAAAAGGTTCGCTTTGTAAGTGAAAAATGGGTAGAGGCAAATAAACATGGAATAAGCGCCCAAAATTTGAAAAAAAAATAATAAAGATAGAAAGAAGGATGAAGCTACACGAGGTATTTTAAAGAATATATATAATGAAAAGAAAAAGAGTTGGCGGAAGACACAACAAGATACGAAGAAATTGCCGGTGGCGAAAACTGCGGGCCCAGTGTGTCGAAAAAAATGTGAATATATATGAAAAAAAGGACAAAAATGTAAGCGAGAACTGGTAAAACCAAAACAAACCAGCAAAAAGAGATTCGAGATAAAGCAAAGCGAGGAAGAAACGAAAGAGGAGTAGGATAGCAAATAAAGAAACCTCGAGGAGAAGCAGAGAAAGAGAGTACAAAACTAAAAACGGCAGAGAGTATAGAGACACAGATGAAAGAGAAGGAGAAAAAGAGTGAGAAAGAGAGAGAGCTACACACGCGGAGAACAATAGGGTAGAGAAAAGAGAGCGAGAAGATAAAAAAGACAGATAAAGAAGAAAGACAAGAGGCAATAAGAGCGCATAGAGGGAGAAACTGGTGGAAAAGGAGCAAAAGGGTGAGAGGACCAGAAGAGTGAACCCGCGCGCGCAAGCGTGCAAAACGAGCAGAAAAAGAAGGAGCAAGGAAAAGAGCGAGAGAGAGAGGAGAAAAACGTCGGGAGAAACATAAGGAAGAGGGCACGAAGAGAGAGAGAGAGAGAGAGATAGTGAAAGAATAGAAAAAGACCGCAAAAAATGTACGCCGCCGCCTCGCGATGCACCGAGTGAGAAAGAGACAAAACGAAAAATACGCGAGAGCAAGAGAGAGAGAGAGAAGAGAGAGAGAGAGAGAGAGAGAGAGAGGCAGAGAGAAAGGACAGCAAGAAAAAGGAGAAAGAAAGGTAGAAAAAGAAGACGACGAGGCCCGAGGGCTCTTTAATAATACGGCGAGGAGAGAAGCTACGCCGGCCGCAGGTATGCGCGCGGCCCTCTTGAGAAAGAAAGAGCCTCGCGGACTCCTTCCAAGCCTTCCTTCGCCTATATGATCCTCTCCTCTCTCCTCTCTTTCTTTCTCTTCCCCTAAGAGGGCTAACGCACATGCGCGCGCGCGCAATGCGGGTACGCATCGATCTTCGGCCGGCGATCGGCGAGAGGATTCCTAAGATGCAAATCCACTTACTTCGCCAGCCTCGTATGTGTGTATATAGCGTTTACAATGCTAACGAAGAACGAGGGTTACTTTTGTTCCAGCGAACAGACGGCAGTCGGCAATTAGGCGGTTGATGGATTCGCGGATGATATGTAGATGAGCGTGCGGGGGAAGCGTTATTGTGAGGACTGAGGATTGTACGATTGTTCGCTTTGTTGTAATTTGATTTTAAAAGAGTTGTCAGGTTCATCAAATTTTGGGCACTTGTTCTGGTCTTGTTCTTGTTCTTGTTCTGTAAGGCAGGTGAGCGTTAAATGAAGAACTTTTAGAGTAGTGACTGTAATTGTTGACTGATTTTTGTTCAAATGATGTTTTTAGTCTAACAAACGTTTTTTGAATGGTCCAATTTCTATTTCTTGATAGAAACAAAAAACATAATAATGATCAGAAAGCTTGGTACTAGGTGCTTGAAATGGACAAAATTGTTTACCGTTTATAGAAGCTTAGAAAATATCCAGGACTTAAGAAATAAATATAATAAAAATTATCTAATTGGGATACCTAAGAAATAAGCAATATATTGATAACTTAAACTTATTTGCAATATCTTGGGTCATTTTAAAAAGTTTCGCTAATTTGTTTTTGTATTAGCAACTGTGTTGTTTAATGAATACCTACGAACTATAGTTTAGAATATGCACTCCAATAAATATTAGAAAACCATAGAATAAGGATTTTATTAATGCTAAAAATAATGATCAAGTAAGCAAGCTTGTTTCTAGTGTGCACAAGTTTACAATATTTTATTAATAACAAGTAAATGAAATCTATGTATACCATGCTTAGGATGGAGAAATGCATTATCTATTCTGATGTATAACTATAGTCTTATTTTGTGCAAGAGTTTAAAATAGGTAAAAACAATGCTTGTAAACGCGAAGAAACTGTCTATGCCCGTAAGGAAAGGTGAAGGTTATGCGAATCTCGCGAAGAATGGCTAAAAGTACATTTACATTCACCGATCGCCATTATAAATCCACTTTAAGCGAGCACGGCATTATTAAAAGGAAATCAGCACACCTCTCACACCGAACAACTGATTAAAGGGCCATTCTTAGTGCGCCAAACCTCTTTTAAATGACATCCTTTAGCGATGTTTCTTGCTGCACCATTATAATATACACATAGCTCTCTCGCTGGAAGCTTCGAAGCTGGAGCCGAAGCTGAAGCTCGATCGAGCCAACCTAACCTAAAAGCCAAGCCAGGCGCGCATCCGGAACCCCCCTTTAATAACAATAATCATTATTAACTTAAGTGCGAGCCACTATGCGGAGGCATAACCTGGTACTTTGCTGCAGCGTGCAGCGCCGCTCCGAGAGGGAGAGGGAAGAAAAAAGGAAGGCCGACCTCGGCCGAGCGAGGAGCGGTCCTGCCTGCAGATCCAGAAGAACCTGACTTGCAAGCGGGCCGAGTTAGTCACGAGATTGCGCAAAAGAAAGGGAACGAGAGAGGAAGAGGGGAAGAGGGGAGGATAGAAGTAGACAGAGATGCATGAGTGCGTCAACACCCTACCGAAACACCTACGTTTTGACATAAACTAAATTGTGTTTTGGGGTATTTCAATTGATGTCGAATGGATATTTTATTAAAGAATCTTAATTGTCAATGAAGGAGGATTTGACTGGTATTTGGAACTTTAATTTCATTTTTTCTATTGTGTACTAGTTCTGCTTAATATATTTGTTTGTACCCTATTTCTGTTCAATTCTCAAATTAATGGAATCTTCCCATTTTCGTCTGGCTCTACTTACAGATATTTTACTTTCTGAGTTTACATGTAAAACCATATAGGCTCTTCTTTCATTTCCTATTCTAACGGCATGTTTCACTCATCTTAGCTTATGTTATTCAATTACTCTGATGATATCAGGTAACTTATAATCACTGATATACTCGTCTTGTTTCGCCTGGATTGCATATATTCTTTAAAAGATGCCAACATTCGTAATTAATAATTTCTTCCATCAACAATGCAGTGATGAGCTCTATTTTTGAAAGATGCTACAATTTATAAATACAAAAAAGGTGATGAATGAGATATTTGTATTGCAGAAACTTATCAAATCAAAAGAGGTCAATTCTTCAAAAGAGGTCAACAAACACATTGAACATAACACCACCACCACCCCAAAAAATCTCAAACCACCGTTTTATTTATCACTCTTCACTCGAATCCTAATCTATAAAAGCCCGCAGCTTATCGTCGACCTGCATTCGATAGCCCATACATTCTCCTTAAACTCTCCTTTACCCGAAGCCTAGACAAACACCGTTCGAGAATGAATTTCTCGCGTTCCGCGCTGTACCTGCACACTCTCGGCGAGAAAAGATCTCCGTGCTCTTAGGTCGAGAGCTCATAACTTCGATGGTCGGGCGAATCGCGGCCGCGCGGATAAGATAATTGCGATAATGACGCGCCCGTGCATCAGCAGCCCAAGAGCTGCACGCGCCCCGATGATTTCATTTCGCTCGAGCCGCGCGCGAGCGGCAAGTGCAGTGTTGCACTTGTGCTGCCCGCCTTCCCCAGTTCTTCGGAGAAGGATGGAATGCCGCGTGGAAGATTACAGACTTTTCGGGATTGGAAGGTAGAACAATGCACGGTCATCGTTTGGAGTCTTTAGGACGATCGTGGAATTAAAACGTCAATAAAATTATTATCGTAGGATTAAAAATGATCAGGATCATTTGCAATATTTTCAAAATAGGTTTGTACCACTATGGTTCCGAATGACCCAGTTATTAAACATTACTCTTTTGCTAAATTTACAACTTAACTCAAGTTGAGAGGAGTATAGTTATACTCAAGCATAAATCAGGCCTCTTTAGTTTGCAAAATCTACATTACTGTGTTTTTGCATTTAAATAAGACAGTTTTAGATGTTAGTTCACGAAGAAAGTCGATTAGCGGTAAGTTATGGTAACCGTAGAACCACGCCTAGGTTGATTAGAAATAGGATATTAATGTATGGTAAACATATTTTATTACACTAGTGCTAGTACTAGAGATAATTATGTTTGACCCATATATTCATACGTTGCAAATGCATAAATTTATGTTTACTGATATTAATTTGTAAAATAATATCTCAAAACATACTGAAATCAACATATTTTATAATACATGCTAAAACTTACTATTAAAACACACTCCATAAAATCTAATCCCACGGAATTGAATACAACAGAACAAAGATAAACATAGCACTGAATTGTCTACTGACCCAAAAAATCCCACGATTAATAAGCCACATTCGTCGAGCACCCAATAACCCTTGATAATGAATCCGAGTTGACGCAAATAGGTCGTCTACAAAGTGTTACTTCATTAGCACCCTTCGAGCATTTCTCTCTCTCTTTCTCTCTCGCTCTCTCCCAAGTCATCTAAACACACGCTTCCCCAGCACACACACACATACTATACACCACGCCATTAAAATAGATTGATGCGCGCGCCTAGTTGCCACTGCGCGCCTCGTAAAACCGGCGACCGACACTTTCCACATGTTTCTCTCCGCCGGAGAAAATCAGCGACGACGCTGGAGTAGTGTCATTGTTGATGACTACAGCTCGGAAAACAAAAACATCTGCGCCTGCCTGCGGGCCTCAGCTGCCTCTCGCGACTGTCTCGTGCATTAATACGAGCGAGACGAGAAAGAGAGTTAGCGTGTCTTGCGAGGAAGTGTGCGTTCTTAGGGGGGGTTGGAATAACAAATGGTAACGCGACGACAATGACCGAGTGAGACCGGAACCGGATTAGGTTTGGGTCGCGCTAATCGTTTAGTGAAGGGAGGCACAGAGTGAAAGGGCTGAGGATGGTACATGGGAAATCTCGAGGGTAAGCCGAGACTAACGAGCTGTGGAGATGAATTCTTGAGCTTGTACTTTCTTCACTTGGGAAACTCTTAGGCTCTTGTAGGTGGTAATGGAATATTGTAGAAATGGATGTTGATCCTATTTGAATTGTACAATTGAACACCACTTTGAATACTATATACATCATAAAGAAGTACAATATAAATTTGTTAGATCTAGTTCGTTTTCAAAATTCAAAGTAAGTTTTGAAGAATGCAGTTGACGATGACACATTGAACTACGCATCATATTTGAAATAAATAATTTCCTTGAAAAGATGTTAGTAGAAATCGACGTCCCTTAAGAAGACTATTTCAGATTTCTCAAAAATACGTAGTGATTTTCAGAGGCCTCTTATAAATAACTAGTACTTTTTAGACTTTCCGATTAATACTAACACTTTCTTCGATCCTCTACAAAAATTGTGGTTATTGTTTAAAATTTCGAAAATTGTTAATTTTTTTATAACATTCCTGACATGATCTAGATTTTTCGAGAAATCTGAAATGTGCTATAGTAATCGTAATATTGTAGCTTATAAGCAAATATCCATGTTTAACTCAATATTTTATTTTTATTGTAACTGCACAGTATACAATATTATATCTACTAAAAAACAGCACTAAATAATGCAATTATTGATTTAAAAGTAAACATTGAAGAATAAAGTTCACGTTAAATTGTACACCAGTAACATTATAAATAAAGAATGATAACATCTTCGGCATAGAAACCAGTAGAAATTACATGAAATATTTACAATCTAAACAAAAATCCATATCTTAGGCATTTTATTTTCAGACTGAGATCTTACAGCACTAAATGCAAAAAAAGCACCAACCGCTTGCAAAAAACCTCGCGCTTAAAGCTCATTTACAACACAAGCAGCTCTTTCGCGGATGACTGAGGCTCCATTGAAGGCTCCACCGAGCAGGCATCGTTTTTTCTGCACGAAGCCACCCGCAGCAGCAGCAGCGCCGAGGAATTCGCCATTCCTCGTCGCGCATAAGTGCGCACTGCAACGGCCCCCGAAGGGCGCCATTTAAAGGTATCTCTTTCTCTCCTCGGCCTTTCTAAGGCGTCCTTATTCCGCTGCTGGCACGCGATGGGAGATTTTGGGCGAGTGCACGGCTTTCGCGTGGTGAGTTTTAGTGTACTCGACAAAGGAGCGAGAGAAGCCTTTTAGCGCGAGCGGGATTCTGCATTCGGCCGAGGCGAAGGTGCAAATTTTTGGGGGCCCAAAGTGGATAGGAAGCGGGATTTATTTTTGGCTCGGTGCAAGCGGACGCCTAAAGCGCTTTTCTAATTGAAGCAGCGTCAAGAAGAAGGATCGTGCAATTTTGGAAAATGCATTATCATTTATAAAATAAACATGCATCATTCTGAATTATGTTGCACTGATTCGTGGCTTCACATGTAAATGACTCGTTGCAAAACAGAGACATTCAAATCACCCCGCAATTTATCACTCCGACTAATAAACTTTTTCTCCTTTTACACCGACTACCTATACTACAACCTGCCCGCATAGGATCCGACTACCGTTGTCAAGCGAGCAAGAAGCTGCTGCTGCACCTCCCCACTGACTAAAAATCCCGCGAGCATCCCCTGCAATCATTGCATCGCGCGGCAGCGCAGCGGCTACTTGAAATGTTTTCGTTGAAACCCAATGATTTAACCTGGGGGAGAGAGAGAGAGAGAGAGAGAGAGAGAGAGAGAGCTGCCGCGGCGGAGGCAGAATAAGAGCGCTAAAAACTCACGCAGGCAAATCACGGTGTACGTATATACACTGCAGGCTAGGCCGAAAAGTATAGTCGAAGTACATGGGAACACGACGCATCAGTCGCTTAGCCAAAAGGAAGAAGGAGTGTAGTACTAAAGCAAGGAGGGGAAGTTGACCGAGGAGGAAAGAAAGGATGGTGTGTAGCCAAGTTGCATGTGCAAAATGGGCTTGAATATAAATTTACAGAAAAGGTGGAGTTAACGATGGAAGTGCGTTATAGTGAATAAACAAGATTTCATTTACAGAATAATTTATTAAATAAATTCATATGATACAGAAGCCTAAGCATTTTCATGTTCCTCTACAGTAAAACGCATTTTCAATTGAATAATATTTTTTGTAATAAGAAATTCTTTTATTAGTGTACGTCAAATGCTCTAAATCATCATCTATGAATTGTTCAAGAAGACAATTATCATGAAGAAGAAGACAGACAGGGATCTTACCGACCGTGATGCGGTAGTAGTAATTACGTATGTGAGAGTTGAGGTACGGCAGGTGTCTACCAACCTTCCGACAGTTCCAGCTTCCAATGAATGGTGTACCTTCCTTTCTCTCCATCCCCTTTTCCTTTTCTCTTATATGCTTTTTTCAACCTATCCTTGAGATTATCTAACTAGAAACCAAGTTTGTGATACAGTAATAAAACTAGGAGCGGTTTCTGACTAACTGAAGTAAATTCATATTTTTCTTTCAGCACTATACTTGTCAAATATTTTATTGACTAATAATTTACTTTAGTAGTACTTTTGTAAAATTCATAAAAAAATTAAGAAAAATTTGTATTCAAACTAACTCGAGATTTATAAAAGCTCTCTCTTTACTTCCCTCGAAATGCAGCTCAAGCTATTAAAGAGTCATGGAAACGGCCGTATATCAAAGATTTAATTTTTTTTTGCATGAGCGTAGGCGAGCACAGGGAAAACCCTCGACCAACTGTCTCGTATTTTAAATTCCGTGCACGAACGCGCAATCTACGTTTAATGCTCGGCAAGCTCAATAATGCGTGATGTAAAAAAGACTCTTTGTAAGAGACTGTGTAAATTCGTGATTTTAGGGTTCAGAGGCCTGACATTACTTAACTCCTTAAGTGCAGAAAAAAGATTCTAGAAATATTTTGTGTTTAATTCTGATTGTACTGAATTTATTAGATCTTAGCGAAAATATTGTAATAGAAAGCAGCTATATTTTTGTGAGTTTTAAAATATGGTTGGAAGTATTTTTACCCAAAATCTAGTCTATTGAAGTAATAAAAAATCTCATGCCAAAACCTGTACTTATTATACTTGAAAGATACAGACTCAACTTTTTGGCAATAATTAGAAGAAATCTGTCTACATCGGACACCTAAGCCTTACTTACATAGAAAATTTGCTGATAAGTAAAAGTGATCTAACAAACTTCTTTCAAGTCAGTTTTCACTCATATCAAATAGTATGCCAAAACACATTCCAAAGCTGAATTAGTAATTCTTAAAAATACTAAAATCGCTTCTTTGTAATGCTTCTTATATTAACAAAGTTCCAGCACTATGAGTTTCACCGCTGCATACCTATCAAGAAACACTCGATCAACAAACGTCCAAGCTTCACTCTAACCTTCCAGCAAGCTAATCATCCTCGCAACCCAATTCTCCCTGCCCCGAAAATCATCGCCAAAACCAGAGCACCCATCACCCCAACCACCAACACCAAAAAGAATCCCTAAAAAAGAAGCTACCAAAAGAAGTCCACAACGAAGCTGAAGCTGAAGCCAAAGCCGAAGAGAGGAAGCTCTAATCAAGGCTACACGTACACACGGCAAGAGCAAAAGGCATCCGCGCGAGGCTCGCTTAGCATGCGCCGCGCACAGGTCTCTAACGCGAGGCAGTGCCCGGGGCGTCAGCAGCGACGTGCAATCAGCAGTGCACGGCGGCGAAAGTCTCGAGCGCGCGCATCTTCTCTCTTATATACCTATACGACCTCGGCGTGAGCTATCCCTCTCGATCTTCTCCTCGCCGTGTGCCTCGGGGGCGCGCGTTCCGACGGTGCGGCACGAGGAAGCTCGCGCGTATACGCGGAGGGAATTTCTTACCGGTGTGGATGGGTACAGGTGCATGGATGATGGTTTTGTTTTTTGGGGTTGTGGGGTGAGTTTCGGTTGAGGTTATTGAGATTTTCTGTGTGTGTGTTTTATGGAGATTAACAAGTGAAGTGATGGGATAAGTAATAGGGATTTGGGTCCTGGATTTGCATGATACTTTGACGAGCAGTTCCTAGAGTCTAGAATGTAGCCAATGTGATCAAGTGTAATTTTGTACCAAATAAAAATGTTAACACGTTTGATCTCTAGATTGATAGCTTATTGTGTATAATTTCATTTTAATCTTTAAGTTGTGATTATTTCAATAGATGTCAATTTTCATCTTCATAACGCACATTTTCAGTACTAGGATCTAAATCCCGTAATCTAGGGCCCATTGTAACTACGAATGATGTGCTTTATTTTAGGTACCAGGAAATAATTCTCAAAGTTTCATTAAAATCCGGGAGCCACAACTCTGGCCATGTCTTTCTAAATGACCATTCTGACAATAAGGACTACTCTGGCAATATTCTATAAATGCAGAAGCGAAATAAGCATGAAAGAAATATTGTTTGAAAACCCTTCAAAAATAAATTGTACGCACTTATTATACAAACTTTTTGTAATAATGAATAAATAATAAGCAATAGTTGTTAAGCAAGATACAAACTGCTGAACATCCAGATACAAAGAAAATAGTGCTCACAATTGGATTGGAGCTATTATAGTCACAATTCCAGTAAAACCAATTACAAATTTCTTTCCGTAAAAATGATTCATCAACACATCGCATTCATAACTTATTAATTCAACAAGCGTAAAAAGTGTTTGATTCATCAAAGACAATACAAACCTTTGTATAATAGCTTTACTAAGCTCTCTGGAATCCTACGAACTTCCTTCGAATATACCTCCCGACAATATATAACCACATCATACCCCCAGAATTTCAAGAAGGCGAAACGCAAGGAAGATAGCAAGCGAGCAGGCAGGGATATTACCGACCGTGCTACGATGGTAGCAATTACGTCCGAACGCGAGTCTCGAGGTACGGCAGGTGTCTGCTAACTTTTTCTCTCTCTTTCTCTTCGACAGTCTCTACCTCGGATGAATGGTGCCTCTCCTCCATCCCTTCCCACTACTTCTTCTTCTTCTCTATCTCTTGCTTCGCCCTTACTCGAGACAGACTACCTAACTGGGACGCGAGTTCCCGATAACCCAGTGATTAAGCAGCAGCCATGAGAGATTCCTGACTGCGCTGGTAGCACACGCATTCCTTTTTTTGCTGTATCTTGCGATGCGTGGCCTACCGAAATATCGGAGCAGTGTACTGAATGATTTCGTGCGTGTGGAAAAAAGGGAGAGGGAGAGATTCGGGGAGTTGAGCTTACCGATCGCTGGTATTATCTACGGGGTGTCAGGGCGTAGTGGTGTTTATGAGGAGAGAAAATCGGTAGCGTACAATTTCGTTGCGATCGAAAGACCCTATATTCTTGAATTTTCGTGAGGAAGGGTCGAAATTACTTTAATTGCGCAGAATAATCACTAGTTCGCGATAATTGTGTAAACAATTAAATGATCGGTGTGTAAGAAAGGAAGACGAAGAGCGAGACGAAGTAGAAAGATATTATTTCTTTTCTTCTTTCTTTACTGGTACAATTTAATTCATTAAACGTTAACCATAAGCCCAATTTTTATTAGTTATAAGAGTAAATCTTAGCTAAGAATAGTTTTCGATCAGCTAAAAGATTTATAACAGTTTTCAAACCTAAGCTGCACGAAATATCAACAAGTTATAATAAAAAATTATAAAAACTGGGTCCTGTTCAGTTACTATTTATTACTGGGTCTGTGATGGTATACTACCCCGTATAATGCATCCAAATTAGGCTACAATTTTGTTGCATCCTAATACACCACATAATCGTACGTAATCCCACAGTAACATGCTGATTCCTACTTAAGACATATCTCATTAAACTGAAAAAGCTAAACTGTCGATATAACAGTCGCTCGCATCACAATATACCCACGCGCAAACAGCTAGAATAATGAAAGCGCGCGAATGCAAACCCCGCGAGTCATACATAATTCATACAGCCGCGCACGCACTTATACACCCGAGCCAAAATAACAACGACGAACAGACCGGCGCAACTCGCTCGCAGGATCATTTTGTGTCCTCGACTGCACAAGTAATACATTTTTATGAAAACGAGACGACGGAATATATATATATCCGCGTATAGGAGCCCAGCGACGAGGAAGAAAAAGACACAGAGAGAGAGAGAGAGAGGGGAAGAGATTGTGGGCGGCTCGCGAAGAGAATATTACCATCTGAAAGAGCCTTGCGGAGAGTCTCCCGTCCCTTCTCGCAAAGCTTATGTTTATTTCAATTACCGTCGTTTCGCGACTCTTCTCCTTCTCTTGCAAAGTGTATTATGTATATATACACACACACACGCGGGAAGAGCGACAAAATGAGAAGTGCCGCTAAGCCGCAGCGACGACGATAAGCGGTGGATTTAGCGAGAGGCGAGTCGAGATATCGAAGGTATAAGAGCTTTTTAAAACGCTGTCGCGCGGCGCGTGAGTTACTCTTGCGGTGATGACTTTTTCGCGGAGTTTATATGTTGAGGTGTACACGGTACACATATACATGTAATGTATGTATTTGTATGTACAGGTGCAAACGGCGACCTGTATCTGGGATACTTTTTCTGGTGGGAAAAATCGGCGAATGTATTCTTGATGAGGCTTAAATTGATCCTTCGCGGAGACTTTGTAAGAGCTTCCACGAGGATGGTATGCAAATTAATTATGCGAGGGAGTCGATTAAGTGTTTTGAGGAAAACAAAGTGCGCTTTGAATGGCACGGTCGTAAATGTATTTTGAGGTTAAAGACCTACGTAAGTATTAAAATGTTTGAAAATTATTTTACTCGGCAATCGTGTTGTAATACAAACTTAAGAGCCGTTTTGAGAAATCCAGCAGATAAGGAGGAAATTTACAACTGGTTCTTAACGAAGGATATTTATGTTGAGAAATGAATTTTTATTTTGGACCGGTGGACTACATTAAAAGTATTTTTAAGTTAAATTCCTTAATATACACATTTTTTTAAATTATATTTACTCGACATCGCGTTGTAATACAAATTTAAGAGACGCTTTGGTCGCCAGAGAAATGCAACGCTTAACGAGAAATTTTACTGTTTTCAACGAAAAATATTTACATTGAATGCAATGAATTATAATTTTGAACTGGATTACATTAAAAGTATATTGAAGTTAAAGCTCTTTATAACGTACACAAAATTATATTTTATATTCGGCACACCGCGTTATAATACAAATTTACGAATCAATTTGGAGTCTAAAGAAACTGTACGCTACACAGCTGGCTTTATTAACGAAAAATATCCACGTTGACTCTTATAAATTTCACATTCTTTAACTGGACTACGTTAACTATACACTTTTAGTACTATATACCCGCATACAGGTATACACTCGAGCGGTAAAGAGAGCGCGTCCGGACAGTTTCCTCCCCCTCTCACGAAAGTATCGGCGCGAGCATATCGAATAAATTTCCCGTCCACTTGACCGCGGGCGAGCGCGCGCCGTGGCGAAAGTCCCTTGCCCGGGTTTTGCGTTTCTTTTTCTTTTCGTTTTTCTTAGCTTTTTTTCTTGCTGGATCCTTCGTTCTTTTTTTGGAGCAACGTCTCGCTGCCGCTCGCCTCCGCGCGTACGCTGAAAGCAGACGATTTATCGAGCTCTCGAGCCGCGCTCCTCGGTTCAATGTTAATTGAATTTATATTCCGCGTAAAGGCGATTTTTTGCGCCTTGATTTGTCGCGGAAATATTCAGAGCGGGCGGAGAGTTCGGGATTTTTTGGATTTACGCGTTGCTGGAGGTGGTGTTTTAGATTTTAAATGTGGGATTTTAGAGATGATATTCTATATTGATATTGGTTTATGGCATCGGCGTGATCGAATGGTATTATTCTTACTTAAGTTGTATTATTTGTATATTGTATGATAAATTGAACCAAACTTACGTGACAAAGAAAATTAAGCCATTTACTAGTGTCTGAAACTTACCTGTAACAAAAAGAAAATAAATAAAATTAGATTCATATTTCATTAGAATATAAAATGTATTAATTATACAGTGAAAAAAAAATTTGTTAAATCCAAATAAACGTTTCCTTGAATCGTACTAAGAAAAGATTTATTTGATAATAGTAAAGATTTAATTATGTTTAGACTGGTATTCATCAATTCAATAAATATTTACTAAATTTAAGAAATATTTACTTTATTTAAGTAAATCTTTTCTTACTACGATTCAAGGAAATGTTTACTTAGATTTAACAAATTTTGTTTCAGTGTACGGTAATCAGGGTAACATGAACAAATCAGTAAAGTGAATATTGTTTACAGTTTCTAAAACTATAAATTATTATTTATGTGTAATTTTCATTTTAACAAAAGTTTAGGTATCAGAATTATTTTTACAATCAATTATTATTTATGCCTATATTATAATTTCAATTAAAGTATAAGTATAGCTAATATCAAAAAAAGGAAAATATGTTTTAATCAACACGTATCTCTATAAGGAATCGCCTCGTTTCCATAAATCTACTTTTTCATCCACAAAATCCCAAAACCACTATGCGACGAAACTCGACCGATCCGTTACGTCCCCCCCATCCGAGCAAACTCAAAACTGTCTTATTTGGCAAACACGGCGCACTTTGATTTCAGCCGCGCTCCTTCCTTCTAAAAAAACAGAACAGACCAAAGAACGAAACGGAGTACCGCATTTACCAAGGATGCAGGTGCGTCGCGTCCCCGTATCTCTCGCATACACATATATTTGCCTAGCTTTCGGAGCACGCAGCTCAACGCCGAATAAGGATAATGGGCTTCGAGAAAAAAAATCCGACCCCAGAGAGTAAAAACAAAAGAGAAAGAGAATCGTATCGAGGATCAGTCGCAAGCACGCGTATAAAGAGGCTTCATTTTTTTAGACGACGTGCATAAAGGGTATAAGGTAGTGAGCCCAATTGTCGATCAATTAGCGTAAGACCGAGATTCCTTTCTCAAAAAATCATGTTTATAAAGAAAAAATTAGTTTGAATGTGGTTTTATCGGTTAATTTACTATTTAATTATAATAATAACGATGGGTTTGAACATATTTTTTTTATGTATTTATTTCAAATTTTACTTAAATTATAAAAACTCCATAGAACCAATTCTCGATCACTATTTTATTTGACACTGGAGACTTGCGATATGCATAAAGTAACCAATTGTCGATCAATCTTAACACATGAAACGTAAGGGTAGGAATATGTATTTTAATAAAAACCTTAGTAAAAAGTATTAAATTTGCAAGAAATTATAAAATTATTTCATAACATCGATTAGTAATGTCGTATAAGGTTCATTCAAAGAGTTTTCGCAGTTATTAAGCACTAGACTTACTTATCAACCTAAAATATTGTTTTCATAATATCTACAGTTGCGAGTAGTTTTCTTTCAACTTGTTTTTACTAAAAATAAATGTTGTTATTAATTTAGTTATTATAATGATAGAAAATGTATAATATATAATTAAAAAATGTAGTTATTGCTAAGAATTTATTGATGACCGACAATAGATTATGACGCTGAAATGAGAACTAATTTTCGATCGCTTAAATAATAACACTAAAATGAATTAAATCATGTTTCAACTGTTTTATTTTACTTATGTTGTCAAAGAAGTATAGTATTAAACTTATTCTAATAAAAGAAACCAGGTAAAATTGTGGAAATGGTCAGATTAAAAGTTACCTCTCAATTACCTATCAGCGTAAGAACGGAGCAGAGGTGCACTCAAAGTCTGTTCGACTAATCTAAATCTTTTTTATATGAAGTTTGGCTAAAAACGACTAAATTTTTAATGGTCGATTATTGGTTCATCAATATTTTTCATACAAAAAGCGTTTTTCTAAATAAAAATATCAGTATAAACAAGTGTAAAAACTGTCTATTTCGTCAGCATGATCGACAATTGGTTACTGATCGAGGACTGGTTCCACTACCTTACTTACTAACTGCTGCGCTGGGCGTCGTAAACAAGTCGCAAGGTGGGTGCAGGTGAAGGCTCTCGAGAAATTGGCGATATTTTTGTCGGAAACGAGGCGCTGAGAGGAGGCGGAGGAGGCTCGTTAGGCGCGCGCTGTTAATTGACGCTAAGTAATGATTTTTTTCGACGGTCGGGTGGGACACACAGAGCCATTGCTGTGACAATATTCGCGCTGGCAATCAGCACGTCGGTGCTAAGACCACCGTGAGGGAGTGCACGAGTTGGGAGGCGAACGACGAGTAGCTCTTTGGGTCTTTACGCGCCCGGCCTTTAAGGTATATGCGTGATTTTTGTGACTGGGTCGTGTATTTGTGAAACGTCGGACTTGTTGATTTTAAAGATATTGTTGGAAGAAGTGAATAGTTGTAAATCGATTTTTTGGTGGTTTGGTTCTGTGCGATGCAATTGTGATGGTGTAGAAAATTAAAATGAAGAGTATATAATAATGGTATTTAAATCTAATTAACTGGTAAAAATTAAATGATATAATATGGCTTTAAGCGTATATAAAGAACAAACACAATTTTTCGCCCATTGTGAGTATTTAAGGTGAAATACATACTATTTCTCAAAAATATTGACCTGATTAACACGATAGAGGTATCAGAAGTCACCGGAAAGCTCGGAAAAGTTATCTATTCGAGTGCATTGAAATCCGAAAAACTATGCATGTTTCTCCGGAAGAGGATCACATAATCTCAAACAGGTAACTCTCCCGAGATTTCCGGTGGACTCTAACAGCATCATCGTATTCAGTATGTTAGTGTCATACAATAGTACGTTTGCAACATTTCTCACTATGGATAAATAAATAACGTGTCTTTAATATTTTTTTTTCAAATTGTATACAATTGACAATAACATCAACAACAACATCAAACCACAAAATTATTTGTGAAAATCGTTCTTTTCCAGCCGCAACAAAGCCATATTGTAAACAAATTTCGAAGCAAATTCGTCACAGCAGCAGGCGCACAAATCCTCCGTAACAAAGCGAGCTTTTCCAAGTCGAGCAACGGCCGCGGAAAGCATCTCAAGTTCACGAGCCTGCTGGTGCTGCTGCGACTGCTGCTGCGCGGCAGAAAACGTCGATGCCACGTCCACGGAAACTATAAATGCGCAGCGTCGCGGTGAATCGTTAGACACTCCCCGACCGTGAATCCCGCTTCTACGATAGACAAGGAGAAAATCGACCGAGGAGCTCGCTGCGTTACATTTAATTAAAAAGTTTGTTTGACAAATTGACGATCAATTATTTTTAAAAATTGTTACTTTTTCACATAATATTGTTCAAAGTCCACCGTACATTTTCCAAGCGTAAATAATCCATGTTCAAGCAACTCCACTCAATCGATAAGGCAGCGTCTTCTTTAACCTTCAACAAACCAAAATCATCCACTTCTTTTCCTCCTTACATCCATAAATTACGCGGACCTCCTTTCACCACCTTTCGCCGTCTATGAAATCCCGCTCGGCGTTCTCTCTCCCCAACGAAAAAAAAAGCCTCTAAAAAAGAAAGCAACAGTCGAACTATCCCACGTCCTCTCCGAGCGTCATGCGCGCGGCCCTAAAGAGGATTGCCCGTCAATCAGCGTATCGTCGCGACCATCACGTATCGACGTCGGTCAGTAAGGGAGGTCCCTCGCTACCAGGCCAGCAGAAAAGTGCGGAGCTGGCGCGCTGCCGCCGCGATAAGAAGCGAGCGGGCGGGGAGGAGAGGCTGCGACCCACTGGTGTGATATAGAAAAGTAACGGCGCGCACGTTCGTGGGGTATAATACGCGCGCGCGCGGCAGAGAGGTGAAGAATTCCGGAGGGAGATTCGGATTTGGTGGGATGGAGGTAAGATGATTTGGGTGTTTTGTGTTTTGGTGGGGGAAGGGTTGTGTTTGGTTAAAGTGTCTTTTAACACTTTTGCTATGAGGTGGAAAAATCGACATTTCTTCAGAAGATCATTACTTTAGTAACGAAGAATGTAAGAATGTCTGAAAGACTCCAAATTTACGCTGTACCCTGGTAGAAACGTTACCGACGTAAGCAATTACCAGCATCTTGTACGTGTACTAATTACAGTCATCTGATAATGTTCTGATTACTGACTTATGTATATGTCCTTCGTTTGAAGGACACCCGTATGAAGGAATCGCACACGGTTTCCTGAACAGAATCGGGTCAGATCTCCGTACGAGGGATGAACGCACGTTTTCACGACCATGGACCCTAGGGTACAGCTGTATATGTCCTAATTACCGACATCTGACATAATGAGGTCATACAATGTGTCGCTATAATTAGTACACATACAAGGTGTCGGTAATTGGGACATATACATGAAGTCGGTAATTAGGAGATATCCAGGGAGTCGGTAATTAGAACATATACATGATGTCAGTAATTAGGACATTATCGGATGTTGGTAATTAGGACATCTACGGCTGTCGGTAATTGGTACACGTATAAGGTGTCGGTAATTGGTACACATACAAGGTGTCAGTAATTAGAACATATAGATGATGTCAGTAATTAGGACATTATCGGATGTCGGTAATTAGGACATCTACAGGCTGTAAGTAATTGGTACAAGGTGTTGATAATTACTACAAATACAAGGTGTCAGTAATTGGGACATACATATGCGCGCAATCTTATGTTAGTCGATACACGCACATGAGAAATATGTATATACCTATTTGTGTGGAAGTACGTATTCGTTCCGTACAATTTTTTATCCCTTCACGCACTTTTAGCCAGATACTTGACTAGTTATTATTTAACAGCTAGCTAACGCAATTAGCTAATCGTTAAATTCTTAACGAGTATTGATCGCCAATTTTCTACCAGGGTATGCTTGTATTTATATATGATAGTTAATAAAATCAGCAAAAAATATTTTTATGTTTTTTTTCTTAATTAATTAAGTCTGAAAAATGTATATCTAAAAATTAAAGTAGTTTACGTAAGTAATGGATAATGATGGATGTATAAAAATAATGATTTGATTAAGAAAATTATTAGAGTAAAGATTAAGGTTTATTATGCATAAATAAAATGTAATTACACTAAATTTAAATTTAAATTGATAAATTATTTTTTAATAAAATGTATAATTATTAATCGCATGAATATTTAAATTTGTACAAGCATTTGACATTCACTGTAGAGATTGATCATAGTCATCTAGAAATAATAACATAGTCAAGAAGTAGAATAAATTGTAAAAACTAAGTTTATCCAAAATTCAAGAAATTTTCAAGGATTTTAGGAACAAAAATTTAAGAACAATAAATATCAATATATGTTCACTAATTTGTATGATTCATTTACGAAAGCACTACTCCAATAATAGCATTATTTAATTAGAATTAGACATATTTAATTAAATAATTGTTTGTAAAAAATATTTTTAAGCACTTGAAGAGATTAATAAAGCATTATTTTAACATTAATAAAAAAAGAGTAAATTGCTTTATAGTAAATTTCTATTTTTATTTTTTTATAATCTCTTTTTAGTTTCTCAATTCATTGATCTATAATTTCAATCACAACTTTGGATTATTGCATGGCTTATTCTATTTTCAAAATTAAGATTATAAAATCTCCTTTTTGGTTATGTACTATAATTTTTATTCCATTGTTCATTTTTCTTTTTGACTCAAACCTTTCTTTTATTTAAAAAAAAATAAAAATAGTATAAAAAAAGTTACATTATTTAATAACTGCACCTTAAATTCAAAGAATTTTAAGGATTAAAGGACAAAAAAATCAATGACTAAAAATTGAAAGAATTGAAGTACAGTATATTACGTATGTTCTGTTATTAGCAATCTAATCTTAATAAAAAGTTCCCACTCAACCCACAGCCTACTCCAAACTTCATCGATGCACTCCCGCAACCCTAAAACTCCAAATCATTCATAATACATCATCGCCGGTAAAACAGGAAACTACGTCGACTGTAGTCCAGAAGCCCCGCCACCAGGGGAGCACGGCGCGAAGCTCGAACAAAAAGAAAGTCCACGTAATACACTCCACTCCACCACGCTGAAGAGCAGATAGAGCGCGCAGACGTCTGTCATGCCGCGACCAAGAAAGACAGCAAAAACTACCCATGTGCATTTAAAAAAAGGTGCGATAGACGTGAGAGAGAGAGAGAGAGAGAGAGAGTGCGCGGGCAGTACAGCGAATATAATACGAAGAAGCGAGGAGAAAGAGGGAAACAATTACACAGTCGCGCGAGCGCATAAGCGCTGCATACACACATACACTCACAGAGACAAGGACAGAGCGCGAAACAGACACAAGCCTGGACGAGCAGAGAAGGGGGGAAACACTCTCCTCTCCACACAGAGAAAGAGAGAGAGAGAGAGAGAAGTCGAGCGCCGGTGGCGGGGCTCGATGCGCTCGACCCTCGGACTATACTGACAGATGGCGAGGTGCCTATATCTCTCTCTCTCTCTCTCTCGCTCGCGAGCCGGTTATAACATCGAAAGAAGGGGAAGCGAGCGAGGGGCTTGCGCGTCGCGCATGCGCTGCTGGCGTGGGAACGTCGCCGCGACGCGCGCTCTCTCTCCGTCGCACCGCTGCACGCACCGGGCGCGAGCGGTGCACGAGCCGTGTAGGTATAGAGCGGGGGGGCGCCTTCGTCCACGCGAGCGCGACTGGCAGGGGTTCTCAGTCGCGGGGCGCGGAGCGTGTTTGCGCGCGAGCTCGAATTGACTTCCATGGCTCGGCTAATTGTACAACGCGCGGATGAACGCGTGCGTCGATGCGCGCGACTCGTGCGCTGTACAGTGATAAGATAGTTCTAGGAGAAATAGAAGCTTTTCATTGGACAGCGCAGAAGTTGGGTAGTGTGATGCACGCGAGCATCCGCGTGAAGTAGAACCAGCCTTCCAGGCGTGCGCTTCCTGCTGCCTGTGTATGTGGTGGATTGGTTGGGTGTGCAGGGCGGAAGAGAGAAGATGGGTTGCTTCGAAGCAGAAATATGATTTTTTTGGTGGGTTGGTTGGATTGATTTGAGGCAGTTGATTGATTGTGTGTTTTTAGGTTTAGGGGAAAGATGTGTTCTGGTGGAGATATTTAGGTCAACTGTTTTCCTCGGATGAGTGAGATTAAGGATATGAGGTGTTTTGAAGATTTGATAATTTGTAGAATGGAATAGTATTTTCTTGTAAGATGTTTTACGTTTTGGCGCCATTTGTGACACGCTTTTTGAAAACGAAATTTTCAATCGATCCGCTTTGAACTTTCAGGAAATCTTTAAAAAGTTTTTGTTGTTTAGGAGTTGAGCCCCAATTTCATAATACTTTAAGGAAGGGCAGGGTCTTCATTAGCCTTACGGTGTACATTGAATACATAGGAAAATCAGTGAAAATGTCTTATGTGAGGAAGGGAGGGCGCTGAAAGTCTCAACATCCGTACGTTATTCATGAATGGCCCCTAAAATGCGACACTTTTTTGAAAAATTAAAAAATTTATTTTTATACATAAATTGGCAGACTTTACATTACCTTTTAAAATTTCAGTTTTTAAGGTAAAATAAACAATTTATTTTTAATGTTCAACAGAAATTAAAAAATTGTTTGCTTTTTATCTAGTAATACAGCTATTCCGAAGATTTCATGAGTTACAGTGGAATGGCTGAAAATTTGATTTTTAAGGATACAGTAAGTGAATTTCTTGTCTGAGTATGTTCTCTGTCATTTTTTTCGAATGATCGCCAAGTGTTCGCTGACTGAATTTTACTATACAAGTTATTTGTTGGTATTAGAATTATTACGATATAAAAGTTGTACACTGTTTAGTAATTTTCACCTTATTAGGATGTAACATTGGTTTCTCCCAATTTTAACGCCACAACACCATAAATTAAATCAATATATCTTTATGCAATTGTTTTTTAATTTATCATTTTTTAATATATCGAATTAATAACATTTTAAAATTCTTGTTTTGAACTTTATATTATACACACAAAATCTTATATTTTATTAACTTTTATCTTTGAAGACTAATTTTGATTATACCTAAGTTGGAATACTTCCAAACCTAACTTTATCTTGCAGAATCGTGCATGGTCTTTGTACTAGAACATGGTCAATATGATTTACAACATAAAACCACAATACTATCACACTTGCGCAAAGAAACTACCTTCGATTCCAGAAAACAACTTAATCAAGCTGCATTTCCGAAGAATCTACAAAAAAAATGGTCAAATCGTGATCGCGACCAAAGAAACCATGTAAACAAACTAAAAAATCCCAAAGCCGTTGCATCTCTAGAGCATTATCATCCCACAACGACTTATTTATGTAGCGAGAAGCCTCTAACCGACCGAACGAACGAACGAGCGAGCGAAAAAAATGTAAAATAGCCATTCGAGCATGGCACACCGACCCACGAGTTTTTCCCAAAGGATGCAGAAGGAAGTGGATCAACAGATGAGAGAGGCCCGATAAAAGCCACGAGAGCGCGCGCGCGCGCACAATGGAACTTGCAACTGCAACTCGAGGAAACGCGAGGCGCGTGTGAGAAAACACCACGCGCCTCGCTAAAACTTTCTTTATTACTAATGCCCGAGTGAAATTATATTAGGCGCTACTGCAATTGAATAAGACGGGGGCAGTGCCTCTCGCGCGTTCCTCTCTTTTTTTTTCTCCCGTCAGTATATTGTGTGAAAAGCGCGTTGATTGAATTAGATAAGCGAGCAGGCGAACGAGCTAAAGTGCAGCGATGTTTAAACGATCTTTTCTTAGTCATTGTTAAGAGAGTAGATAGTGATATAATCGCGGGGGTTCTGCATTAGCGTTATAGGATTTTTACGAGGATTGAATTTCTTGTCTGTTTACTTTTGACTTTTCATGGCGTGATTGCGTGGAGTTTCACCCGAGTGCTCGTGGCATTCACAGCGCGTTAAGAAGGCGTTGTTTGAAGGGTAAAAAGCTTTGTTTCCTGCACTGTTAACGATTGTAAAAATGTAAAAGCAGTTGAAAGCAATACTGGTTTTTATATCGTTTAATAAGACACTTAGTCTTTCTATTCTATTAGTATTATCTACATCACCTTGACATTTAATCTCTGTAACGAAACAATGACATATCTCAATCAACTTCTCCTTCAAATACACAATTAGAGTTGTTTATTCTTTCTTTCATAACAGTGAGGCTCTATTATAGAGCTATACATCGCGTCCCCAGGACAAATTTATGACAATACAATAATTTGCCTCATTTACGTACTAAAAAAGAATACACAAGGAAATATAAATTACAGCTATACCTTATCTCTAAAGATAAAATAGTGAAAAGTTTTCAACCATTTCAATTAGTGAAATTTTATTTGTTCTATATGAAATTCGCTAATTGAGTAAGTTGCATATTTTTTAATAATAACAAAATATAGGTAAAAGCCGTTCCGCTCATGAAAAAATATTGTTTCTCATTCAGTTCTTAAAAACCTAGAATTTTTCAGTTGTCCTACTCCCCTGTGACGAAGGTGCGATATACAAGTGACTTCAACAATGGAATCCCCAACTCCCACCTACCCTCGCCACAAAAGGCCTCAATTAAAAGTCAAGGATCGTGACTGTCCACAAAACCAAATCCACCCGTCGCCTACGCCATATCTACGAAACAACACCCACGCCACGCACCGCACCACCAACGAAGCCAAAGCCAAACATCCGTTCCGACTGCACGTGCATGCTCGTGCACCTCCTCCTCATTCTACAACTTTCCAATACGTATACCTATAGCGCCCCGCGGGATGTCCGTGTGCACAATCGGGGGATTCACTACGTATTGCGATGACAGGGTGCGCCTCGTCATGGCGCGCCAGTGGAGTCTGCGAGCTAGGCGCATCTAGTGGACGCAGTTCGCGAGAACCGGGCAGCAGAACAGGGAGAAGGTAGAGAAGACGAGAGCCGGCTTGTGGATGAGAAGGAAGAAGATAACGAAGTGGGTGGGTTGGGTTTTAAGATGGGGATAAGGGCGGATGTTTAAATTGAATCTTTTAGGGCTTGAGATAGGGATGGGTATTTTGCTTTATTAAGGGAGAAATGAAGATTATGGTTGATGTCAAAGTTGGTTAGGACCGAGTACAATGCATGGTTCATTGGCAGGTTGGGCAAATTGGAGACGATAAGAATAAGAATTTCTTGGATTGAGTCCTAATGTATCCTAGTAATCGATGGTTTTTGGATACTTGAACAATAATGAATAATTATTAAACATTTGGCTTATTGTATGTGTATTATACTAAAGTAATATAAGATCATGAAAAGCTCAAGAATTTGAAGTGACGTCAAATTTTATTCTGTCAACAACAGCTAAGTACTAAGTCCTTACCTAATACCTGCAAGGCATTAGCAATGAAGTTTACTTTCTGTCTCCCAATTGCTCATCATGCATAGTACCCATTACTGTATCTTTTTTCTCCTTGTTCATTTCATTTTTTATTAAAGTCATTTTTAAGTTATAGGTAATACGGTTCGAATTGTATGGAAATAACTTAATGGTGTACTCTTAGTGCGAAATTGCAGACGCGTTACAGCGAACTCATATTTTAAAACGTAAGTCATTCACGATGTTAATCAATCATTTATGACTGGATAAATATTGTGTATATCGATCCAGTATGGAAAGTATGTTATCAGATTATATGGAATACAAAGATTGGTAAATCTTGCGTAACCATGCATACGTTTCCATATCCACAAGAAAACAATACTTATGCAACCTATATATTACGCCGCTATTCGGATTAAGTACCACATTAATCTTTACCTGCATATCCATTACGTTTTAATGTACTATATTATAGTATCAGTGTTCCACATTCTTTCGCTTATTTTTCTTTGTACCAATCGCTTATACCTGTCCTCCCTAGTCCATCAAACAAGCCATTCGCTGCAAACAGCGCTCTAAAAACCCCTCAATTCTATCCTTCGATCCTCCACGTTTTTATCGATCGCCGCACATCGCGCAAAAACCGATCCCCCCCGCCGATCCTTCCCAGAACAAAGGGTGTAAAAAGTGTCCATCTCGCGCCACCAAAGGCGTCCGGGGCCAATCATCCCGAACTGCAAACATCGCGCGCGCGCGCGGATGACAAAAGTTAGCGCGAAATTCTCCTGGGACAAAAGTCGAGCTGTGCTAATAAAGGCCTCGTTTACTGCTGGGAATGGGCGCCAGAGCGAGTCGCGCGCCATGGCCGCAGCGCAGCGCGAGATGAAGAGGACAAAAAAAGAGGCGAGCAGACGCCGCGCTCGTTTGAAGTTTTTCCCGAAGCGCGGGAGATGGCCTTTCAAAGCTATTTGAGATCCGCCGGAAATTGAATTAGCGTCTGGAAGTGTCTTTCTCGCGGGGAGCTTCTGGGAGTTCTGCTGATTGGTTGGTTGATTTTACTGGAGGATTGTGACTTCATTTAACTAGGATGTGCTACAAAATGCGGGAAAACAAATATTGCAAAGGAAGGAATAAGCGATAGCTAATTTTTCTAATTTTACTCTATTTGTTAGTCTATCTATTAGAAACTTGCTCTAATTAGTATTCATGGGTGGTACATAGAAACTGATAAGTAAATGTTTAATTTACAATTGTTTACCGTTTACAACTGCCTACAATGAACTAACAAAATAATTAGTGCTTATGAATATTTGGATACACACTTATATTTAGAAAAAATACTAAACTCAGGCTTACTGTTTCGATTCACGTATAACACGTTTTTTAGGCAATTTACAAAAAAATATCCTGGAGACCGCAAATACGAATAGAGTGCATATAATTGGTGGCGATTGCTGATGGAGACTAATGAAACGATTAATCTAAGAATTTAAAATTCAATTGTCGACGAGTTAATAATACAAATATAATCGATTATTCATGCAGGAACTGACTAATCCTTGAAAATTACTTCGTCATAATTTCTGCCAAATTTGTCCAAGGATGAATTCAATCTTTCGTTCCAAAATTGAAAATTAATTATAACTGGTAAATTCTGGTAAACTCTGACAAAATCTGCAATATTGCGAAAATAATTTTAGATTCAAAATATTTTGTAAGAATTGGGCGGAAGTTCTCAGACTTTCCTTAGATTCATCAAGCGTAGTTGCCAAATCAAATCAAAAGCTCAGTTCATACTTTTGCTGAATTCTGCAGTATGCTGACAATTCATTTTCACTACGGAAGCTACCGCACTGTTCCACACTTATGTTTTTATTATACAAATCTCAAAGAACGAATCACAATGCCACAAAGCAAAGCAATACAATAAAAACAAAAAGCATCGAAAGCCAAAATAAACACCAAAGACAATTGCTCTCTGCAGACCACGACGACAAAGGACTTCCAGAAGCACCTCGACTAATGGCCATTCAATTTCCCGGGCAAATATGTGCTTTACCGTCGACTGACTCCGTTGAATCTCGCGCGCGTGCTGCAGCATTTGCATAGAGAGAAGGCAGACAGAGAAAACCTTGGAAGTGTGTGCGTACTTGCAAGGGCGGCTACCGAGCGACGACGGCCTAAACGTTGAAATGCTGAGCGACGTGCAACAGCGGCACGTGCGCTACTGCGACGCATTGCTCTTTCTTTGTCGCTGTAGGAATCGAGAGGTGTTTGGTCAGGGAATTAACGATCGTTTGTCGTGCGTTAAAAGCGAAGCGACAGAGGATCAGCTGACAATAATATATTATATTGAATTACGTTTAGATGCGTTATTTATTATTAAAATATTTTTCTATAGCAGCCGGGTATTATGGCTAGCAACGATATATTATGTTAGTTTGAAGTCAGTTCAGTCTTTTCGATTACGTACTTCAAAATGGAAACGTGATTAAGATTTTAATAAAATGGATCACCAAAATTATCAAGATTGTTCAAGATTAGATATGTTTTTCAAGCAATGCCAACTCAAGAAACAAAATAAATTTTATAACTAATCTAAGAACTTTGGTAAAAAAAAGACCTCGTTGAGGCGAGCGTTAAGGTTAGATGAAATGACTTGTAAACTACTAACTAGTCATTAATTACCTATTTTTGTAAAAATGGCATATTTCTAGTTAAAAAGTAATTCATAAATGGTCTGATTTCTTCTAAATAATCGATATTACATAAGGTAACTTCCCGTGCAATACATACATTTTCCCAGGCCAACTTTCTAAATGTGCTCATGAAAACTGACCAATCACGATGTACAAAAATTAGCAGACGCGAGCAGTCGACGAAAGGGTTTTCGTGCCTATCGCGATGCATCATCTTACGCGAACATATGTCGAGGTGGTTCTCCAACTTCCTACACGTGCGTGCGTGCGTGTACGCCCCTTTCAAGCGTGCATCGCGTAAAAACCAGTTTCTCCCAGTGCGCATAATGTTCAGTACCTATACATTCTTCCATTGCATTAATATTTTTCATTTTTACAGCAGTCTAATTCTAATATTATCTACCATATTTTAAAGACATTAGAGCTCGCACGATCGAACCATCCACTTCGATAAAAGACACACACCCCGTCATTTTTCATAAATTGAAAGCCAATTCGTTCCCCATACCTCGCGGACAAAGCTGAGAAAAATCGTCCTTCGCCTCCCCCCGAAAATTCTCTCCCCCAACCCCTCGCGAATGAAAACGCGACGCAAAAGCAATTTTCCGTCCTCCCGCCGATCTGCGGCGAGGGTGTCGCATAGCTAACCGATCCCCCCTCGTACGCACAAAAACCATCGAAAAAGACCACTGCACCGTACACGCACGTACACTACAAAGCCGGAAACTGGACGAATGGAAGAAAAATAACGCTCGACAGGGCGGCTCGAGGAACCCTTTATTGGTCGAGCGCGGGGCGCGCACCGGAGGGAAGAAGCGAGGTGCGGGTCACGTGGCGCGGCACGCGGCCCGTCCACGTGCGCGAGGCGACGAGCGAGCGCACTGGCGCAGCAGTGCCGAACACGTGTGCGAGGGAGACAGAGGGGGGAAGGGGGGGTGATGGACACAAAGGAAGATGTGTCGGGCGGACATTTTTGGAGTGAAAGTTCGGGGGTTGGGGGGAGGAGGAAGAGGTGTTGCGCGAGTTTGGGTTAGAGTGATGGAAGGTTGCGCAATGGCGAGGTTTGGGTGGAATGGGATGGAATAGGTTGTAAGTGTGGTTGCTATTGTTGAGTTAATGTTAACTTGATTAAATGTGCCAAATAGATTATATTTTATATCAATGTTCTTGATCTGTTTTACGTGAATCACTAAATTATTTGAAATTTTGACGATTCAAAGATACTGCATACATGAATATGGATAAAGCTATAATTTCAATAGCCCAATTGCATATTTTGCGTTATATATTTTAACAGTTATCACTATATTGTTAAATATAATTTTGTGAATGAAAAGTTTGATTACTTGTTTTGTAAAGAAATAATGTAGAAAAATATTAATTATTATAGTAAAAGAGTATTTGATATTTTACTTCTTTAGATAATCTATTAAAAAGTACTCTGCAAAAATTTTAATTAAATCGGATAACAACTGTTACTGTTAAATATTCCACTTATATAGAACATGTAATTTTGAAAATCCGTTGTAGCCGGAGCCTTTTTAGATTGAACCAAATTAATCGATTTCTTCCTGAAGGTCTTGCAGTGAACATACTATTTACATTATTATTTGCTCATACATTCTCATAATTTAGATCCGTCCATAACGTCCTAACCCTTCCCACGGGCATTTTAAAATCCCGATCTGCATTCTGCAATTTTGAATATCGCATAATTCTCCATAAACGACTGCGACAGATGCACCAAAAAAGCGATAGATAATCCAATAAAGACTCACAACGCTCGAATAACTAAAAAGAAGGCTCAGGCCTCAAGCGTATCACTTTCAAAATATTTAGCAGCGCACCACCCATCCCTAATTTAAATACACACTGCGCGCAGCAGCCTCCCCCCGACGCGCACAATGCCCGAAAAATGCCACCCCTCGCGCTCCCATAAAAAAGCCAACGCGGAAGAAAGTGATATAGTGTGAGAGAAAAGTGCTGCACGCATACAACGAAAAAAGGAAGAGAGAAGGCCATACGATGAGTCCGCAAACGAGCGGCTGTTAATGCGAGCGTATATACAAGCGCACTATCGCGCACGCGCCGCTCGCTCGTTCAAAAAGGGAAGGTTTTTCACGGGCCATTGTGTCTTTGGCGGCAGCGGCGTCCCCCCTTTCATCCGGTGCGGAGCGCATTGCCGCCGCCTTTAATTCGCCATATTGTCAAGTGGCGCGCGCCTGGCTAAATTTGTTGGATTACGTCGTGTACGCGTTATCCGGAGATTCGCGTTTGGTACAGAGAGGGACGAATTGATGTATATGCGTTGTATACGTGTACGCATCTCGCGGGAGCGTGCAGTCGTTTAATTTTCAATCGGGGGTGAATGTGGAGAAAAAAATGTTAGGATGCCCCCCTTCTTTGTTGCCCGAGTTGTGCAGTGGAAGTAGTTTTGATGTCGATTATTGAGATTTATTGCGAGGGATGAGGGGAGAAGTTAGTGGTATTAATTATCGGGAGAGAGCGATACGCGAGTGGTGTAATATGGACGAGCGGCGGTCGTTGTACGCGGGGCGCGAAAAGTTACAGATTGAGGGTAGTTTAAAGTTTTGGGGTGGTTATGGGAACTTTTGGGGAAATTAATATAGCGATGTATTTCGCATCGATGCGTGGAGAATGTTGTACTTTTGGAAATTGATGATTCGAAGCTACTTTTGTTAAAGTGCATCGAGACGTTAAGAAGTGTTATGGCTTTGTCTTGGAGTCTATAGGCAGTTAAATTCGTTCTATTATTTAGTTCAGTATTCATTTTCTAAATATAACTTTTGAATTCATTCAGATATCCTTGTAATCTATACTAATGGTTTTATTTATACATTATATAGGTCTATGAACTATCTCTTCTTATGCTCGAGTATTTTTTGTATTAAATTTAAGCAAATAACAGCTTGAGTTGTCGGTCTTCCTCTGGGAATGTGAACCTATATGATACTCATATTCAACACTAATAAACACGAAACTGGATGTTCAAAGTTACATTGAATTTTCGCTCTTCCAAACCTTACATCTGCATATCACTAGTAGCATACTCTGCTGACTTCGCTGCGCACATCTCCACGGCGCAGAAAGAAAAGAATTGCGCGCCGCACGGGGCCGCGTAATAGACGCACACTGCACTCAAACGAAAGTGTTATTACATAATTCTAGAAAATGACGCTAATTCAGAGCCGAGGCGCGAGGTAAGTATGCACGAGATGCGCGAAAACTAGTTTACGCGGTAACTCGCGTACGTATCCGCGCCACGGGGAGAGACCTGCATTCGTTAAGAAACGTGAGCTCGCGCGGACCCGCTAAGATTGAAAGTGTTGAGAAGCTCGAAGCTCGTACGACGGCGCGACGGTGTAATTAGCGGTAAATGCAAGAATCTATTACGGGGATATGAGGCTGCGGGTTTCGCGCCTTTGTCTGGCTGTCTTCTTTCTGTTTGTGTCTGTGTGTCTTTGAGACTCTTGAGGGTTGTACAAGTTTCTCTGGTTGTGGGTTAGATTTATTCTTGGTAACGCGTCCTGCAAACTCGGCGGGTGATACATCCGGGCGCAATCCCAGTTGTTTTGAAGGATAAAAAGTGTCTGAAAATATTTAGGTTGCAACTCTTGTTTTGCACTGACAAAATAATATCCTAAGTGATGCAACATATATATTGATGGGGACGATGTATATAAATTATATTAACTTGAAAAATAAGTTTTTATTAGAAAAATTTTCACTATACGGTACATTAATCTATTATAATACGGTTTTCTCAGCAGCATAGAAAAGTGATTATTTTGTAGTTAAATAAAGCGATTTTTAGACTACTAAATAGACATACTTCTTACGGAATTTAAAAAAATGTATTTCTAGTAAAAGCATTTCACAGCTTGTCTAATTTTAATTAAGGAAAAAAAAGTTTTAAATTAAACTAAAGTAAATACCATACTGTTTAAAAAAGTTAATAATACCCTTCAATGTGTATCTCATAACTTTACAACGACTTCATTATGTGGCAAATAAATTATCTGCGAAACTCATTATATAAGACAATATACATGAATAACAATATAAGTCATGAGAAAAGGTACAGCAAATTATTCACTTTAGCGCAATAAAGTAGCTTATCAGCGCGACCAATAACTCACCATTGAGTAATTTAACTGCGAGTCATTTGTAAAACACCACTGTCGCCCTGAAATATTCAAGTCTAGCTCTCCACCTTGAAAATATCTCTAATCGTTATAACTTTCTATATCCATTCCGCCACCATTCAAATTATTTATACCACCTTATAAAAATCAACTAGGCGAAAATCGCTCACATCCGTTATAGATATATCTCATGGAAAACAGCCTCGACATAATCCGCGCGCACGTTGTTGTCATTGGCAAGAATTCGCGCGAAAAGAGGTTAAACCGCCGATAAACATCGCGAATGCTCGACGCGTGCGGCAAATAGAGCGCGACAGATTCCTTCGACACTCCGCTGCAGTCGCACGCGTAGCACACGCAAATGAAAGAAAAAGAAAAAAACTTATGTATACACATACACACATACATCCCCGGTGCGTAATAAATAACAAAGTGTCGCATTGTAAAATGTCGCCTCGCCTCGTCGTATCCAGAGAGAAAAAAACTTATACCTCCGCAACGATGACGAGGACGAACATAATATAAGACAGACGGCGACTGCAGATCGCGACGTGTACCAGCATTGCTTCATCGCGAATATCGAGCTTGATTTCGCGCGGACGTAATCGCGTTATAACGGGAGTGCAGAGCGACAATGACCACGTCACGTGATAACGGATTTGCAAGGCACGAGTGAGAGAGAGAGCGATGCAATGCACGCGCACCCTCGAGCGAAAGCATGAAGCAGGAAGGCATTGTCGTTATTAGCCGAATGAATTTTCATGATATTGCACCGTTGAGAGTCGATTTAGAGAGGGAGATAGGATGTGTATGCGAGATGGAAGAGAGGTTGGAGAACGCGACGCGGTGTATCGTTTTGTATGGGGGCTCGATTATTGCTTTGTTGGTCGTTGAGGCGCATGGGTTTGAGCGCTGGAGCAGTAACCGGAGATGACGATGGTAAATTGACGATCGATTTTCATTGTTTTAGTTTTTACGGGGAGGTTAAATGGCTTTAATCGATGGCTAATCAGAAAAGTGCAGTTTGTTTAATAAGAGATATACTGTTATTTTAGTATCGTGAAATGGTACGATTCATTGCTTAATTAACTCGTGCATTGCAAATATAACCATAACATTAAAATTAATTTACAATCTGAAGTCCTAATAACTATGTATGAAGCAAGACCGTAATCCAAGATTAACGCCCCTTTAAATTCTCTTACTTCTCTTTACTTTTATTCACTAAAATCTATGCTTTAATTTATATGTAGAGCCAAATTTGTTAGACGTTTCGTATCACATAGGTATGTAGTTGAGTGTAATAAAAGATCTGGAGAATATATTGTCTCAATTATAAAATTATTGTGAGCCAACGAAGTATAGGCTAAGCTATAGGTTAAGATTTGACACTTAAAACTACACAATAAAAAAAACTGAATATAATAACAAACCCATCAACCAACAGCAGAGCTTATAAAAAACTAACAACGCATCGCAGTTCATTGCGCTATCAGCCATCCATAGATTGTTAAATTTCATAATTCCAACGATTAAATGCGTAATCAGCATCCCAAAAAATCTCCAGAGACCAGCTTTCACGAGAATCAATCGGTTCAACGCAAAACTGTATGCTTCAAACGGTCAACTTCCGCAAACTCGCTCACTTATTCAACACCATAACCCCCACATACAAAACCATACGCAATTCTACATACCTTATCTTATAAACACACGGGCCTCCTCAAAGGAATTTAAACGCGTTCCTGAATCACGAGCGCGCGCGCGCCAATATTATCCCGACCGCGGCCGCGCTACAAGACGACGATCATTACGCCGTCGCTCTCGGGGCCACATGCGAGTTGTTCCGTTCCTCGATCCTCTACTTTAAGCGCCATACCGTATATCCCACGCTGCTGCACGTACATGTACATACGTATGTATGTATGTATGCATATATATCCACGTGTCGGAGCGCGACGCTGCTCGTGATTTGACTTTGACTGTGATCGACCGAGTCATCGGCGAGGGACGTTATAGGTTGGACTTTTTTTAGGTACATACAGCGGAGGAGCCGTTGTACTCGGGCTCGATCAAAACATAACGGAATGACACGGCATTCCATTGTCTCGCTGTGGGCTTGGAGGTTGCATGCCTGCGGAGGTAATAAGGGAGAGGGGGAGGAGGTGCAGCTCCGGATGGGAGTTTATTGGGGTTTGGAAAAATGAGAGGGTAGGAGCTAACGGGAGTTGGGGTTTATCGAATTAAATGTGGTAATGGATAAATTGAAGATCGATTGGTATGTCGCTGATAGAGAAGTAAAGGTTTTGTGGTTGGGTGAAATGATCTTTGGACTAGTAAGTAGCTATTTCTTACCGATTTTTGTAAAAATTGCTTGATTCGAGTTTAAATAGCGTTTTACACTCTAAACCTAAAAGATTAAAAATTGACGCAAGAAAGATTAAACTGAGAAGTTTACTCATTTGCAAAGAATAAACTGCTGATTCTCTACTTTATAAAAGTAGAAAATGTTATTGTAACCTTTAAAAGAGTAAAGTAGCGAATTTCATCTTTACGGAATGAGTAAATACCAAGATTTCTACTTTTTTACATATATCTCCGCATATAACCTTCTTAGTCAATGTAATAAAATCTTCACTTGAGATACGACTTAAATTCATCTTTATTATGGATCACAGTGTACATAAATAAAATTAAATCAACTATAAATGCTTTGATCCATAATAAAGATCAATTTAAGTAGTATCTTAAGCAAAGAAATCATTAAATTGATTTAAGGATTAAATTTAAAATCGCTACTTTACTTTTTTAAAAGTTACAATAACATTTTCTACTTTTATAAAGTAGATAATCAGTAGTTTCATCTTTGCAAATGAGTAAACATATTATTAAAAATACCATTTTATCATTTTCTGCATATTAGTTATATTAAATCTTATTGCATCAATTAATAAATAAATTATAAATAATTAAATAAATAAAATTCTCCACAATCTGTTTTGTCATTTTAATTAAATATGATTCTTTTGCAAATTTTTCCGTAAAACCGTGAAAAAAATTAAAATTTAAAAGTCATTAAAAAAAGTCAATTAAAAAAACAAGAACTATAATCTGGCAATTCGGCGATGACGAAAATAAACGTTGCCCATCACGCGAGAGGTTGTAAGTCAAGAAAGTTTAAAATAAATTAAACGTCATTATACCTCCGAATTACCTGCAAATATTATACTTCCAAATAACAGCCGCAGCAAAACCAACCATTACCATATCATTTTTCGCACACTTTTACGATTCAAACGACTCAAAAAAAGAGAAAAAAAAATAAAGACATCTCTCTTTCACGGACACACGACTCGAAAACCCGTACAAATCGCCCCCGGCGCCCGCAATTACACCCACAGTACCGCATTACAATCTGAAAGAAAACATCCATCCCGATCCTCTCATACATACACTTATCCTCATCCTCGCGACTGAAAAATCCCTCCGCCATCGATTTTCCAATTATCCCACGCGATCGCGCGGTAGCCTCTACTCCTCCGAACTTCCGAACTGTACCGATCTCACCCGAAAAAGCCTCGAGGCGCGCGCGAACATTCACATTCGATGAAATTACGCGCGCGCGCGCGGGAACTGCATCGAGAAAAATGCTCGCGCACGCACGGACGATTTTCCACGATATATCGATGAAGGTTCAAAGGGCTGCTGCTGCTGTTGCGCTGCGACGCCTTTGGCGCTTTTGGATGGATACTCGAGACTATATAGCACTTGAAGAGATAGAGACAGAGAGAGAGAATAGTTTTGCTGCTGGTGCGCGCTCTCACTCTTGTCTATCGCGTGGGAGGCTTCGCATCCTGCAGTTCTCGCATTTCTGAGGTGGTGCAGAGCCTCACGGGGTTTCTTTTTTCTTTTAATGGTGGCGGCTTTGGACTATGTGTTTTTTCATTGGTTTCTTTGGTTTTTTTCAGACTGGGTGGGTAGTTTACGTAGTTTCGTGTTTACAGATTTGTTGAGGGGGGTTTCACGAGAATCGTGAAGGGATTCGATTATAGGGAGAATGTGGGATGTACCGCAAGAGTATATCGAAAGGTTTTTGAATAGAAATAGAATAAATGTGTACACCGTAAAAAGCAAATGTAAAATTCAACTGCTAAGTGCAGGAAATTAAGTAGCCACCGCTGAAAAAGTTAGTTTTACACGACGGATCTGTATTAGTTCGCATTTTAATTATAGTTATAGTTTCTTTTTAGGTCAAGTCGCTTCAAAATGCTTTTTATTTTGCTATATATTTTTGTCTACGATACTAATTATATAAGTCATTTCTTGTCCAATTTAGCTCGAATTTAACTTAATAGTTTGTGTTATCACATGCACTAGAAATTTCATCATTTTGAAAGCTTCACTTTTACACCCATCGAGCATGTAATTCTATAGGCATCGCGCGTTTCTTACACATAAGAATTATACACGTAATTATTGTACACAATTTAGCATTGGTCAAATTATATATAGATATATTTGACCAATGCGAAATTGTGCACAATAATTACGTGTACAATTCTTATGTGTAAGAAACGCACCATGCCATTCTATAGCCTCCTCAATAAAAGTCGCTTTATTTATAACACGCAGAAAATAGATTTACAGTTTTATGTTGTGTTACATACACACACTAGTAATAAGAAGTGCATTACTGAGTCAATAACTATATCCATACTAATGTATACTTTACACACTTTTGTTATGTAATCCTACACTGAGACAAGACTTTTAAATTGTTTTTTTAGAGTGTAAAACAAACTTCTAGATCTTTATAATGAAAAATCTATTTTCTAAAAACTTTACTTTACGCATTCAAATTTAACGTTAAATATCAAAAACGTTTGATGTACTTACTTGCAATGTGATTCCCCTCGCGGCGACGAGACGCAATGACCTCCATTTTTGCAGGGACTCGGCGAGCACGACACAAATCCTGAAACACATAAAACAAATTCCAACATTAACCACTTATCACCAAATAAAAACCCAATCCATCATACATCCTATCCAAAAAAATCAATCTCAAAAAGCGCTAAATCATTCTTAAACAATATCAAGTACATCGCATGTATGAAAGACCCCGCAGTGTCTTTGACCGCCTAGTCGAGTGGTCAATTTGCGAACGAGTGATCTGGAGGAGCGAGAACGCACACCCGCGCACATCCTGCTTCGTTACGAACTGCCGGAACCTCGGCCCAAACGCTTTCACACACGCCAACCGCTTGCGCGTCACGTTGAGCCACGAAGAAAGTGCATCGCCTGTGGCGATCTTGTTCTTTTTCTTATTTGGGGATATTCGGTTTCACGCTAGGAAATTATAGGTATTCGGAGTAGAGTTTTTTATTGTGTCGGGAATCGTAAAGGGGTTTTTAATTTTTGGAGCAAATATTAAGTTAGTTTGATGGAGAGGAAAATATCATGTTACATTGCTGCATGAGTTTATGCTGATTTTCCAATAAGGTGTTGTAACAAAAGTGTATGTAAATTACTACATATAAATTTTAAACATATTTCATTTTTTAAGGATTGGGAAATGTTAATCCGTACGAAAAATACCCTTATGTTAATTGAGCGTGGTTTCGACATCGTATAACTATAAAATGTAGTTTTCTATTAGAGGTGTGCAATAATTTATTTCTGTTGCGATCAAAATCAAAACCACACTCAACTTGAGGGTATTTTTCGCGAGGAAAAATATATACATATTATTTATTGTATAAATCTGCATAAATATATTTTCGCACCAAATTTCATTACTTCGTAAATCTGTGAATTTTCAATAAAACATTCATTGCATTTCAATTACATAATTTCCTATCTCAAAGACTCTTCCTTTCCCTCAGCTTCATTTACTTCTCTTCAGTCTCATACGTCGACCGATCGCGCACTACGTTGTTATTACAATCGGCGCGAGCGCGACTGCACCCAAAGCGTACTTTACATGCGAGACGGCGCGCGGTCGCGTTAATCGACCTTTAAACACATGCTTTCGCGCGCGCGTATACATATGTGATTTAGATCGTCCGGCGCGCGAGCGCTGGGATTACAACAGAGAATCTCTTTCTGAATGTGAATTCTAGGTGAATGAGAGATACAAAAATTTTGCACTTTGATGATGATTGATACTAACGGTTTTGTATGTACTTTGCAATCGAGTATTTTGCAACTTCCTTTTGAATGCTCGTAATCAGTTTAAAGTTTAAAGGATTTCTTGTATCCTAAGGATGTGTTAAATTTAATTCATAATTTGAATTTCCCGCTTGAATCTACCGACTGAGAAATTGATAATTGCTAAAACGCCAGTGTCATAATTTATGTAATTATTTCAATATTTAAAATGCCATTCGAGTGAATTCTCAAAAATAGAGCCTTGAGATTTTGTTCGAATAACATTTATAGTGTATATATTTATATACTTTTTATATTATATATTTTTGTAATTGGGCTTACAGCCGTATATCAACAACAAGTAAAAATAAATATTTAATTACAACAGCAATTACTCGTCAGATTCGTTCAGTAATTATTTATCAGGTTTGTCTGACTCTGGAACAGCTTAGTTTTCTAAAATGACGACAGTTGACTAATCAATTCAGGGTCTGAGATTATACATGCTTTTGCATGCGAGAATAAGAGTTTTTAGACAAATTGTGAGCAAATCAGAGTTGCTTAAAATCGATTATAGTCAATTTAGTTCGACAGTTCGAATAAACCTATCATTCGGTTAGTAAGATTTCAGGCGGGAAATTTGAATTTTTAATGCCTTTAATAACATTTTTTTAAATACTTCTTAACTTATTAAAAATTCAAATTCCCCGCCTGAAATTTTACCAACCGAATGATAGGTTTATTAGAGTGTCGAACTAAATTGACAATAATCGATTTTAAGCAATTTTGTGCCTATTGGCATCGAACATTTCATTAAGAACCGGAAGAAGATAATATTAATTTATTAATATATATATGAGCATATATATTAACAACTCTATAGAATCAATAAAATAAATAACCCAAAACCACTACCTCCCTACACTCAGAATACCAAATATAGCAACGAACCCCCTCCCCACTCCTCACCATCGAACCCAAAAAGAACAATCCTCGTGCACAAGCTCCCAGCATCTCTTTGAATCTCCGCACTCGCAAGCGGCGCAAAATTGAGCGTGCGCATGCAGTTCGCCTCCTCTCTCGCACTCCGCGATCCGATCTCACCTCTCCTCCTCTCTCTCTCACTTCTCCAAACGCATCTCCGCGTCGCGCGCGTTATCGCCGCGGCACAATGAAGAAGTTCGCCGCGGCCGCGTGTAAGCTGCGAATGGGACCAGCGCTGCGCTGCGCCGAGGCGAGGCGACCGACAAGACGGATGGGATCAGTTAAACGAAACTGCCTCCGCGTGACAAATCCTCCGCTTCCTTTTTGCGCTCGGCTCGCGGCCAGCGCTGCCGCTACGGTTTGCTTGGATTTCTTCTCGCGATGCGCGATGCGCGTGGATATGGCAGTGCGTAGGTGTGCGCGTGTGTATTGTGCGGCTGCAGAGTGATTTATGCTTTTTTATTGTTTACCGAGGCTGCTTTTGGGTTGTTGGCTCGATGATGGGTGGAGGAGGATGGGACGGTGAGCGGTACTCGAAATTGGTTCAGCGTGCGTAGAGTAAATAGGATCGTGAGACTATTTTAATTTTGTACTCATTTGAGTCATAATTGTATGTTACGGTTTCATTTTTGAACAAGTTTTGTGGAGAAAGATTAATTAGGGTGTAGATATGATATACAGTTTCTATGACTCAGTCATACCTGACTTTACAACTTTTTACGTTATCCAATCAAAGTTTTTATTTCAAACTGCAGTTTAATTGTTTTACTGTATGATATCTAGTTACCAAAGTATAGCATAGCAATACCTTCTATATTATATACTCGGTATACGAACGGAATTTTTGTTTGCTAAGATAGCAAAACATTTTGGGTGGATTGTGTTAGCTGATACAGACAATAATTTAGCTAGAACTACAAAAATATTAGTTGCTGTAGCAAAAATGTTGGCTGCAATCGACCACTGACGCTGCCGCATTAATTCAGCAAACACTTTTGCCGTTTACAAAAATTTTTAGAAATTTTAATTCTATGTTACAGCAAATTATTTATAAATGTGTAAGAGTCTGAATAGCGACCATCGCCTTCTCTCAAAATAAGAAAAATTTGAAAGTTGCTTTTCTATATTTACGACAAAAACTCTTCATATACAAATATAAAGTTTTGTATAAAAACAGTCCATTTCAATTACTTGATCAATATTTTCTCTTATTTTACGTATTTCACGATCAAACTTACATAGCATATTCCGTCATTTTCTGCAACAGTTTGATAATGCAACCAATACCATACGCAACATTAAGAAAGAAATTAAAGCTTATTACGAATATCCATCGAAGTTCCCATTCTCACCATACCGATCCGCGATCCCGCATTTTAAACCCATTCAATCCTCACCTCTATTACCACAGCAATCCCATTTTTTCCTCCCTCCCAATACGTAAAAAATTAATCATATCAACAAGTTATTCACACCGCTCGCGAAAAAAGAAACATTAATATCCGCTGGTTCGCCTTCGGCGCGCGCGCACACAAGGATATAATCCTACCTCGCCTATAGCTATCATTACCTAAGCTCGCTTGCACGAAATGCGCCCATTCATCGGCGTTCCACGGCTCCACTCGCCACACGCAAAAACCCCTGTATACACGAATGGTGCACACCGGCTACGGTGGTTTGCGCAACCGGATGACATTTTCGCACGTTCGATCTCGCGGTATTAGCATGCTCGAGAGAGTGCGCGCGAGCCGGTGGCTAGTATATATGTATAGCCCCGAGATGATTATACGCGTGTGTGTAAAAGCGTGCGATATCAAGCAGGAGTGTACTGGTCAGTTTGATTAAATTAGCGTATAAGCGGATAGATCGGGTATATGCGTGCGCGTAATGGTCGTGGAATCTGATGCTGGAATTGGTGTAGCGCGAAGGTTTTAGAGGCGGAATAACGAGGTGGCTTGCGCTATTTTGTTAGAAGGACGGAATTCTTGGGTATTTGGTTTTTTAGATCGTTTTAATCTCGTATGTTAAGAATTTTTTTAAGCTTCATTTAATGATTTCCTTTTTTAGTTCACATGTAGAATATAATGACAAGCTTGGTATTGAGAAATTTATATAATTTAAGTAACATATTCCGGTTTGCACATGTCTCTTTTGCATCTTTTGAATAAATCGTTTGTTTATTAATAATCATACTAAAAGATACTAATAATGAATTATTCATAAAAAAGAATTTATTATTATTCAGATGTTAGTTATTTATCTAACTTTATCACCTGATTAAGAAAACGGCTGCTAACTGCATTAGCAGAAAGTTTTCTCAAAGAGAAGTCCTGATTAATCGATTTAATTAAAGAATCTTGAAATGACAATTTGCAATTAATGAATTAATACTATAATTAATTGATTACATACAAGCGTTCAGGTATTGTTAGTAAAAGAATTTAAAGTATTAAAGGACAAAAAATGTTTAAAACTAATATTTTGTTATTATTTCACAAAAATAACTTTAAAGTTACTGTAAGATATATCAATCGGGAGAAAATCATGCCACCTTTAAGAAAACGTATATATTCTTGACAAGTTTAACGTATAAAATAACAACAAATTTGTTTTTCGATTTTTACGAATTTGTATAAATTAATATTTTTGCTAAAAAATGAGTTTAAAATTATCCTGTCAGCTCCAAAATCTAATTAATTCTAAATTCAAACATATGTAATATGTCTGCAAAATTTATGCGCGTAATATGCTTCCCTTGAAGAGTTATGGTGGACGCAAATTTTGGTTTCATACATACATACACACACTCACATACATACACACATGCATATATACACACATATACATATATGCAGACAGAAATTGGTTGAAAAACTATTGTAAACCCATTTTTATGACTCAGGAACCTTGAAAACATCGAGATTCATCGAAACTCAAAAAAAAAAATTTATCATCGTTACAAAGCTTTCTCTTTGAGAAAGCAACAAGAGAAATATGTGACAGCTATGTACCGTAAAGGACCCAGTTCCTGATCAGGACCCAATTCCTGATCATTTTCTTACATAAAATATTACTTTAAACTTGTTGCTGCAAAAACTTTTTTGGAGATTGCAGATATAACTATCTACTATTTAGATGTTCCTGTTCAAAGTCTAATTGTAATTGGCTTTTATGGAAATCAGAGTTGATCAGGAATTGCTCTTAGCTGAGCAGGAACTGGGTCCGTGACGGTAAGAGCTTTACAATCAATACTAATAGAAGGTATGGATACAATGACACCCTTTGTAATTAAAATGATAGGAACATGTATTGTTGTAGACTACTTAGACACGGCTTATTTCTTCATCAACCATCCTACGCATTAAGACGAGTACATTCGTACAAAATACATATTAATTGTATATAGGTTCTGTAACCCTAATATAAAACACTGGATCACCTTCCTCTCAAATGAAATCTAAATAGTACACCTTATGCTTTACAAACTGCAAACGACCAAAAGCTTACAAAATTAAGACTTTGGTTAAGGCATTTTATGAGATACAATATCTAATTTAATGAAATGATCGTAAGTACAAAAAATCTTCCTCTTCGAGAAAGCAAAAACACAATCATTAAATTAACGCTACAACAGAACTACATTCACCAAACAAAAAGCAAAGACAAGACAAAAAAACCCAGGTGACAAGAAACGAAGAACAAGAGAACCAACCGCATCATCGCCGTTCCAGTAACTAAGCACAGGCAAGCGCGTGAAGACGCATCACCTCGGTGTCAATGTCACGGGAACGATAATCGAGTCTCGGCAGGTCTAAGAAGCAGCAGCCAACAGTACGGCTCGTTCCGCGGGGCTGCCTTGAGAAAAGACGCGGACTGTCGCCCACGTTGCGCGAGATCTTTCGAAAAAAGAGAGGGGAGAGAGCCGAGAAGAAAAACATTCTATTTGACGATTCGGAGACGACCGAGCAACGCTTTTTGCGCTCGGTTTCACGTTATGCGCCACTGAAAAGGGTAATGAGCAGTGCGGAGTTGGGTGATCGAGCGATTATTTAAATGTGATTTAATGGAATAATTAGCGCCTGTCAATGCGCAGCGTTTTTAGATGAATTTTTATTAGGGGAAGAGTTGTAATTACTTTGAATGGGCTTTTAATATGTACATGTTGATAATTATACAACTTGCATTTTCTATTACGTATGGCTGAGTATTACGTAATACATAACAGATTATAAAATATAAAGAAATGATGGCCTCTATTATGAAGCTTCTTAAATGCAATATGATTCGCTGGCAGGAGTTACGAAAAATGTTTATGAGAAGAAGACGGCGTGATGATCGTTTGAACGGAATGTATTTCAATATATAGATAAACTAACTTTATAAAATTAGCTGTCATAAATTATAATCTGCGCTTGCAATATACATGCAAGCCTTGTATGTACAGCAAATCTAGTTTATTTAAAATTTTAATGTCAGTTCTTATTAATTTATACATCGCATACCAATCAAGACATCAATCCCCATCTACATCAAATACAATTCATCGACAATTCCTCGAAACTTCAATCCCTCATAAAATCCATCTTCCTCCTCAATCCCACTTCTCGACTCTCGAACTCTCTCGCATATGCATCCAACTTTCGCGAAGACGAGGTCTCCTCCCATCAGCCGATCCTAATTCGATAAGCGTCTCGTCGTCGTCGCAGTCGCGTCGTTTCGCTCTCGGTGGCCCCGCAAAGGCCCGTTGACCCTGTCCTCTCCCAGCAGCAGCAGTGGAAGTTCCACTTTTACTCTCTCGGGATGCGAGAGAGGGATAGAGAGCCAAGACACGTGCGCATACCTCAAACTTTCCTCGGGTCAGAGGGCAATGTGAGCAGTAGGATAGTATACGTGTAGAGGCGGTCGATTGAAAGAAGATTGTGGATGAAGAGATGGTACCGATCGATCGGAGATGCACGTGGAGTATGACTCACGTCTGTTGTGGTAGAGTTATGCAAGTAGGGAGTTGGAGGATATTGTTTCTTAGATGATAAAGTTCAACTTTGACTATGTCTAACAAATTGTTTTGCGGAATTTTAGACAATTTACATTTGTCAAATAGTGTTGTTGGACCTTGTTTGGATTAGCATATGCAAGTTTCTACGTTCTCAAATTGTTCGTACTGTATATACATATAAAGAAACATCTCTCAAAGTTTAAATATTTGAATAAGTATGTCTCTATATATAAAAGCCATTCGGAGGAATTCACGTTTTAATGTGTGTTTGATTGGTTGTAGTACACTTTGTAAACACGCCATAAAATTAACACATACAAGCTTTAAGGACACGTTTTCGTAAAGTGAGTCATCAAACTCTGATGTGGTTTGTAGACAATTTTTTAAGAGATCGTTTTTGTTTAAGAGTGTCCCGTCTATTAGAATAAAATATCACACGGTCATTGTCGTCATCGCTGGGTACAATGAACTATCTCTATTAGTTTGATCAAAGGTCTACTTTTGAAGAACTCTGGTTGTAAGTACTATTTTGTTCTTCTTCTAGTATTACATGGCCTGTTGATATAACTTTGGCCATGAAGATTGTTGTTTTGTTTATAAATAATTGAAACCATTCTATACTTATTTAATTAATGCACTGTTTAGCATTTATTGATTTATTAAATTCCTACCATTAATAAGAAACGTAATTAATGTATTTAACGAACTAATATTAAACTACTTTATGTTTAATTTGAGTCAATCTTATTTTCCTCTGATCCTAATCAATCAAATACTTGGATACAAATGCATTTAATCCAGAATGTAATACAAGGTTATATTTCCAAATAACCACCAATTATTCCTATCTAACCCAAGCCTACCGACGAACAAGATAAGTTCCCCAACACTTTGGCAACCCTCTCGACCCAAAAACCCACAAAAAGAGAACCCCATATCCGATCAATCCATCGATCAGTAATGCACCTTCTCACCTAACACCGAATTTCGCAACACCGAAACTCAGGCGACACATCCGCGTCAATTAGATCCTCGGCCCATTTAAAAATCTAACGACACGATCGTCTACTCCTTCAACACCCATTAGTTAGTTCCACTCTCGTGCACCCATACCTTGGCTCATTCGATTAGCCGCTTGGGATTTTTGCGTTTCTTTCTCTCTCTACTCGCGAATTCACCATGTTTGGCGCCCAACCACCGGCAGCGTGAGATCGAATCCATTGCGACACCTTTTGCTCCTGGCACCAAGGACGATAAATTTCGCGCGGCGATCTGCGGCCCCGATCGATCGCGGATGCGCGACTGGTACACACGTCAAAGGTGGGAAACGCAGATAAGAGAGGACTACAGTAGGACTTATACCGGAGTTTGTATGCCTCGCACGGAGTCGGGAATTCTAATTCACCTGCTACCGCAGCAGGCGATAGATGCCTACCTCGCTTTTGGGATCGAATTTGCTCTCCTTTCGTTATTTCCATGTAAACGGCAGTCGGCGATCGGTATGGGATATGCTCGGTTACGGACGCATGGTGTGTAAATGCTGCTTTTTATGCATAATTCAGGAGGCAAATTTTGTATACGAGCGCGAGAGCGTAAACGCTTTTGCACAACGCGACGCCGATCGTCGAGGCTTTTAATGCGCGAGAGAAGGTGCGCGTGATGAAAGATTGAAGGCGCGCGTGTGAGAGAGAGAGAGAGAGAGTGGGTAATTTTATGGATTCAGACGGAGTGTCAGTGAGAAGGTTGTGTGTCTTTGACGACGACGCGGCGACGAGAATGGATGTGGTGTTTGCGCTTCGCACCTTTTCCCCGCAGAGCTGATTTTTTCGAAGGATTGCTTTTCGCACCTCGGTGAATGTACGGGTATACGCGGTGTGTTTCCTTTTTACGTGGGACGGTAAATTTTGGTTTTATCTGAGTGTATTTGCGCGTCTGTATATGCTTTTGCGCCTGCAGTTTTATACGTGAAGTTTAACATTTTTGTGAAAGCATAGGTTTATGACCATAAACTGTAAGTGATTTTAAGTACAGTTGTTTAGAAACCATAATTCTATCTAAATAAAAGTTATACCGGCTATTTTGTTCGCGAGATACTCATTGACTTATCTGGTTTACAATTTGAGTGCAAAATTCAAATTAGTATAAAATGTGTATAAGCGAAATAAAGGGTGCGAGGCACGCCATGAACTCCTACTAAATTAAATGCCTGTAAAAAATTGAGATATTTTTAAACACATATTTGAGATACTACATTACATTCGTGCATCCATACATTTGAGAATGCTAATTGCAAATTGCATTTTAAAAATGCCAATTCCAGCATTTAATCTAATTACCCCCAGAAAACTCCGTACAAATGAAGCTCAACACTTTTTCATGATTCAGACCAATTACAAGTAATAAGAAGCTTCTCTGGTGACATCAGCTCAACGCGAGTAAAAACATTTTCATCAGCCTGCAGCCACAACATGCTGCGTTACACACACTTCTCTCAAATTCGTTAAGACCAAGCCCACCGTGCACAGTGCACACCCACACGCGCACACACATCTTCCGCGACTCCTAAATCTGCCTGACGTCAGCGTGCGTCCGTCGGCTTTCTCCTTCTCTCCGCTCTATCCTCGCGTCCGGAGGGGGTTGGCTCCGGCCGCGCATTAGCCGGTCCATTAATCACAATTACGCGAATTCAGATCCCCGACGCACTCTCTCTTCTTTTTTTTTTCTCTCTTGCGATGCAGATGCCCTCCCACTGGGAGCCGGCGGCCTGTCGTCGCTCGTGCCCAGCGGGTGCAGCGGGATTCTGCAGTGTGCTCTAGTACACACTCGTCTGCATGTCGCGGAATTTTGGTCACGCACGGGAGGAGGAGGAGGAGGAGGAGCCCCCCCGTGTCTTCGCTTTCCGTTTGGTCAGCCGAGGGGCACGTTTGGCTGGAGTGGGGTTAGCTTTGGAGTATGTTGGGTAGGAGACGGTGAGGGGGACAAAGGAATGGCGATGGAGTGCAATTGTTTTGATGTGGGCAATGTCAAATCATTACCTTGTCACATCGTTATTCCATTGTTTATCAAAATGTACTTCATTGTTTTAACGTAAAGATAAAAGTGATCCACGATTCTACGGACTTTAACGAGTAAATTCGGCCAAAATTGGATTGATTTCAGAGCTTTGTTTTTGAGTATAAGTGCGAAACGAAAACATTTTTTTAAAGGTTACCGATATCAGTATATTGTTGTAACCTCTCATATTTGGCTCTATTCTAAAAAAATAAAGCTATGAAACTAAATTTTCCTGGGACGAATTTATTCGTTAAGCCCTGTAACATTAATAAATAACTATAATTACTTTGCGATAAAGCGCGAATCTATCATTTAGTAGGTCTTCTCGTTATTGAATTTCTCTTACTGATTTTTCAGATGAGATTGGATTTTCTTCTGTAATGAAGGTTGCATTCAAACTTTAAAATTATTGATCTTTTTCTATGTCGTCATATTTTATTTTTAGCAAACTTTTTTGTATAAACTTTACCTATTATTTATGAAACCAGAACTCTTTTTAGAAAATGGCGCAGTTGCATTATCGATAATATTGACCTGCTATTCAATGAACAATCTTTATCGTCAACTTTCAATTCTCTTTCACAAATTGCTATCGAACAAAAATGACTCCTTCGACTATACGACATCAGAATCCGCCCTTTCCATTCGAAATCCTCTAAATTAATCCACGTCCTCACCAGCAACATTTCAACCGATAAATTCCCCCTCCAAATAACTCACTTGAGAGCCCTCGAAAAATGAACTCTGCCAGGCTCGCTCGCTTTGAAAGCCATCCTCACCGAAATCTGCAGGGGTCGCGTTGTCTGCACCACCGGCAACAGCAGCAGCGCACGGTAGTCATAATTTCTCAAGACGAGCCGCTCTCTCGAAGCCTCTCCTCCGCCGTAAATATTAATCGACGTCCGCGCGCTAATTAATGGCCTCTCCGCGGGGTTTCCTCCACCGCGTACATTATACATGTGCGTGACCTTCGCGATTTCTGCGAGGGACGAGGCGACGGAAGCGCGATTAAATTATGAAAACGCTCGCGCGGGCGCGCGCTTTATTTCTGCGAGAGCTGCCGGGGGATCGGATTTCACGTGAATGTGGGAGCACGCGTGTAATGTTGAAACTGCGCGACGCTGAGAAATCAATCGGCCATTTGCATATTCGATTACGAGCCGAGAGTATAGTCGATAAATTGATTTCTGGGGGTTTCTAATGGGTCAGTGATATGGGTGCAAAAGTTGACTGGCTTGTGCAAACAATTATTGTACGAAGCGATTTGCAAGGTGGGTAATGTATTCAGTTTTTTTAGATATGGGATTCTGCGTGTGAGATGAAGTCAGGTTTGCGTAAAGGTTTTGTAATTGTGTGGGAATTTTGAAATTTACGATTGTGTGCTGAATATACTTTTCTGATGTATAATACGTATATTTAAACAGAACAATACCTGCATACCATGTAGGTGTAAAATTACTTTAATTTGTGATGAATAGAAGTGATAATTTAAGTTTCTTCACTAATTGTTAATCGATAATTGACACTTGATAAGTTACACATTATTTTTAGAAAAGAGTAAAAATTTATGTCCTAAAAATGTTAATGAGAAATAAACAGTGGAGCCATTTACGAATAGATGATGATTTTGAATCTATCACTAACACCAATGTTTTTTTACAAAGGTAATAAAGCTTAGGAAACACAAAAACAGAAGCTAACATCACGATATTAGAAACGCCGTACACCGTTAAAAACTTGTTTCGCAATATCCTTTAAATGTACCGTATTTAACTTTTTCTATCACTTGTGTACCACCGGAATGTGTCGTTCAACGCCAGACAAGATTTTTTTCTCCGTATAGATCAACGTATCCGCCGATAATTTTCTGTCTGTCCGCGCGTGATGAATGTGACCCTTAGTTCTTGCTGCCGCGTTGTTTTCTATCCGGTAAATCACCGGGTGTCCGACTGTTCGGCGATTTTCGATTAAAAAGTCCACACGATTTTTACGACGTGTACACGCGTCAATACCGCGAGACGCGTAAATAACCGTTTTTCAAATTCTGAAAAAATGCGTCACGATGTACGTTAAAAGTAAAATAAGCCGAATATTGGCTTTTCTTCATTTTTAAGTATCCGAATTATGAATGAAATATAAATAGACGTATTCATAAATAAAAATGTTTCAGAAACATGTTTTTTGTGCAGGGCTTTTATACGTTGTTCTGGTGGTTTTAATTTCTAGATATAAAAGTCAAGAAACTATTAAATTAGCATTTAAATCGAAAATAAAATCAATGTCTGCGGGACCAAAATCGACCACCTGTAGAATATTGAATCATCGGCACTTTCATTTAGAGGAACTTGTTGATATAGTATATACTAGATACAGCGACATTTACGTCACGTCGAGCTTTTAATTACTAATTAATGCTGATTGTATTTGTAGATAAACAATATTTTACAAAACGCAAACTGATAAATCTTCAATTAAAAATCTTAAATATTAGAAGAAAAAACCTCAAATTATACCGTATATCTTTCAATTTACCTCACGAATATTTCAATAAATAACAAAAAAAAATACAACCACAAATCTTCAAACATACATTACCCTAATAAATATATTTACCAATTTTAAAGCTTCAACAATTACTAGCCTGTAAATTACCATAAACAATGTACCCATTCAATACATATCCCTAATAATACACGCACTGTCCACATTTGCGAACCGCGCACTAAAACTTTAACCCACATTACGCATTATACCCAACGTACGCTTGTGCACACACGCGCGGGCATTCAAAATTACCGGCGTGTAAAATCGAGCCTACATATATACCGGAGCGCAGAATCGAAGGCGCCTTGCGCAAAAATCTCCACCGACTTTACGACACAGTGCACGCGCTCGGCTCTGCAGGGAAACAGGAGCCGCGCGAATATAGTTACCTATATACCGACGAAAATTTTACGCATACGTATACGTGCACGCAAAACAAAGAGCGCGAAGGTAATGGCGCTCTGCCGAAGGGCACGCGGCGCGTTAAATGTGGAACGAGTGCAGGGGGCACAGCCATTGTTCCTTGTTGTAAGAGTTGGCGTGTGTACGGTGTGTGAGAAGAGGGAGAGAAGGAAAGGAGAGAGAAATGAGAGATGAAGGAGAGGAGTGAGGATTGGGATCGAGATCTGGGATTTTGATGGCGAAGAGGTATACGGGGTGCATAATATTTGGGTCATAGATGTTATCTGGTTTTTCGTTGGTCGTTGGCTTTGGAGGTAATTTGAATGTGCTACATACACGTTGGTTTGATTTAGATTTTGGTTTGTTGTATTTTGCACAATAATACTGTTTGTGCATTTGAATATTATTTTTGTTACAATAGTATGGATAGTACTAAAAACTATACTTTTACGCAATAAAATCGTCTAGATTTTATCTCTAATCCGTATTTAGAACAATTTGATTGTTATGAAACTCATGTTTGAAAAAGTATATTTAACTCGCCATAAAAAGCAAATTATAACTAGCAAAAAGCAATGCTTTGTCACTCGCGAAGCTCGTGACTCATGCCGGGTGACATGGTATTTAAATAATAAATATATAAAAAAGAGACACACAAAAGTAAATTTTACAAAAAGTATAATTTTTTTATTCACGACTTATCTATAATAGTCACTTTATTGGCCTGCAAAGCGGGACTAAAGTAACATTTTATTCCCTCATATATTTTACTCCCGCATTTGCGGGAATAAAATACTTTATAACACTGTGTGACCTAAATCCGCACTTAAATCACACCTAACCATGACTTAAGTAGTCCATTATTGCACCGTCCTTATCGCTACGATTTTTTTGATCAATTAAATAACGAATTAACGGCACTTGTTTATACTTTACTCAACCTATCTTACACCGCATTGTCTGAAATAAACAAATTATCTCTACCCGGGAAGACCCTATCAGTATTTATTCTCCGAAGCAAAGTATTTTTTAAAAAACTTCATTGATGGCATTTCCAGCGATTGTAAGAACTGTGTATGCAAATTTTCAAATCAATAGGTGCTACGGTTTTTGTATAATAATTATCACAAAAAGTTCTTTAATGCTTACAAGACATTTAAAAAAAGTATCTAACGTGGCATGGCATGTATTACCGCGTAATAAAATATAAATATGTAGTTCTGTGAAAGTACTTAATACTACATTTTAAATATTGGGAAAACTTCGATTATTGTTCATAAACACAATTAATAAAATTATTTAAGTTTTATTATTTAATTAATGCGTCCACGGCAATATCTTCACTTACCATGTATGAATTATTTTCATTTTGCAAAGAAAACTTAATCTTTTTCTTTAAAGTTTAACAAAAATCCAGCCACTGCTACAAGTAAATATCTCTCGCTATATGACAGTGCAGTTGCTGCACGGATGCATCGACTGAACAACTGCGCGCGCGCGCTATACAGCATTCCTCTGAAATTCCAAATTGCAAACAACTCCGAATCGCGCGCGCGCCTTTCTCAAACAAACGATAAAGACAATAGCAAAAACGACCGAAAAAGACATAAAGCAAAGAGCGAGAAGGATGAGTGAATATCTTCCCTAGGTCGAATCCCGGACCTCGCCCCATTACACCGTACGCGCCGTGCTCTCCACGGCTGTATCCCTGTTTACTTTGACGAGCTCTCTCGGCTGCAAACACCACGCTCGTAAAATCCGGGAGGCCCTCGCACAGGCACTTATACCTCTGCTCACCCCTTCCTTCCTTCCTTCCTTTTTTTCTCCCCCAGTACTGCTTTAGGTGCACCTTGCGCGCAACGAGGAGAGAGAGAGATAGATATTCGGTCTACTATGCACCTACAAGAGCACGCGTCGCGAAAATCCCGCGCGGGGCAGCGGCAAAACCTGCGCGGAAAATCGCTCGGATTCTTGCGCAAGGCCCTTCGGGCTTGGGAGGAGCGTACCGGGATTTTTCTCTCGACGGGCCAAGGCAAATGACGGGTTATTGGCGGAGAGAGAGAGAGAGAGAGAGAGAGAGAGAGATGCATTTTTCGATAGTTAAATGCGCCCCCGAGTTTTATACATTTTTGCGCCGCGGCTGGAGTTTGCACAAGGTTTGTTAACGGGGAGAGCAGGAGGCTTTTGTTGGTGGGTGCAACGCTGAGGAGCGATTGGGACTTTGTGCACGGGTTGGTGAGGATCCTGCGTCGTTGTCATTATATCGATGAGTTGTTTGTTGGAGGTGAGGAGTGGGTAAAAATGGAAGTGGCGTGCTTACGAATAGTTTAGAAAAGATTATTTCTTTTTAAAAAAATTGAATTTTCAAAAGTATTATTATAAGATTTAATTTTACAATTAATATAAATTTGTAGATAAAAATGTTACTGATCGATCTCTACATTATTCAATTTCGTATTTTTTGTTTTAACACTTTAATATTAATAATATTAATAAAGATGAACTAATCAAGACCTAAAATATTTTACGAATTAACAAGATTGTGTTTATATGTATAAATGAACTCTTACGGTACTTATTATATATTATATTATGTATTTCACTCAATAACAGAAATTCGATAAACTTATATCGCTAAAAATATAAACGAATACATTAAATGAAGTTTCTGGATCATTATAAATGACAAAATATTTGCTAGTTACATTCATTCGATTCAGCGACAGCGACAAAACTTCCTTCTTTAATCAAAACGCAAAGAAACAGCCTCTTCCGCATAAATATCCACCAGGAGTCAGCAAGAAATATTACTCTACATCACGCACAAGCTTCCACCAATGCATCCACAAAAAGCCACCATCTCCCTCCTCACTCCTTAAATAATCCACAAAATCGAAGAAGCCCCAATAATCGATCCAATTGATAAGCCATCCTCGTACAAATCCCTTTCCCTCAAACTCCCGTCCACCTCATGAATTATTCGGCGTCAAAAAAGGGGAACACGCGCATCCTCATTCATACGCGGCATCCTCCTCCGAGTCCCTTTTTTTCCTTGCGCGTATACGGTGGCAATTTGTATCGTCGCGAAAGGAGGACGCGCTCGGGTGCAAAAAACAAAAAAATTAATCGCGAAAAATTCCCCGGGGCGAGCGCGCAATAACGCGTTTAATTGCGATTTATGAAGCGCGTCCGCGTCCAGGCCCGTGACCGATATACCGTGTATATACTTTTTATCGATTCATTAGCACCTATGTCGAGTGTAAGGATCCGCCTCTGCACGTGCGTTGGACGAACGAACGTTTGCGTGCGGAGCGTGCGTAGGTATAGGGTGTGTGTGCGTGTGTGGATGAACCGTTAGAAAGGCGATACGGTGATTATTTTGACTGGACGCTGGGTTGGGTTGAAGTTGATGGTCTTTTGGCCGAGGGATGGGATGGGGAGTTAGAAGGTGCTTTTTATGGATTACGATTATGTAGGATTATTGCTAGGAGTACTTTGATAACCGAAATAGAAGGTAACAGATATCAAATCTCAAAAATAATTGAAATGCGATTTGAATTATTGACCCTCTGATAATGAAAAATTGCGTTTGCATTTATTATTGACAACATAAAAAATACTAAAGTTTTAAGAGTATGTTGATTTATGAAGAATTTTGCCATGATCTTTTGTAACATGTATAAAACTGTCTGAAATTGTTTTCTATAATAAGTAATCTATTCAGTGCTATTGTTACTATTTAAAGATTCATCAGAAAATTTGTATTTTATTTTAACGGAAACATTTTCACGGCAAAGTTTCACTTAATCCTGTCTTGTATGAAATGTGAGATAAGATTTTCTTTTCTAGAAACAATTATTTTTATCTGTCTAATTTTATAAAACAAAGACTGTAGGCTTGAAAAATCAACATCCGTTTCAGGACTCGTTATGCTTCTGACTTTCTTTTTTGCTGTATATATTATCATTCAATACTATTATTACCATTCTACATATGTATGTAAGTACGTATACGTAAATATTGTAATCAAACAAGTAAAGTATTCCTGAAAGCAAACATTAATCATTCATTCTATAAAGTAAGATTAACTAAAGAAACAAAAAGTAAACGGTCCAAAAATCAAAACTCAAGTTTATTAATTACACATACGTATATTAACACAGATACTATACTAATTTATGCAGAAACGATAGCTGATTACGAACATTTCTCCTTCGTCGTAGGTGGTTTGTTTTCTTTCTCTCTCTCTCTTTCTCTCTCTCTCTCTCTCTTATTAAAATCATTAAAATGTATTATATTGTTTGTTTGCCATACGGTTATGATAACCTTAGCATAAATAAATTTGTTATCAATCAATCAATCTCTCTCTCTCTCTCCCTCTCCCTCATCTTCACAACCATACACGGCATAAACTCAGCATAATTCTCGTCAATCCTTGAAACGCACGCCAAAAATCCCTAGCTCAGAAAGAAGCCAGTCGGCCAACCGAACGCGAAAAGAAAAGAAAGCCCCGCGCGCTCGGCAGACCTTCTCCAATATCATTATTACGAACCTAATGGACATTCGGCTTCGAGTCCCGATAAAACGATCCCGGCCAGCTCGAGCTGCGAGCTCTATCCATTAATGATAATGGGACCGGTTTTCCGTGTGTGTCTCGTGCATTTGTGTGTGCGTGTCCGTATGTATACAGCGAAAGAGCGGCGCGCGAAACAATTATGCAGCATTCCGATTTGCATGGCGACGTCATAAATATAGCCGGCAATTATTTCGAAGGCAATAATCGCTTGATTAGGCCGCATAATTGACGCTGACCGCTCTATCGGCACGGGGACACCGAGGATGTAGTGAAAAATTGGACGCTGAAAGGGGAAAATTACTGGTTGCTCGCGTGTAAGATTCAGCGTTGAAGAGGAAAAGTGACGGTGAGTTTGAGATGGATACAGCGTACAGTGTTTTCGGTCTTTAGTTTCGTGCGTACGTGAAAAATCGTTTTTTGATAAGGAAGTGCGCTGGGTTCTTAGCGTTCATTAAGAAATTGCTTATAAAACGTTTTATTAGCTTGAGTGAAGGTAATGTAGATAGCAGTAAACTTTGGTTTTTAGCATAGAGCAAGAAATTGGAAAGTTACAAAGTAAGGCTTCACATGTTTTCTGGTGTATCAGTGAACTTATTTATTTACAATTTAGAAATTTCATGTCTCGTTTCTTTATTCAGAAAGTTACTTGATGTAGATCATTTTAAACTTGGACGTTAAGAACATTCACAAATAGGCTCTGTAAGTATCTCGCAGGAGCAGCACAAACTTTTTTCAGATTTTTCACTGCACAATAAGATAAACGAAGTCTAAATTGCTACATTTCTAAATAAATTATAACATAATTTATTAGAATTACTTGATATAAATTGACAATAGGCAAGAAAGTATAAAATACAAACTGATATCGGTTGTTTTTATAAAACAAAATATACGAATCATTAAAATAATAACTACATAAATAAATAAAGTATAGTGATTTGAAACAAGGCTGCAAAATGTAATGCTGATCGTGCTTATATTTGATCATTAACCTACCCAAAAATTATTCAGCTTTTAACACATTTCACATCATGTAATGATTTATTTTCATTTCATACAATAACATTATTTTCCATTTTTCAAAAGACCCACTGTAACAAACCCCTGATCTGTCCCGCACAACACCATCACTTTCTCATGTACACACGCGTATACTTCACATCCCGATCAAAGACGTCATTGAATCTCCCGCTTCATTCGACGCCACCACAATGGGACCCACTGTGCTGCTGCTGCTGCTGCTGCTGCTGCTGCTGCAACACGTGTGTAGGAGGAAGTTTTCGAGAGCGCATCCTCGTGCGCGCGCGCGCGTCTTTTTTTCATAGACGGAATGCGCAGCCACTGTACGAGAGAGAAGGAGATAGAGCGAGCGTGACATTCGACACCCTCCGGGTTCGATATTCGATACCGAACGAGAGGCCCCCGGGACTACGAGAAAAAGAGGGTATGACCGCGAGACTCTTTTTTAGCTGCTGTCCGGTTGGGCCGGAGGAGGCCATTGTCGCTCAATCTCGGTCGTCGGATTTTTTTTTATTTCTGGGTCTCGCTTGAAATTTGATGAGAGGTTGCTTTATTTTTCGATATAAATGCAAATTTTTTTGCTGTATTAAAGGCAGCTTGATTAATTATTTGCGTAATTAACTTGGTGTTTAATTACAACTTTCATACATTTAAAGCTATCGGATTAAAATATTCGGATTCGTATAGGTGTGCATTTACGAAAAGAAGTTAATAGTAGGACAATTTATTAAAGTAATGAAAAACATATTTGATTAATCATAACACGTAGCCAATATTTCTTCAATATTACTCCTTATTTTTATTCCATGGCGTATTCGTTCTCATCGCAATTTATTTCGTACGCAGAAGCAGTTTTTGGAAAAAAGAAAGATAAGACGCGGTCACAGCGGTGGCATCGACAATTCGAAAAATACTGGCTCAATCGATTCGCGATCTGGCAAGTGATTTGATAGCAGAATTTTTTTTCTCTACTTATTTTGAGACTTTCCAGAGCAATTCGGGCTCGAAGTAAAATTACGATGTAGTAGCACGCACGGACGCTTCTGTCAGACATATTGCAGAACTTGAATTAAGATTTAAAAGATATTAAAAACCATCTATAATCCAGTGGACATTTTAAGGATGGTAAGACAAAATCACTAGAAGTTGACTTATCGATATGTTCAAGAGCAAACTTATCTACTTATAAGATAACTTCAGGTGATGCTACACTCGCTCGGCATCGACAATTATGTGAACCCGTTTTTTAATTAATTTTTCAATTTCGAGTAAATATCTCTCTGGAACATTGCTGTCTCAATAAAAGGCAATGCTCTAGAGATCTTTCCTCAAAATTGATAATTAAACGAAATAAGTGGTTCTTCGTATTTACCTGTATTTTCACGATAGACATTTTTTTTCTGCGTAACGAAAAATGCCATAAAAAAAATTTCATTTCTCAAAGGTAAATTTTCGATAGTCGGTAAGGTAGAAACCGCACGCGTAACTTTTCAAATTTTTAATCTCTCATTAAACCACTCACAAAATTATTATTCCTTCAAAGTACTTAACCAACAATGAAACACCAACCTCACACACTAACGCGCTACAAGCCAGTATATGTACAAGCTCACCTGCACGTACACACGCGCGAATACGCAGAAACAAGCGACAGGATATGCGGATGAATGTCAAATCGCGCGTAGTATGCGCGAAGGATCGCCTCGCTTTTCTTATACTCCCCTCCCCTCCTTATACAAGTCCACCAGTTGCTGAAGGCACATTGTCGGTGGTCTTCAAAGGCTCAGGAAGATATCACGCTGTCGCGTCGCGGTAATTGGCCGAGCGAAATCATGCACGCGAGCGTGTTGCGCGCGAATTTCTTTGGGGTCGCGGTGCAGCATTTCTCCGGATTGTTAGGGCATTCCTTAGGGCAGGATTTTTACGGTGTAAATTCAATTAAGAAATCGCGAGTTGCTTGTGTTTTCTTGAGGGAGAGCTGGGTAAAAACGTTAAGGGTTGTTAGTGAGGGTTTTTGTGAGGGATTATGAATTGTATGCTTTGTGTGTCTTGATAAATGTTCTCTCTAAACTTCTTGGAGTGAAAATGTCACTACAGTGACTGTGTTTTCATATTTTTGGAGGAGAAGCTCTCGTAGGAATTGTAGAAATACAGTCACTGGAGGAGTGACATTTTATGTATTCAATTATTCATTAATCGTACTTGTGTTTAATTATTTTCTGATTGTGTATGATTTGTGATTTCATATTGAGCCATGGGAAAAATGTGCTTTTGATAAAATCAGTGCTGTACTAAAATGCCAAGCATTCAAATTCAGCATGTAAATGTCAAGTGTCAACAGATTTTATTTTAATGAGCAAAAACATTTAGGACTGACCATTTTCGATATAATCATCAATAAATCCTAAAGATTTATAAGAACGTTCTCGTAACCCAATAAACAAACGAAGAAATCTCACTCCGAATGCAGCGCAGCCTACAGGGGCGAAAAAACTTGCAACATCCATAAACTCATCAGTCGAACTTCGGAATATCCGCATTTCACTTTGACATAAATGTGCTCCAATGAACTTACCGGAAATTCTTTCTTCGTACACTTCATTCTTTCATTCCGTCAATTTCTCTTTTTCAATCTGAATCTTATTCTCTTTGATTTTAACTTTTACTTATTCTACAAAAAAATGTTGTGTACAATATATACTAAATTCATATATACATAAAAAAGATTTATCTGCTATTAATTACTCATTACAGTAAAAGTCAGGACACTGTAAAAACACCCGATCTAACCTACAACCGTTAATACCAATTGCAAAAAATCATAGAGGCCTTTTTGAAAACATTTTTACACTACTTCTGAAGTGACCATATAAAAGTGTATTAAGTCAACGATGATGATCTTCAAAGAATAATAATTTCTGAAAGAGCAAGGCTTTGTTCTTTTCGATATTTAAGACAAATCTTTTTTAATTTTCTGACCGATATCAAATGTAATTGTCCGAATTTAGGCTAAAACATTTTTAGTTTACTCATATTTCTTTCAAAAGAAAAAGATTCAACCCCCTCAATCAGCGAAAAGTCCATCAACCACATCTGAGACCAGAAGTTATATTACCACTTGTACTAAATCACCCACTGCACGCATCTCCCAATTCTCCTCCGCATCCAATACCCCCTTCCCTCCTCCCTCTTCTTTCATCGATCGTCGAACAAAACGGTACCTACATACGCGCTCCCAACGATTAAAACGTCGCGCGCGACTTAACGAATGGCGCACTCGTACGGGCGCGGAAATCGCCGGCCACCGATCGATGAAACGAACGACAAAAGTATACACGCGTACGCTCGCGCCGAAATTTCTGCGATCAAACGCGTTATTTATGACGGCCGCGGTGTTCCTTTCAAGGCACGCTGATGCCCGAGAGCGCGTTTTCGACTGCATCGACTGCGATAAATTTTGCCGGGCCCGGCTTGAACGACGAGTTGTTGCGTATGTGTATATGTAGAAGTTTATACGTTTTCGTCTCGCGGTTTGCGCAGCGCTGATTGCTTTATAGAGGGGGGATCTTTCCGTGAGGCTAATTGACGACCGAGCGAGTTGTAGTGTATTTTTAACGGGGAAATTTCGGATGATGATGAGTTTGGGAGGTTCCGAGTTCTTCGTTGCATTGCGTTTACTTTTGTTTATGAGGTGGCTGAACATTGTAATGGGTTAATACGTGTTTCTTTTCGGTCGATTTTGCGGATGAAATCTATCTTGAAGAAAAAGCTTTTAAGGAGGTAGCAATTAAAAGGGTGTCAAAGTCAATTTATAATTCAAATTTGCCGCCTCAATTGTTCCCAACCGAACAATAAATAATTAGTTATAATAAATATTAACAATAGTGACCAAATTAAGCAAAACCAAGATAATTTCACATTATACAAAGTTTCAGGTTAATATTTCAATACCTCGATAAATGTCACTTGAACAAAATTTTCAAATCATTCAGAGTGAACCTCAAGTTTTTGTTGTAATGACATTTATATACGGATTCATATATTCACTTGAAACTGTGCACATACTGACCATATAAAACAATAAGTTGCTATAAAAGCGCTTTGTGCATAATATACGTGTAAAAAATACAAACAATTATCTTCATACTTTTTTCTATATCATTGACCCGAAGTAGAAAAATATAAGATTTAATTCTATTCGATTTTAAGTAAAAATAATGATGTAACTGATTAATAACATATTACAACCATTTTATTATAATTACTGAAATTTGACGAACAACCGTATCATTTATAAATTATGCAAAAATTCGAATAATCATTTTATAAATTAGTTTATATAGTCGAAAAATTTCTTTTTTCCTCAATTGTTTCTTATTTTCCCAAAAAAGCTATTTCACGTTGTTATATTTCTCAAAAAATTTCTTTCGATTAAGTTAAATAAAATAAAATCAGAATACTTCTAAAGAGCAAAGATCACAAAAAAGACAAAATCATTTCTACCCCTAACCCAAACCCACCCGCCTCTCCCACCCCAAATCCGCATCTCACCACAAGTACACACGTCCTCAACCACCCAACTAAACCCAAGAAGGCCAAAACGCCACCGCCGAAGGTATATATATAGGTATATATATAGGTGTATATATATATATACCTCCCTCCGTCCTTTCCTCCTGTTTCCACGTTCGCGTCGCCTTGTGCTCTCGCGCGCGACTCCCATTGTATTATAATGGCATCGCGAACATTCGACTAAGTGGCCAAGCAGCAGCGGTGGTACAGCAGCCCCCCCCCCTCTCTCTATTGCGCAATTTATGGCCCGTTCGTTAGCCGCGGCCGTGAATTTTATTTTTCTCCTCCTCCTACGGCTCGTTTCGTTTTCATCGGCGCGGGCGCGCGCTCGGACGCCATAAGGAAGGAAGAAAGGCACAGGAGCTCCGCGCGCGCGCGCGCATATATATATACAACGTGAGAACGAGGAGAGCGCGAGACGTGTTCTTTAACCCTTACAAGGCCCTCCGCGGGTGACTGTTTTTTTCTCCGTTGGGTGGAGGGCAGGACAATGCTTTACTGTCGCTTATTTTGTTTACTTTTAGGCTGGATGCTGCGTGGAGGGGTATTAGGTAGTAGGTGAGAGCGCTCGTTAAGAGTCAATTTTAATTGTGTTTTTGGTGTTCTTGAAGGAATGAAAAAGCTTAATGATTGGAAGAAGTGAAGTATAGTAAAAATCGATATGATTGATTGTTTAATGAAGAGGCCAAAGCGAAAGGTTTTGTATTTTTAAAGAAACTAAATATTTTTAAGTTTAAATATAACTTATAGATAATACATAATAGATAATTAAAGTAATAGATTAGTTTCTAGATTGTTTATTTATGAATTAGGAGAGAATCGACTAATGCGACGTGCACTTAACTTCCTGAATTAATAAAGTGCTGAGTAAATGTATGCGATTGTATTCAATATTTTAAAGAATATAGAATAGAATAAGTTTGAATTATTTCATTAAAAACTATGTGCATTAAAACATCAGTGCTAAATATAGCCTGATATGCAACATTAGCCGACTTTCCTATTTATTTTTCATTAAATGTTTCTTTAATAAAAATATGTCTATTATATTATGCATTTCCATATTTTTAGTATAAACAAACTGTTTACTCTACTTTTTCAAAAACCTTGCAATCCAATATTAGTCTATCATAAGGTATTACAAATGAATTCAACGTAAAACCCTTTTTAGCTAACAAAAACAAGTTATAAACACAAAACAAAAAATAATAAACTACCTAAGATTTAAAAAAAAATGTATATATTTTTCAATCATTAACAACAAAATCATAATCAAAAGAATGAAAATATAATTATAATAATGATTCAAACAAACGTCGATATTTTGAAAATGCCTCAAGACATTGAATGTCAAGTGGATTTTAAACGGGCATCTGATCAGTCCTTTAAACAAGAGAAATAAAAGAAGTTTAAATTCCCGCGCGTGTAACGTACGTACGCAGCCAGCAGACGCGGCATGGGCAGCTGCACTCGCGCCTTTCATTCGATTTTATTGATCCGCATGTCTCTCTCTCTCTTTCTCTTCCTTTCTGTCTTGCTTATCCAACTGGAATGTTTCGAGTTTAATGTTATTTTCGTAGTTATAATTATATTTCTAATATTACTTGTTAAATGTAAATACAAATATTGCTTAAAATTTGCGATTTGTAATTGAACAATAAAAACTACGTTTGTCAATGTATTTGACTTTTTATTGTTTTTTATAAATAATAATTTCAGAATAATGTTAAAATATAAAAGATAGCCAAGTTTTACTACAACTTTTGTAAACGTTACGCTTTAGTGGAGTGTCGGTAAGTTAGATCGCATCTTCTCTGCACTTTACATCCCCTCGATACCGAGCAGGGAGCAGCACCTACCGATCCACGCTCAACGGATGATTACATGCTTGCAGCTTATCCCTTTTATTTCTTTTACGGACTTCTTCAACTGTACAAAACGCTATACACAAAATTACACGGGTGAAGTAATATAAAATAAATAACTGCAATTCCTGATAGAGTTATGCGAGGTTTAATGATCGATACCATGTTTTTTAATTCTTTTTTTAATCGTAAATCGATAAAGCCACTTACGAATCGGCTGTAGCTTATTGTATAATTTAATTTTTTGAAGTTATAAACCATGGTAGTTTATTCATTTTTTGTTTGATGCATTATTTTGATAATTATTTACAGAGAAAAAAGTTGTAGAATAAATTTCTTTGAGTAACGTACGTATTACATTAAAAATAATAACGTGAAAGGAATTCACTAAAATGTTTGTACTTTTTTTATCATTTATTTATATTACAGCCTAAAGTTTGATTTAAATAGAATTTCCTGTGACTTTCACAAGCTTTGACTGATAATCGTAAAACATATTACCACATTTAAGAAAAAACTATTCTTTCATAAAATCACTTGTCTGACATTCTGCATCCAAACTCGAAAACATAATACTAAAAAATAGCACGAAGCATTCAAAACTGAATAACAAGAACGAAGGCACACCAAATATCACGAAAATTCCGTTAAAATTTCCGTGTACCTACTTCCTTTAAAATTCGTCTCCAAATTCTCACAACTTTCAACCTAAAATGTCAAACTGCATCCACGTAACATTCTTCCTCCAATCGCGCGCGTCCTCGCAACACCACCAGCAATACCAGCACATATATCTAACGCGCCGCGTAGGTATATACCTACGTAAGCCACAGCCGTTATAGCGCAAACATTCGAGCGTCCCGCGCTGCGCCAAAAGTGGGGCGCGCGCACGCTCTTTGTACACCCCTGGGCGGACAAGAGCGAGAGAGAGAGAGAGAGAGAGAGAGAGAGAGAGCGAGGGCGGCCGAAGCTGGCAGCGAACATCTGCCGGTGGTCGACGGCGGTCTCCCCTTCCCTTTTCTCAAGCATACCCACATACACGCGCGAGCGGGCTCTCGTGCACACGCATACACGCATTCTGCTGCAGCAGGGAACTGCGAACCTTCCGAGGACTCGGGGCCTCTGTCTCTTTCCGTCTTTATATACTTGCGTTGGGCGGTGAAAGAGAGAGAGAGGAGGAAGGTGTCCGTGCACTACTGGCCGTCCTGAAAACGTTGGGTACACCGAAAGTGGTGCTCTTTCCGTGTCTTGTGTACTGGCCACTTGTGCCGCTGCTGCTGTTCGGGAGTGTAGGGGAGGAAGGGATGAATGTAAAGGAACTCGTAGCTTGCGGAAGGATATTGTAGAGGGGAGGGGGCGAAGGGGGAGAGGGGACGTTTGTGTATTGGGAATCGGTGGGGCCGCGTTGTTTTTTCGGTTGCTTTGGCGGGATTTTCGGGATTTGTGGAACAAGTGAAACCGTTATGATTTAATCTTTTGCATTGAATGCCATTGATTGTATTTCTTTAATAATAAGTAATGGAGTTCTGAATATTTATGATTCAATCTTTGGTAGAAGTAGAACAGTTTTCCTATGCGATTTCTGAATATTTTTATTCAAATTGTTATTTTAATACCGAGTCATAGTATTTTGCTAATAAAATACATATTGTTAATTAAATTAAAACAATATTAATATTTTTTGCCCAAGTATATTTGTGCAAAATGACCAGTAGTTATTTATCTTAAACGTATTATACCACCCTCTATTAATATATGGGTTTAGACACTGTGAATACTAAGTAAACAATTATTTTATGATAATAAATATAGAAGTTTAAATAATTCATATTTCTTGAATTTCTGTTTTTGAAGTCTTTCTGGCATTGAAAAATCGTTTTCTGCAAAAATGTGCGTTCTTAACACAAAACTGGTAATACTTCTAAGCAAAACAATTTTATGTTCTAGCATGGTTGAATATTAAATTTTTAGAATATTGAAAAGATCTGACCTTTATTTATAGATCCTGAATTAATAAATGATATCACTGTATTGCAGGTCATTGGACTTGACTTACCTAAAACAAAAAGAAATGCAAAGTTATTAATATGAAACAAACGGTTAAGAATACGAAAAGTACATTATCATTATATTTTACTGTACATAAGGTAAACCCATTGCAAATATTGTAATTTCAAGAGTTTGCTATAATCAACAAAGCTTGACGGAAATGCATGACTGGTCTCAACGAATCGTAAAAATGATACTCTACACAGTATATTATACATTACAAACCCACAATATTTCTGCGTGCACTTTTACGCCTATTAAGCAATTTGTTCTCAACCGATGTGCTATTCTCAAACAGCAATCATTTCTCTTAATCTTTTATAAAAATGGCCAAAACCGTTTCAAGCGTACAAAAAATGTCAATACTCTTCTACTCTGCAGGCATTCTACTCACCAGTCCCGCGCTCATGGCGCCTGGTGAATTCAACGACCGGTGAGGAAGCTCGAGAGTAGAGCGACAGGCGGAAAAAAAAAGTAAAAGAACGATAGAGCGCGCGCGCGAGTGGCTAGACGCGTAACTCACGCACTTTATATATCTATACGCTCTCGGCTGGTCGCGTAAACGTGCAATATCATAATAAATGCCGAGAGCGAAAGCCCGAGCGCCAGTGCCGCTGCACGTTCTTTTTTTTTCTTCTCGTCTTCTCTTTTTATCATTGGACGTCGCTTTTACGAGATTCGTGCGGATTTTAAGAGCGCTTTGGGATATTAATAGCGCAGGGGATTTCGTTAGTCGAGGTTCAGTGAATATTTATGATTTTATTAGTTTTGTCGGGAGAATTCACGATTGCCTTGGCCAATGATTCAATATGTTTAATGTCGCTTTTTGCGGATGTGTCACGCGCTGGATTTTTGTAGAGAATTTTATTAGAAATAACCATCGTTTTGGCATTAAATTTCTTTTACTTTTAATAAAGTACAAAATAGAAAGTATTTTAAAGCCAAATGATAATTTCTAGTTCTGTATTGAAGCCATTAGGGTAAACTACCCAATAGATAGACGCTTAATGATATTCTCACTTTATACATCAGATTTTTGTATGATAATATAGTTTCTTTAAAACAATTTGACACTTATCGAATGTACGAAACTTCAATTTATTATTAAAAAAACAGTAGAAGTGTTAAAAGTTTTTGTTTAATTAGAAATTACAAAAATAGTGCGAAGAGCACATATATCCCAGTAGATAAACGATTGTCAATGTCCATTTACTTTGTTAGTCTATCTATTGGGTTTTTAGGTTATACATAGCGAAGACCCAATAGATAGAAGATATTTCTCAAGATTCTTTATTGCATATAAAAGAGAACCTTTCGTTCATAAATATCATATTTAATCTAATCGTAACAAACTTTTATGCAATTAGAATTTGAAAGTTTGCTTGAAAAATCATTAGCTTCGTAGATATAATAATATGTATAAACCGTCTATCTACTGAACACTGTTTATCTACTGGGCAGACTACCCTATATAGATTTTCTAGTGAAAATTACATGACTCAATTACTATTATATAAATGTACAACTAAAAATGTATTTATCTTGAGATTTATCTTGTAACAATTTTAATTATAAACCATTAACATCATACGAAAAAAAAAGATTTATACCATTTTTGACAAAAATCTTGTTAACACAAGTATATAATAATTGCTACGTAAGACCCATTTATTTCATTACTAAATACAAAAGCCAGCTCCAACCATTTTTGATAATTACACAACAAATAACAAACTGCTAACAATCCTCGTCAATTATTTTTTCGTGCTGTACAGCACCGCAACGACGACGACGCCGACGACGACAATTAATTACGAAAACAAACAGCGCCACTGCTGCGCGCGCATTATCCTCGTGAAAAATGATTGTCCACCGAACTAATGCACTTGATTGCACGTTGACGCAACCATTAGCAATAAATAAGAATTCATTACGAAACGAAATTACACGCTTCATATCTCTTGCAGGCGTACATAATATCTATATATACACTTCCATCTCCGTTGCTGCCGCTGCTGCTGCTGCTGCACGGTGTATATAAATCGATATCAATTTCTCCGTCGTCGATGGAAAAGCCCCGCGAGCAAAAGGAAAAACTGTATCGCGTGCGCGAGGAGACGTATGTGGCAACGAGATCCCGAGACAAATTGAATAATAAGGCTTAATTAATCTAGCGCCCGCAGGAGGGCGCATGTATGTAATGCGCCAGTGCGATTTCTTTAACGAGCCGATCGCTCTGGCTTGTCATTGCGAGTCGCGGCGTGATATTGCTTCTGGGATCGTGATTTGAAACTGGGGGAAAAATGGGATGGTTTGAGTTCTAGTTGTGATGCGAGTTGTTGAGGTGAGGTGAATTCCTTGTTTTCTATGCAGTTACTGCAACTTTGGTTACATCGTCAAAGGCAAGGACCAGTTGTAAAATTTATGAATTCTGGTTGATATGCAATTGGTTTTTTCAGAAACATCGTTTTTACATTTTATCATTTATTTTGAATTATTTTATGCATGAATCCTTAAAAAAAGTGTAAGCCCTACATTATTAGAGCGCTGAATCGTTAGTTCTGTATTTTCTCAAACTTGATATGTGTATAAGCAAACCTGGATAAGAATATACAAATTCTGAAGTTTCTTACTTCCAAATTTCGTTTTCGGTGCAGTATTATATAAAAAGCCTATTTAAAATGCTCGCCGCGATGAAGCTTAAAAAGATTTTTTAGATGCTTTCATATTAGTATTCAGAACCTACAGTCCAAATTCTAGACCGAGCTGTTGCAAATTTTATCGTGAGAAGGCCTTTTACATGAAACAAATTGTTTAAAAGGTTTCGTCGTATTTTTATATATATTTTCATTTATATATAATCTAAAGGTTATAATATAAGTTATTGCGAATTCAAATATATTGCATACAAATTTTACACTGATCCATGCTCTTAAGTTCTGTTTTTTTTCTTCTAGAAATAGAAAACTATCTCTTTGAAATAAAAGACCAGTAGTTACTTTGTGTACTTATATAGTACTTTGTATATACGAATACTTATCTATAGAAACATTTGATAAGCAAATTTCTTCCATAAACTTAATCATTCATGCATTAGTCCCAAAGCGATTAAAATAAAATATGCACTATTTATTCGAGTTTATCATTTTTCTAAAACCAACAACACATTCGAGAATCTGATTAACTGTTCGACGTCAAGATAGCAAGGAATCACTTCCTTACAACTCTTTAACATTGGCAACCTAATCCGCAGCCGATTTCCATCCCGCCAGTTTCCGATAATCGCTATCGCAGTCTCCATATTCGATCCAAGGCTATAACACCTCGGCCGAGCCCAAAAATCGACCAAATGAAGGCTCTGAAAACGATGAATTACCCCCCAGCCGTCGATTCAAGCAAAAGCGTCTTATCGTAATCGGATTCGGCTTGATCGTTGCCTCTCTCTCTCTCTCTCTCTCTCTCTCTCTCTCTCTCTCTCTTCCTCCTCGCCATTTCTGCAATACGCTTAAACCCGAACGAACGAACTAAGCGCGAATCATGGGGGGAGATTCGAAAATTACAGCGACGCCCTGACGCTGATGGATGCATATGCGTGTTCTCCAGCTCGGCTTCGTCTAGCCTCCGCACGGATTATTTTCGCTCCTGCTTTTTTCTATTTGCGATCTGGCGATTCTGGTTTTGCTTTCCACGATCTAACGCAGGGGCAGGCAGACTGGCGATACAACCGGTTCGATTCTAAGCTAATGAAGGAGTCGCGAGGCCTTTTGGAAGCCGAATGCAAAACAGTTATTAGAGTTTTTGGAAGAGATGTTCAAGTGGTATTTGGTTTGGCGAGTCAGATAATTACGTTTGCAGAAACGAAGGGTGGTGGTGAACTGTGTGTGAGGCAGGGTTGTGATCATTCGGTTGCGTCTTGCTTGTGTAGAAGACGTGACTGTTAATTGTCCAAAGCCGATTTAGCAGGTATAGACAAAAATAAACGAACTTAAAATCTAAAAGATGCATTCTATAATATAGAATTATAGGAAATAGGGAACTGGTTCGATTGTACGGTTGGATTTTTTATACTAATATAATTAGAGATTATTAATATACAATGATAATATGAAATTCTTCTAAGGATTAATTAACAATAAAAGTAAAAATGCATTAGATATACCTATAAGATAATATTTCATAAGTGCGAATACTACTTCAATCATATCTCTTTCGTCATAGATCGAGTTTTTGGTCACTTTTTTACATAAATCTTTGCGCTCAATTTATAACAATATGAGTCTCTTTTAAATACTTAAGAACTGATAATTAACGCTCAGTTGTCACATGGAGTATTGCATACCATACGCGTCATTTTCTTCGATTTTTCAAAACAAGCTATTATATATTTTTGAAAATATTTTTGTGACTAAGGATTGTTTAATATTGTAACCGGAATGAGATCTGCGATTGTAGTGATTCAATTAAAAGAAAAATGTTAACGTTGGTGCATTTGGTTCAAGTATATGATGAAATAAAAAGTGCTAGGGTATACCACATCCCTGGTAACAATATCGCCGATGGTAAGGTAGTTGTGACAATTGAGGATCGTATAACTGATAATCCACGTAATAGGCAAGAAAAGTTTTAATAAAATATGTTTTTCATAAGAATAAAGTTGACCAAAGCCTGGATCCAGGGCAGCCGAGCGAGACCCAGGACGATAATTAAAATTGATTAAAACCATACATCCAAATAAAAATCCCATGCGCTCGAAACACCACGTTACCACCGCACACACTTTCCCACAACAATGCCCACATTGTGCAAGTCCACTCACCCACCTACTCTACAACAGCAGGCTCGCGTGAATTTTCATCGAAACGCGCACCCACGTCAATCAAAGCCGTGTTTTTCGCGATACCCCCTCCCCCCTTGCGTGCATAATGAGATCTTTAAAACGCGCAACCGCCGTGCATTACCCATGCCATGCGTTAATAAGCTTCGGCGGTGCGCTCGCGGAACAGCTCGATCCCCGGGAATTAAGATTAATTGCGCATTAAGGATTATACGGTCCCGGGGCAATTAGCCTTTCGCGCGCGAGCAGCTGGGAAAAAGCTCTCCCGCGCACACACGCAGAGAGAGAGAGAGCACCAGTGGCTATAGTGATATACGGCGTTATGGCGTGCGCGGTATTATAGAACCGTGTCACCTCGCGCGGGCCGATCGGCTTATTGATACTTTATTTTCGCGAAGGTGGCCGTTATCGCGCGACGATAAATGCAGAGGAGGAGGGGCGGGGGGTAACGAACGGGTTTGTATTACCCGCGGTTGATTGAAATTCTGTAAAAGTGCGCGGGGCTGGGAGATAGGGAGAGTTATGCAGCTGGGTTTATATACTTCTGTGTCCGGTCCGGTGTAGGGAGATAAGAAACTGAGACGTCCCTTGCTCGCCGGATCACGCTTGTTATCAGTCGCGTGCGGTTTACTGCGAACGCGCGCGCGCGTTTATCGTAACGAGGATGGCAGATCGCTGAGCATTCGCGCAGCTGGAGCCGAGCTTCGCGGACATAGTTGCAAGACTTGCAGGTTGTTGCAGTTATGAAAATATTTGCGGAGCGATTTTAAGAATATTCGAGGATAATGTGGCAATCGGTGCTTTGCATGGACTTAAACAATTCTTATTATATTCGTAAGTATTATGGTAAATTTATTTTTTAATTAAGAATATGATGCGTCGGAATTGAAGTTCAAAAGTAAATTGCAAGAAAATCTATGATGATGTATTTAGTGATATAACCATAAATTTGAGTGATGAACTTTGAAGCTAAAAGATTATCTATTTCAAATGTACCTTTTATATACATATATTAATATGCTTTCAACATACTTTTATATTATTTATTAATATATACTTTTATTAATACTTATCCGTATCCGAATTTCAATACTATATTCCCTTAATTATATTTCCAGCTTCATAAAACCACAAAATAAGACAGTTGAATTCTTAGGAATCTACTCGATAATATAATAAAGTGATAGCATTCCCTTCCTGCAGAGGATCAGCGCGCGGTCATATTACGTATGCAGCGCGCAAAGTTCCTCCCAGACACAAAAAGAAGCGATTCTCTATTTCTCTCGCGTCCCTGTCCGTCTCTCCGCCGGCCAGGAGAGACATCCTCGGTATACTACATATTACTATACTATATGTGGACAGTGCACACTGTATGTGTGTGTGTCATTGTTCAGCGGCATTGGCACCTCATTTCTTATTCCGGTGCCGGCGAGCAGCAGAGAGATAAGTGAAGCTCGCGGCTCAGACGTGACTCAGCTGTTGGAAAAACTGCCACCGCGCTGTACCTTAAATTATGTCGTTAGTATTGCATCTGAAGATATCGTTTGATCTTAATAAATTGGTTTTAAATAAAAGCAGGGAGATATTCCATTAGAAAACAAAGAATCTACTATATTCGATTCGCTTAACAATTAATTTGTATAAGGACATTTATCTTATAAATATCTTATAAATCCAGCTTGATCCAGTTAATCTACTGTCACTTTAACAATACATGAAATATATGATTTATTTATAAGCAGAATTTGTATTTCATGGATGTAGCTATTATTTATTCTTGCACAAACTTTGCTGCTTCTAATAAGACGAATAAAGAAAAGAAATAACAAAATTTTGAACAAATGAATGAAATACATTTCCATAATTTATTTGTCATAACTTTCTTAATTTTTGCAGACTTTAGCTACAATTCCAACATGGTCGAATATTTATACTAATCCTACATATATTATAGTTAACCGTGACCAAGCCTATATGTAGAGTATCTCTTACACACAATTTATCCACGTTAAATTCGCTAATTTATTAAAGCATCAAAAGGATTCATATATAAACTGCTACAGTAATGAACTCCATGCACTCATAGTCAAGAAAGGGGTCATGTCACTCGACGAAGCAGACGAAGAAGATGATCCATCAGGGTACACCTGAACCCATAAGGGTCCTAACACCACCACCACATTATTCGATCACCAACATCTGTACAACGACGTCGATAGCAACAAGCCGCGAAATACCTCCAAATAGCAATTACACACAACCTCAACCTCGAAAGAGAGACACACGACGTTATAACCCTTCGAGAATGGACAACAGCAGGTTCCTCGCGCGCGCGATGACTCGCGTTTATACATGCGAGCGAACAACACGATTAACGGACGCGTTGATTCGAGAGACGATCTCTTTATTCGTTCGTTTCCCTTTCCCTCGAGAGTATTCGGGGATGAGAGCACACAATCGCGGCGGCTGGAACTCGAGGAATGCCGCCCGCTGGACGATTGAGACGAGGCCGGCGATGATGAAATCCGCGCGATACGGGGTATAGAGATGGACTTGGGTATAAGGGCAGAGGCGATGAAGCCGCATGAGCTTTCAATTTTGTATTTGTATATGTATCGCGGTGGTTTGGATTGTTTCGCTTCGTTTTGTTTCTCAGGTGAGATGATGAAGTTTGCGTTATAGGAGGTGAGTATGTACGACTGGCGTCGAGGAGATTTTTTTGGTTTGTTTTATTGTTAGGATTTAATTTGTAGCGCACGACGTGTTGGCGAGAACTTCTTATTTGATGTTTTGTGTTAGTGTATTAAAAATACTGAACAAAAATTTGACTGATCAGGCAATATCTGATTATAGAAACAGATTATAATTAAATTTTTTCAGTTCACGATGATGTTATCAAAACGCCATATTCTTAGATTTATATTTGTCATTTGTAACGGATAAAGGGCACTTTACTTAGATGTATCGAAAATAAACGTATTTTTGTTGATTATAGAAAATAATAATTTTAATCTAACGTTCCAACAATTTGCATCATTGCCGACTATACGTCGGATTATAATACGGTTACACACGAAATCAATTTACAACGTTGCACTAACCTGCTTATAAAATGAATGGCTCACATGTAACGAAAATATTCCAAGTCAATTCTTTTAAATCAAACATCAAAATATTTTAAGATACATATATATTTACGAAGCAGACAACCCCAAAGAAACACAGACAAAAATCAGGAGGGCTGCAAAAGGATAAAGCAAAACCAGAGCAAAGATCGCGCAAGGTAGCAGTCGCCGGAGCCTATTAGCGTCAGGTCCTCCAGTTAACTAGGTCCGGTATATAACCCGTTCGCCTTTTCATCCGTGGCGCGCAACGACGACGACGACGACCCCGCAGCAGAAGCAGCACGTCTCCACCTCATCCCTCCACAGCGCAGATATAGATATATCGCCGGTCGCCTATATATATATATATGGAAGATGAATTTCTGGCTGACACTAATGGCGCTGCTCCTGTTGCTCGTTTATGAAACGAGAAGATTCTTCGGCTATGTGTGTAAGGTGATATATATTTTTGGTATTGTAATTTTGTTTTTGGAGAGAAGAGGAACTGAATGGATGGAATTAACTAACTTGTTTTTGGTAATTTGAATATATTAATAATTTTGTAATTATTTTAGTACGTGTAAAACTTGTTCACAAAAATTTATCTTTTCTTGTTACTAAAGGTTTATTTTAATAAAAAACAAAAGTTTTAGTATTTTAAAATCCTCCATGGCATCAAATTTAATTAATTCTGGAAAGAAATATTTAATATCTATTCAAATTAACGGTTCAATTAGTAAATATTGCATAATTTCATGTAATTACATTGAAGTTATATTTGGTGAATTAAGAAAATTAACAAAATTATAAATAAAAGAAAATATAGTGATATCAGATATCAGCATTTCGGTAGCTTAAAGTCAATTACATTGCAAAATATAATATTTTACAATTTTTGCAAAACATTATAAGATACTTAATTATAATCGTAACATGATAAAATATTATTTTAATCGTCAAAGCATTTTGCACTATCAAGTTACCCGCTATTAAACAGTATGCTATTACTTAATCCCCGTACAATATTACTCTCATTAATTTCACGACCGAACTTCATATTTCAACCCAATTAAACAGTTCGAATCTCGCGAGCTTCGCAAAACTGCACAGAAAACACCCTACACAATCAAGCCAAATACAGTTTTCCCCAATATACATCATACAGCAATCGAATCCCACGCTAATTAAACCTCGCGCAACCGCGCACAATCCTCCGAGTTTTCAATGGAGAGCTGCAGCTTCAACGACGGCGACACACGCGAAGTGCAGCACTTGCGCCATAAGCTCACGGAAACATATATACATATATATATATATATATATATATATAAAGGGCCCAGCCAACTTATCGTCCCTGCCTTATTAATGACGAAACCGAAGGAAAACGTCGTCGTTCGGGAATTCGCGGGATTATATGCCCCATGTGCCATTGTTGCCCCTCTTTTACACACATACATACATACGCGTATACACACAGATCTGTGAAAAGAGAAAAAGGATGAAATTCGTTAAGGCTCGGAAAGAAGCAGCAAAGAAAAGGCGCAGTACCGAGGGAAGGACAGCGACGTAATGGTCAACGAGCTTATCGGGTTTCATCTTCGCGAACTTTATCTATCTGCGATCGCGCTACCGTCCGGAGTCTCTTCTTGCTTGGAGGCTTGTTTTTTTTCTTTTCTTTTTTTTTTCGGCAGCGAGAGACGACGGTTCGCCCCCGCGACGGAGTAAAGGACCTCGCTTGTGTATTCTCGTGGGTTGATTTTTTGGTTCTTGCTTCTTATTTGGTTTCGTGTCCCTTTTTCCATATTCCCGGATCTTCGAGAAGGCGAGATGTGCTTATGCGTTGATCTTGTTTTTGCTTTGATCTACTTTGGCGAGGCGAGTCTAGTCTGTTTTATCAATGAAATTGTACATAGTGAAAAAGGATAATACCTTATCTTAATGAACATATTTTTTGCTTAATTCAGATTCAACGAATTTAAGAAAATGTTTGTGCTCATTAATTAGAACTGCTGAAAAGCTTGTTATTTTAAGTATACAATTTCCCTATTATAAGGTTATATTTTTTCTTATTTCTCGTCAAAGCAGAATCTTAATTGATCATGTGATTCCGCGAGATTAAAATGTAATGATTTATTTGGTTAAATGGTCTTGGCAGGTTTTGGAAACTATGGCCTCATTTTTTTCTTATTTTATAAAAAAAAAATATTTATTTTTACATGTGCTACTTATATTGAGTAAAAGTACCTAATTTTTAAACTAACAAGGGGGGACCACGGGGTTTGGGTCTCGGATTTTGATGAAACTTTAGGGATCGTTTTCTGATACCTAAAAATGAAACTGAATACTTGTGGTTTTATCCAATGGGCCTGTGTACGGTAGATGCGGATTATTTCATTAACGTTGATAGTGACTATCAACGTTAATGAAATAATCCGCATCTACCGTACACAGGCCCATTGGATAAAACCACAAGTATTCAGTTTCATTTTTAGGTATCAGAAAACGATCCCTAAAGCTTATATATATATATATATATATATATATATATATATATATATATATATATATATATATATATATATATATATATATATATATATATATATATATCTGATTTTTAGCATTGCCCATATGATCAATGCTAATGTTTGTTGACTCTATTTCAGATTTAAAGACCTATATCAAAATCCAAAACCCACATTCAGTGGTCTCCCCTTATAAATAACTTGTTATTATCTTTAGTACTGATTTTATGTTTAATAAGTAAAAGTCGTGTTTTCGTCACTTATAAGAACAAACGAATTTTAAGATGCAAGAAGAATCATTTTTGTTACTAACCGATCACAAAATTAATGTGACATTAATACACAATAAATATATGATAAAATGTAACATAACTAAAAAATAATAATAGTGCCGCAGCTGTTCTACCAATGCATTGCAAGACTCGAGCCATCAAGCGATAAAGCAGGATTCCACAACGCGATACTATAAAACCGAAAACCATAAAGTTCACGAACACACCTACAAATTTCGCGCGAATAAAGAGCGCAGAAATTTTCGAAAATCCGTAAACTCAGGTCATAAAAAACTTCACCTTTTCCCTCCTTCAAAAACCCGCAAGACCCCGAGTCTACAGGGCTCCGCATCAACAGTCTTTTTTTTCTCTTCATCCTCCTTTTACTTGCTTTCTCTCTCTCTCTCTTCTCTTTTTACGTTCGCTCGCAGGGATACTTTGACCCTCCTCGGGTCCCGTCCCTTTCTCCGCGCTGCACATGCATCGGCAGCGCGGTATAGTGGATCTTGCCCTTTTGTTCGGGGGGCCGCCGGCCGGGCGGTGCACAAAAAATGCAGCCGAGCAACAGATGCTATATGCGCGGCGAGCGAGCGAGGAGGAGAGAGAGAGAGAGAGAGAGAGAGAGAGAGCAAGCAGCAGCTCTTTTATCGAGACTGTGATAATCATTTAGTACGAGGTGCCTGCTGATGAATAAAATTAAAATGGTTACGAGGTTCAAGTTTGTTTTATTTTAGTAATTTTTACTTTTTTCTTTTTTATCTTGCAGATAGGATGAAGAAAGGTTGCTTGAACAAACCTCTACCTGCAACAAACTCTTTTAGTTGTTTCGCATTTAATAAAGCATTCTTTAACGAATTTTGGTTTAAGAAAGACACTATCTATACATCGATTGTTTATTAAATGAATCATTACTTTGAAAAGACCTTTCATAAAACGCCTTTAAATCAGATACTTACCATTTCATCACAAATCGCCAAAGAATGGTAAATTCCTAGAGGATAAGTGAGTACATTTAATCTCAAAATAGTAACTTTTCTACTATAGTTAATAGCTAAAAATATTGATAATGGCAGTAATACAAACATTTATATCTATGTCGCTATCGACATAAATGTTTTTTATACGAAATAAAAAAGTTTATAAACGCACTACTGAAGTAGATGAATAGTAACACAAGTTTTCTTTCGGTCTTTCCGGTATTTTCCTCGACTTCCATTTTGTTCCCATGAAGCATGATGCTCTTGTATTCTCAAAATCCACGCCTAAGACTTTTTCTCTCATAAAGCACAATCCTCCAAAACGTTTGTTACCGCTCTACGTACCGGACACACTGACAACCCGACCTTTCTAACTTTTCATCTCCTTTCTCGAACTGTCTCTTTTGCTCGTACTTGCAAGATCGTTTTAACGCAAGATTCCCCGAAAAAAAGGCGAAACCAAGAAGTCTTCAAAGGAGACGCGCGCGGACGAATGTGTCGCCGAGGTAGGCAAATATTTTCAGAGCTTATCTCGATGCTCTTCTCGACTTGCGGACTATCGCGAGGAGCGTGGCACTGTGACGTTATCTTTGTATTACCTGTGGCTTAGGATGTGTAACTATCGAAGATGTATAATAAAGTCGAGGAAACGAGTTCAGTGTTTGAATAAGGAGATTGTGTGGATTTTTACGAGTTGGAACTCGAGCTAAGTGTCTTTGCAAGGTTTTCGTATGGTCAATGAGAATATTATTAACAGAATAATATTAAAATTTTTTTTTACATATCTGAATTTGCTTCCATTCTTTTCTCAATGCACTCAGATATACTTCAAAGGTGTCATTCAAAAATTACGTAACGCTTTGAGGAGGAATGGTGTTCTTATTAGCGTTACCGTGTACTATATAAATTCACAGTAAAAATTAGTTACATAGGAGGATGATGGAGGGGGGGGGGGGAGATGAAATTGACAAAAATAGTGTTTTAATTTTTTAATAACCACAAATGGAATGTATATTGTGTATAATTCATGATTAATATTTGCATATCCTGATTTGTAGGTCCTACGTCAGTGATAGGTAATAAATATATAGTGATTCAAGTAATCATAACTTCATTTATTAATAAATATTATACGATATTTACCAAATCTTAAACCTTCAGAACAATGATTTAAAGATAGGTTATTTTGATGCCATTGTGGGCAACGTAAGAAAACATACAATTCGAAAATCTTAGGAATGTTTAGAGTTTTAAGAATTACCACTCTTGTAAAATGAGTGCTTAGAAAAACAAGAAGCTATGGATGTTTATTCAGAAAAGGACCGCATAATCTTAAATAGGTAACTTTCTTCACCTTTCTCTCGTGGATTGAGATAACACGATCGTATTGAGTAGTTCGAAATCACGATGGACCAAAATTTGCCTATTTATCATGCCTATTTATATTTTTCCCAATGAGGGCGGTCCCGATATTTACTGTTTCTCCCTATGACTATTTTTCAGAGGCCGACACATGCCAGATCTCATGGGATGAGACTATAACTGCTACATACATAACGAGGTAGAAGCAGCTGCACAATGGCCGTTTACCCCGATGGCGTTACGTTTATCAGATGTGAAAAGTCATTATTAAAATGGGATTCCCCCTTGTTGTTCAAGTCATAGAAAATTGTAATATAGTAGGGGAATATATGTTAGACTATTTGCATAAGGAGAAAATTGCTGGCTTTTAAAAGTTTATTCGATATTATGCAGATTTTTAGAGTGCTATGTTGTATATTGAAAAGATGTAGGTATATCAGCTTCTATATAAATGCTTTCAATTACATTTGCTTAATTTTTTGATCAGATGGAGAAATATTCGAGTCTAAAACAAATATTTATTATTGTTAAGCATGTAAGTGCAAATGTTTTCTTATTATACTCATTATAACAACAATTTTCCACACAATCATTCGTTAATATAATTATAATACCGATGCAACATAATTCCGTTATTTTATTTTATTCATGAACAATACTGCTGCCCGTTATACATTTAATTTCACAGCGCTTTATATTCATGAAACAATAACGTCTTTCAATAGAGCGTGGTAAAAAAACTCATAAAACCTTAATTAATATCGTATTAATGTCACAATACACCGCGCGCAAACTGTTCCTCTGGCCACAGGAATCGAAACAAAAGTATTTCCTACACCGAAATCATCATCGTCGTCGAGTCGATGAATCACGCAGACCGCGCTTAGAGAGCAATCTTGATCTTCACGGAGATGATGCATCTCGCTCGAGGCCATAATTGTAAATGCGAGCGAGCAAGAGAAAGAGAGAGATGGAGAAAGTTCGATCTAATCAGAGACCGCAAAATGATTCTATGCCTCCGCAATGAAGAGAAGAATAAAAAAACAACGGGAATTTATTAAGGTTACGCTCGACCATTCTCTTATTCTGCGCTTTACATGTACAAAAAGATACTTGGAGAGCAATAAAATTTCGCGATATTTAAAATGTATATATCAACTGTATTTAAAGACTAGCAAAACAAGTAATAATATAACCTCTTTTACAAACTAATTATCCACACAAATTATATACAATTTAAAATTCGTGTTAATACGCATTGATATAATCATACTTATTAGACTTAAATATGCTTAAATTAGATTTAAGTCCGATTAGAAAGTTTGCATTAAGCGAGCAGCATACAAAAACGCCCCGGTGCACAAAAATTCTCTAATAAGTTTGCGTCCTACATTGCAGAATGATATTAGACCATCGGGGCGCCGTAAACGTGCGCGCAGAAACGAGAGAAAACTGATTTACGAGAACTAATTAAAATGCAGCGTACGGCAATTTCGCGTCCGTACGTACCTCTAAGCCAAAGGCAATTGTCGGGAAGATATACAGCGTTGTATAGAGAAGGCGGCTACCGAAAAATATCGCGCGAAGAAAGTCGCCGCCGCGCGTTTTCATCTGCGCATGCAAAACGAGGGGGGCGTATCTCCGCGCTTTTTACGAGGCGAGTGAGTAACGAGTGGCATGCACACTTAGCATCGATCGGGAGTTTCGAGATGAGTATTTAGGCTGTTTTTCTGAGTGGCGACGGTTCGGTGAGAGTTTTTTCGGGATCCGCATTCGCGGTAGGATTTATGGGAGTGCACGGCGAAACGGGAGTTGGGAAGTTTTTGCGGGAGCTGTAGTTTGGGCGAGATTAATAAATCACGAGTTTGCACTAAACATTGACGTTTGAAGAGATGTGTTTTAGAGTGGACTGCATCTGAGATGAAATGAGTGGAATATTGTAACAGGAGAAAGTTGCTCTATTTGGGATTTTTGTGTATTCCTTTTTATCATGATATTGACTGTTTGTGTAGATTTTGGAACTGAGAGAGTTTTATTAAGTTTAAACCATTACAATAATTAGTATTGAATGTATAGAAGACAGTTTTAATCACCCTAAACCTGTTTTATTGTTAGGTTTTGGAAGTTTTTAAAGAGCGCAGTACTTTTTAAAACAATAGAAACCAATAAATTAATTGCTAACTATCTATAAGTCCAAAATTCTCCTGCTGCCCATTCTTGGAAAGTATCGAAACTAGTAGTGTATTAAAGTACGCAACTTTTCCGTATTTAATTATATAGATAAGATCCTCCAAGCTGTAATAGTTACATTGCAATAGAAGAAAATACAATGCATGATTGTTTAAAATTATCAATATTATTCACAAAATGTTGCCAAACGCCTATAACACTAAGCTGACTCATCCTAAAACCTAAATATCAATCTTCCCCAGACACACATATCTTTCGTAATCCCGTCAAAGCCATTAACCATTCCTACGACTCCTAAAATCCAGTCGTACAAAGAAGATTTAACAAGGCCAGCAGACGAAAGTCAACGACGAAAGCGAAGGAGCGTACAACGTGAGAAAAAGCAGCGGAACCGTCCCGCTGCTTGCGCAGATTCAGCTTAGCCTGCAGGAGTATTTGCCATATACCTACGGTGTGTCACTCCCGCGTACAACCACGATATATCCCCGGGGGAGTGTCGCGATCTCGGCGAAAGCGATAGTCGAGAGTCTCGCGAGTGTAACGTCGAACCTCTACTGTACTCCTGCACAACTGGCGCGGTAGACTCCTTTTTACGCTCTAGGAGCAGGGCACAGCTGTTGGAGCGTATATAGGTATCTGGAGTCGAGTGAACAATGCCGACGACCGCGAAATGCCGCGCACGTGCTCGCTCGCGGCGAGAGATATCAGCTTTCCTAAGGAGCTTTTTTTGAAGTTGCTTTGTTTCAGTGCCTTGTTTGGATTGGGTGGTTGATGGGTGCTGTAATAGGGTTATGCGAATATGGAATGGTAAGAAACATTTTAATTTGTTAATTATTCGAATCTATTTTTATTAAAGAGTGTGTGAAATACTCTTAATACGTAACATTTTTTATCCGTTTAACAAGTTTACGAGAAATTTGCAGGATAGATACGAAAAATGTTTGAATTTTCAATGCTATAATTACATTTACATATTTTATGAATTAACAGTGTAATCCAATGCTGGGAGGGATATTTGCCCGCAGAGTAGTTGTTTCTGTTGTTCTAATAAAATAGGTAGATTTTTTGTTAAAGAGTGTATGAGACACTCTAAAAATCTCGTCTACAATTTGCTGTTAGAAGCAATCATCTAAATTTTAATTTGTATTTTTTACTATAAAAATTGGAAGTCTTGTGGAAATTAATTTCATTAATAGACAGTAACTAGCAATTAATATTTTCTACCAGGGATATCTTAAATGTCATGATCATGCGTTAACAAAGACAAAATAATGCCGTAACGATTGGTATATTTCAAGCTTTATTATATCTATAATATTGTGGTAAAAACTACGTAAATAGAGGTTTTTAAGTTATCGTTAGTAACACAATTTTTTAGCTTCTATAACACTTGAACGAATGCAGATTTTGCCAGACAAAGATTGTATTGACTTGTCATATGATACATTGTCAAATAGTTTATATTCGAAATGATAACTCATATTGCCCAATTAATATTTTAAAGATAAACGAAACTCTTACAGTTCATCTTCATTTTCATGAATAAAACGTTCAAGTTTCTAATGCTACACCATTATCTTCACTTTCGCACAAAACGATTCCATTATTTGCTCTAAATGGACATTTCTCCTAACGTACATAACGCACACACAATGCTAAAGCATTGCTTATGGGGTCCGCTCTTGTACGAAGACGTGACGATGCGAATCTTTATGCCGTGATTCACGGGCGGCATTGCAATACGTGCACGAACACATATAAGTATACACTCTCGTATCGTGATCCGAGAGCAACAGCAGCAGCAGCGGAGGCTGAGAGATGGAAAGTGCGCGGTCGATCATTGCAGCAGTCACCCAGTTCTCGATCGGTATACGATCGGCACATCGTTACGTCGGCTTCTCTCGGGAGATAGTTATAAAGTCTCTGTGTGCACGTGTGGTGTATGTGTGTTTGCAAAAGAAATCGGTTGCAATGCCTCGGTAACTGTTATTATATGGGATTTCGTGTATGGACGTCTGTTGTTCGGATAATCCCATGCCATTATACACGAGTAAATAAGAGGGGCATTTTTACGATCGGCGAAACAAAAAATTAGTTTGAGAATGTGAGAATTATTCTTTTTTAAAATGTAATGTGTACAGCTTTTATATTTAAATGTTACAATTATGTCACTGAGAAAGGTAAAATTTATCCGGTACTAAAACAATACTAGGTTTTTTAGTGCGAAATTGGTACAACTAAGTATTTCCATTAAATATTATAAAAAGTTAAATATACTTTATGATATTTCCGCCTTACAATTATTATAAGTTATTATAATAAATAGTTATTTTTAAAGATATATTTAACATTACAATAAAAATAAATTAAACATAAAAAAAACTCTGAATAACCCAAATAAATTGCTATATCCCTAGTGTGAGAAATCCATTAAATCCTATTAAGTCCTTTTTCCAAATATGAAAAGATCCTATTTGCGAATAGGATGTACGTGTAATTTTTGTATTGGTGAATAGGATTTAATAGATATCTCACACCAATCGGACTTTACTCACTGCATGCTCCAAGAATAAAATAAAAATAAATTGAATGCTCTAAAAGGCATTGAAACAACATCAGACTACCACACCAATTAAACAGTGTATAAATCATGATTCTTAAAAAGACAACTCAAAGTGAACTAACAAACCTCGTCAGTGTACTAATACCAAAAGCTAATTTAAAAAGACACCAAAATAAAAAATTGCTATCGCGGAAATCGCGCTGCCTAGGGCGCTCGGTGCCTCTCTCGCCATCGCGGATGATAATGAAGTCAGCGTTAGCCCGGTGCCGCAGCCCCACGGGCACTGCTGCAATCTATGAATAAGTACGTTACAGCGTGCACGCGTATTACGACGGAACAATGCGCGCGCGCTATATGCGCTGACATGTGTGCGCGCATAAACGAGAGAAGCAGCCTCGCCGTCGGGGAGGAATATAGGAAGGGAAAAGGGACACGTGTGCGAGCGGGCATTTTCCTGCCGCGTTGCGCGCGCAGTGGACGCGTTAATGGGGCTTGGTTTGAATAACGTACGTTAGGTCAGTGACTTTATTCTTTGGAATATGGAGTTTTGTTATGTTTCTTTGAAGAACGCTCAAAATGCGTGTGGATGTTTCATTCATTTTAGCTTTGTTTTTAATTATTTGGAATAGGATATTGTATTTTCTTTAAATAATAATAGGTAACTTAGATCATCGAGGAAGAGAGGTACTGGTGATACAAAATGAAAATGATACTTCTTGTCGTCTTTTGCAATATTTTTATATGATGAGAAAGTTACTAAAATGCTGATAAATAATAGTTTAATTTAGACAAAAATGTGAGCTCACGTAACATTATAAAACATTGTAAATTAGGTAATTTTGCCTATAGGGTAAGTGTGCCGATTATTGCGCTATGTTATTGAAGTCCAGACAATTCGTTGATTTAGAAATCTTAAATAATAGTCCACATCTTTTTAAAGCTTCTAAGTCAGACTTTATGACTTCTTTTATGAAAAGCAATTTGTTTAAATGTATATATTGAATATTTTTATAATATTAATGGAAACAAAAGAAAAGTTTGTAAGTTAGTTACTGTGCCCTAACAATCCCTAATAATCAATTACTGTGCCGCTACTAAGCAACAAAAATTAACTAGGATAGGATATTTTACTATAGGTAAGAATTTATTTGAAAATAATATATTAGGTACTTCTTACGTTTATTATCAAAACTTTTATTACAATGTATGTAAAACGTACAATTAATACAACTCATAAAACTCGAAAATACTATTTCGTAACTATAAATAATAATAAATTTTAAACTGGATATAGCACACACTCATTTGGTTTTTTTATTTATATAAATTTTTGTATATATTTATATATTTATATTAACTTTTATAACGATCTTTTTTTTTGGCCACTCTTTTTGCAGGAACTTTATTAGTTTTATTTTCTTTCGCTTTTTCTTTTTGTTATTCTTTTAATTTTTTCTTAAGCTTTATCTCATCTTTATCTTTTTTAATTTTCACTTTCTCAAGCATTATTTTCTTTTGTATATAATATCCGCCGTTTTTTTTCTTTCTCCATCTTTGTAACTTGATCTGTAAGTGCACGAGATAATGTAGATATATATTTTTTTCACCTTTATAAGCAGATTTATCGATAATTATAGTAAATACTTACGTTCGGTTAAGAGAGTTTTTTACTTTTTTTGTAAAGAGGAGTTTATGGTAGACGAAGGCGCCTTGTTGGCGGGCGGTACAGTAACTAAAGCATCACGAAAAACTCGTCCAATTACTGTGCACAGTAAATGGTGGAAGGTTTGAATTCGTTTGAATTACTGGACTTATTTAATATAAAAATAAATATTAAAATAAATGCTCTAAATAATGTTTTATCCTAATCTATACTAATTTTATTTATATAATATATTTTTTTCACATCGCAAAACAATTTGGTATATTCTATATCACCTTTCATTCATTGAGCGTTTCCTTAAGCTTTTTGCTAAGAATTGCCACTAAAAAGAAAAAATCGTATAGGACAAATTTCAAATGATCATTTTCGTATTTTAAAAAAGAAAAGGAGCACTTGAAGATTAATTAAAATATATAATATGTTCTTTTTCATGAAAAGATAATCAGTTATACGGGAAACTAAGCTTAGAGCACAGTAATCGGTTACCACACAACAATCGGCACATCTACCCAACTTATAATGATTAACCGAGTGATACATTGTTTCAAACGTTAAGTCTTTGAGAATAAATGTGTATATAATTATATTTATTGAAAAAACTGACATTTTTTTAAACAAAATTTAATGTTTTTCTTTCGATAAACGCACTTATAATTATACACATCTATACTCATAGAACTGAAAGACTGAACGTTTGAAACACTTTTATAATCATTATAAATATAAGCAAAATATGAAGTTGAAGTTTGCACTGTTGCATTGCAACAAAATTCGTAAATTCGTAAGTCGTTCCAAAGTCCAATCAAAACGCCTTTAATGTATTAAATATCGTTGGAAAACATGTTTGCAACATGAATACATAAATTTAGAACCCTTAAACTACCCCTAACTAGGGGTTGAAAATATTCAGAAATTGCACGTGCCTTCCTCGATTTTTTACGCGTACGCTTATGCGAGTCACGAACTTTTCTCTGCGGATTATTGTTAAACAACCCAAAATGCACTCCCATGAATTTTTTTGTAAAGATTGGAGGAGAGGAACACTTTCAAAATGGCGGTTGTGCGTTTGTTGCACGTATTCTATAGCATTCCTCGATTTTTTACGCGTGTGCTTATGAGAGTCACGAACTTTTCTCTGCGGATTATTGTTAATCAACCCAAAATACAATCCCATGAATTTTTTTGTAAAGTTCGGAGGAAAGGAACACTTTCAAAATGGCGATTGTGACTTTGTTGCACGTGTTCTATAGCCTTCCTCGATTTTTTACGCGTATGCTTATGCGAGTCACGAACTTTTCTCTGCATATTATGGTTAATCAACCCAAAATACAATCCCATGAATTTTTTTGGAAAGTTCGGAGGAAAGGAACACTTTCAAAATGGCCGCCGTAAGTTTGTTGCACCTATCATTTATACTTTCTTGATTTTTTAGGAGTGTGCTTATGAGAGTCACGAACTTTTCTCTGCGGATTATTGTTAATCAACCCAAAATACAATCCCATGAATTTTTTTGGAAAGTTCGGAGGAAAGGAACACTTTCAAAATGGCCGCCGAAATTTCGTTGCACGTGTCATTTATTCTTTCTTGATTTTTTAGGCGTGTGCTTATGAGAGTCACGAACTTTTCTCTGCGGATTATTGTTAAACAACCCAAAATGCACTCCCATGAATTTTTTTGTAAAGATTGGAGGAGAGGAACACTTTCAAAATGGCGGTTGTGCGTTTGTTGCACGTATTCTATAGCATTCCTCGATTTTTTACGCGTGTGCTTATGAGAGTCACGAACTTTTCTCTGCGGATTATTGTTAATCAACCCAAAATACAATCCCATGAATTTTTTTGTAAAGTTCGGAGGAAAGGAACACTTTCAAAATGGCCGCCGTAAGTTTGTTGCACCTATCATTTATACTTTCTTGATTTTTTAGGAGTGTGCTTATGAGAGTCACGAACTTTTCTCTACGGATTATTGTTAATCAACCCAAAATACAATCCCATGAATTTTTTTGGAAAGTTCGGAGGAAAGGAACACTTTCAAAATGGCCGCCGTAAGTTTGTTGCACCTATCATTTATACTTTCTTGATTTTTTAGGAGTGTGTGTATGAGAGTCACGAACTTTTCTCTACGGATTATTGTTAATCAACCCAAAATACAATCCCATGAATTTTTTTGGAAAGTTCGGAGGAAAGGAACACTTTCAAAATGGCGGTTGTGAGTTTGTTGCACGTGTCATTTATTCTTTCTTGATTTTTTAGGCGTGTGCTTATGAGAGTCACGAACTTTTCTCTGCGGATTATGGTTAATCAAAGCAAAATGCACTCCCATGAATTTTTTTGGAAAGTTCGGAGGAAAGGAACACTTTCAAAATGGCCGCCGTAAGTTTGTTGCACCTATCATTTATACTTTCTTGATTTTTTAGGAGTGTGCTTATGAGAGTCACGAACTTTTCTCTACGGATTATTGTTAAACAACCCAAAATGCACTCCCATGAATTTTTTTGTAAAGATTGGAGGAGAGGAACACTTTCAAAATGGCGGTTGTGAGTTTGTTGCACGTGTTCTATAGCCTTCCTCGATTTTTTACGCGTATGCTTATGCGAGTCACGAACTTTTCTCTGCGGATTATGGTTAATCAACCCAAAATACAATCCCATGAATTTTTTTGGAAAGTTCGGAGGAAAGGAACACTTTCAAAATGGCCGCCGTAAGTTTGTTGCACCTATCATTTATACTTTCTTGATTTTTTAGGAGTGTGCTTATGAGAGTCACGAACTTTTCTCTACGGATTATTGTTTATCAACCCAAAATACAATCCCATTAATTTTTTTGTAAAGTTCGGAGGAAAGGAACACTTTCAAAATGGCGTTTGTGAGTTTGTTGCACGTGTTCTATAGCCTTCCTCGATTTTTTACGCGTGTGCTTATGCGAGTCACGAACTTTTCTCTGCGGATTATGGTTAATCAACCCAAAATACAATCCCATGAATTTTTTTGGAAATTTCGGAGGAAAGGAACACTTTCAAAATGGCCGCCGTAAGTTTGTTGCACCTATCATTTATACTTTCTTGATTTTTTAGGAGTGTGCTTATGAGAGTCACGAACTTTTCTCTACGGATTATTGTTAAACAACCCAAAATGCACCCCCATGAATTTTTTTGGAAAGTTCGGAGGAAAGGAACACTTTCAAAATGGCGGTTGTGCGTTTGTTGCACGTGTTCTATAGCCTTCCTCGATTTTTTATGTGTGTGCTTATGAGAGTCACGAACTTTTCTCTGCGGATTATGGTTAATCAACCCAAAATGCACTCCCATGAATTTTTTTGGAAAGTTCGGAGGAAAGGAACACTTTCAAAATGGCCGCCGTAAGTTTGTTGCACCTATCATTTATACTTTCTTGATTTTTTAGGAGTGTGCTTATGAGAGTCACGAACTTTTCTCTACGGATTATTGTTAAACAACCCAAAATGCACCCCCATGAATTTTTTTGGAAAGTTCGGAGGAAAGGAACACTTTCAAAATGGCCGCCGTAAGTTTGTTGCACCTATCATTTATACTTTCTTGATTTTTTAGGAGTGTGCTTATGAGAGTCACGAACTTTTCTCTACGGATTATTGTTAAACAACCCAAAATGCACTCCCATGAATTTTTTTGTAAAGATTGGAGGAGAGGAACACTTTCAAAATGGCGGTTGTGAGTTTGTTGCACGTGTTCTATAGCCTTCCTCGATTTTTTACGCGTATGCTTATGCGAGTCACGAACTTTTCTCTGCGGATTATGGTTAATCAACCCAAAATACAATCCCATGAATTTTTTTGGAAAGTTCGGAGGAAAGGAACACTTTCAAAATGGCCGCCGTAAGTTTGTTGCACCTATCATTTATACTTTCCTGATTTTTTAGGAGTGTGCTTATGAGAGTCACGAACTTTTCTCTACGGATTATTGTTTATCAACCCAAAATACAATCCCATTAATTTTTTTGTAAAGTTCGGAGGAAAGGAACACTTTCAAAATGGCGTTTGTGAGTTTGTTGCACGTGTTCTATAGCCTTCCTCGATTTTTTACGCGTGTGCTTATGCGAGTCACGAACTTTTCTCTGCGGATTATGGTTAATCAACCCAAAATACAATCCCATGAATTTTTTTGGAAATTTCGGAGGAAAGGAACACTTTCAAAATGGCCGCCGTAAGTTTGTTGCACCTATCATTTATACTTTCTTGATTTTTTAGGAGTGTGCTTATGAGAGTCACGAACTTTTCTCTACGGATTATGGTTAATCAACCCAAAATACAATCCCATGAATTTTTTTGGAAAGTTCGGAGGAAAGGAACACTTTCAAAATGGCCGCCGTAAGTTTGTTGCACCTATCATTTATACTTTCTTGATTTTTTAGGAGTGTGCTTATGAGAGTCACGAACTTTTCTCTACGGATTATGGTTAATCAACCCAAAATACAATCCCATGAATTTTTTTGGAAAGTTCGGAGGAAAGGAACACTTTCAAAATGGCCGCCGTAAGTTTGTTGCACCTATCATTTATACTTTCTTGATTTTTTAGGCGTGTGCTTATGAGAGTCACGAACTTTTCTCTGCGGATTATGGTTAATCAACCCAAAATACAAACCCATGAATTTTGTTGGAAAGTTCGGAGGAAAGGAACACTTTCAAAATGGCCGCCGTAAGTTTGTTGCACCTATCGTTTAAAATTCATGGGATTGTATTTTGGGTTGATTAACCATAATCCGCAGAGAAAAGTTCGTGACTCGCATAAGCATACGCGTAAAAAATCGAGGAAGGCTATAGAACACGTGCAACAAACTCACAAACGCCATTTTGAAAGTGTTCCTTTCCTCCGAACTTTACAAAAAAATTCATGGGATTGTATTTTGGGTTGATTAACAATAATCCGTAGAGAAAAGTTCGTGACTCTCATAAGCACACTCCTAAAAAATCAAGAAAGTATAAATGATAGGTGCAACAAACTTACGGCGGCCATTTTGAAAGTGTTCCTTTCCTCCGAACTTTCCAAAAAAATTCATGGGAGTGCATTTTGGGTTGTTTAACAATAATCCGTAGAGAAAAGTTCGTGACTCTCATAAGCACACTCCTAAAAAATCAAGAAAGTATAAATGATAGGTGCAACAAACTTACGGCGGCCATTTTGAAAGTGTTCCTTTCCTCCGAACTTTCCAAAAAAATTCATGGGTTTGTATTTTGGGTTGATTAACCATAATCCGCAGAGAAAAGTTCGTGACTCTCATAAGCACACGCCTAAAAAATCAAGAAAGAATAAATGACACGTGCAACAAACTCACAACCGCCATTTTGAAAGTGTTCCTTTCCTCCGAACTTTCCAAAAAAATTCATGGCTTTGTATTTTGGGTTGATTAACAATAATCCGTAGAGAAAAGTTCGTGACTCTCATAAGCACACTCCTAAAAAATCAAGAAAGTATAAATGATAGGTGCAACAAACTTACGGCGGCCATTTTGAAAGTGTTCCTTTCCTCCGAACTTTCCAAAAAAATTCATGGGATTGTATTTTGGGTTGATTAACCATAATCCGCAGAGAAAAGTTCGTGACTCGCATAAGCATACGCGTAAAAAATCGAGGAAGGCTATAGAACACGTGCAACAAACTCACAACCGCCATTTTGAAAGTGTTCCTCTCCTCCAATCTTTACAAAAAAATTCATGGGAGTGCATTTTGGGTTGTTTAACAATAATCCGTAGAGAAAAGTTCGTGACTCTCATAAGCACACTCCTAAAAAATCAAGAAAGTATAAATGATAGGTGCAACAAACTTACGGCGGCCATTTTGAAAGTGTTCCTTTCCTCCGAACTTTCCAAAAAAATTCATGGGAGTGCATTTTGCTTTGATTAACCATAATCCGCAGAGAAAAGTTCGTGACTCTCATAAGCACACACCTAAAAAATCGAGGAAGGCTATAGAACACGTGCAACAAACGCACAACCGCCATTTTGAAAGTGTTCCTTTCCTCCGAACTTTCCAAAAAAATTCATGGGATTGTATTTTGGGTTGATTAACAATAATCCGTAGAGAAAAGTTCGTGACTCTCATAAGCACACTCCTAAAAAATCAAGAAAGTATATATGATAGGTGCAACAAACTTACGGCGGCCATTTTGAAAGTGTTCCTTTCCTCCGAACTTTCCAAAAAAATTCATGGGTTTGTATTTTGGGTTGATTAACCATAATCCGCAGAGAAAAGTTCGTGACTCTCATAAGCACACGCGTAAAAAATCAAGAAAGAATAAATGACACGTGCAACGAAATTTCGGCGGCCATTTTGAAAGTGTTCCTTTCCTCCGAACTTTCCAAAAAAATTCATGGGATTGTCTTTTGGGTTGATTAACAATAATCCGCAGAGAAAAGTTCGTGACTCTCATAAGCACACTCCTAAAAAATCAAGAAAGTATAAATGATAGGTGCAACAAACTTACGGCGGCCATTTTGAAAGTGTTCCTTTCCTCCGAACTTTCCAAAAAAATTCATGGGAGTGCATTTTGGGTTGATTAACCATAATCCGCAGAGAAAAGTTCGTGACTCTCATAAGCACACACCTAAAAAATCGAGGAAGGCTATAGAACACGTGCAACAAACGCACAACCGCCATTTTGAAAGTGTTCCTCTCCTCCAATCTTTACAAAAAAATTCATGGGAGTGCATTTTGGGTTGTTTAACAATAATCCGTAGAGAAAAGTTCGTGACTCTCATAAGCACACTCCTAAAAAATCAAGAAAGTATAAATGATAGGTGCAACAAACTTACGGCGGCCATTTTGAAAGTGTTCCTTTCCTTCGAACTTTCCAAAAAAATTCATGGGAGTGCATTTTGGGTTGTTTAACAATAATCCGTAGAGAAAAGTTCGTGACTCTCATAAGCACACTCCTAAAAAATCAAGAAAGTATAAATGATAGGTGCAACAAACTGACGGCGGCCATTTTGAAAGTGTTCCTTTCCTCCGAACTTTCCAAAAAAATTCATGGGTTTGTATTTTGGGTTGATTAACCATAATCCGCAGAGAAAAGTTCGTGACTCTCATAAGCACACGCCTAAAAAATCAAGAAAGAATAAATGACACGTGCAACAAACTCACAACCGCCATTTTGAAAGTGTTCCTTTCCTCCGAACTTTCCAAAAAAATTCATGGGATTGTATTTTGGGTTGATTAACAATAATCCGTAGAGAAAAGTTCGTGACTCTCATAAGCACACTCCTAAAAAATCAAGAAAGTATAAATGATACGTGCAACAAACTTACGGCGGCCATTTTGAAAGTGTTCCTTTCCTCCGAACTTTCCAAAAAAATTCATGGGATTGTATTTTGGGTTGATTAACCATAATCCGCAGAGAAAAGTTCGTGACTCGCATAAGCATACGCGTAAAAAATCGAGGAAGGCTATAGAACACGTGCAACAAAGTCACAATCGCCATTTTGAAAGTGTTCCTTTCCTCCGAACTTTACAAAAAAATTCATGGGATTGTATTTTGGGTTGATTAACAATAATCCGCAGAGAAAAGTTCGTGACTCTCATAAGCACACGCCTAAAAAATCAAGAAAGAATAAATGACACGTGCAACGAAATTTCGGCGGCCATTTTGAAAGTGTTCCTTTCCTCCGAACTTTCCAAAAAAATTCATGGGATTGTATTTTGGGTTGATTAACAATAATCCGCAGAGAAAAGTTCGTGACTCTCATAAGCACACTCCTAAAAAATCAAGAAAGTATAAATGATAGGTGCAACAAACTTACGGCGGCCATTTTGAAAGTGTTCCTTTCCTCCGAACTTTCCAAAAAAATTCATGGGAGTGCATTTTGGGTTGTTTAACAATAATCCGCAGAGAAAAGTTCGTGACTCGCATAAGCGTACGCGTAAAAAATCGAGGAAGGCACGTGCAATTTCTGAATATTTTCAACCCCTAGTTAGGGGTAGTTTAAGGGTTCTAAATTTATGTATTCATGTTGCAAACATGTTTTCCAACGATATTTAATACATTAAAGGCGTTTTGATTGGACTTTGGAACGACTTACGAATTTACGAATTTTGTTGCAATGCAACAGTGCAAACTTCAACTTCATCAAAATTACCTATTTTTTCCTTTTTAAGAACGTATAATAGATTGATCATACATATTTTTTCACACGCTGCCTATCTAGGGTCACATTGTAAAGTTAAACTGCAAATAGAAGATAAATTCAATAATTTATTATAACATTTTTAAACTTATAAAATGTGCCGCACACAAAGCGCGCCAGCCATACACGCAAAATTAACCCATTCAAAACAATTTTTTGAGACAATTTTCTAAATTACAACCTATGCGTCTGCGTACGCGCGCGCTTATTCATTTTACGGCGGCGCACTCGCTCTACTCAGCGTCGGCTAGCGGCAAAAATTAACAATAAGTCCCCCGAGAGCTTACGCTTAGCGCGAGCCGTTACGCGCGCCGCACGAGCTCGTAAAGGCCTTAACCATACGCGGAAGAAAATTACATAACATTATTTTCGTTAATTTCGAGCGAGAGTCACCTATTTCCTCGGGCCGTTCGCGAAATCTCGCGGAGAGCACCGTATAACGCGCTGATCAATTTTTTTCCCCTTCCTTTTAAAGATAATGCCCATACGACGGACAGCTGTACGCTCGTGCTTCTTTTTTTTGCACGCCGCCTGCGACGAATCCCCGAAAAGCCAATTAAATCGTTTCAAAAGGAATACACACAGCGGCGCTGTAAGAGAATAATGCGCTGGCAAAAAAGGAAGAAGGAGGCGCGCGAAAGAAAGGATTTCTTCGGGCAGGCAAAAATTAAAGTTCATTCCGAGAGCGAGTGTGTATAATGTATATATACAGGTACGGGTAAAGCCATAAAGGAATCGTATATACGCGCTTCGGCAAAGTACTTATGTTCTTGCGCGGAACGGTACAGTACACGTTGAAGCTGCGGCGGCGGCGCCGCCCGGATAAGTTGTACTCCTTGGGTAATTATCATCGAAACCGGGCTCGTCGATATGTGCGAACGTAGTGGGAAGGTGAAAGAGACGCGTGCAGGGAATATCAGCGCACCTTTATACACTTTCGTAAGCTTCTCCAAGTTTATTCGTTCGAATTTACAGTAATCGAATAAATTGAATAGATTTTGATTGATAATTTAATTAGCAAAATTTAGCAAATTAATGTTGATATCAATAGAAGTATTTTTTACCTGATTATTGTTTATTTTATTTATATACATGTTGAATTAAATATGAAATTAAATCATTATAAGCCAGTAGAGAAAAAAATGAAAACTATATCTTAGTTTCCTAATGTTCAAATTTCTACACTTTTCGATTTTATATTAAAATTATCCAATTTAACTGTATTTATTTCGTTCATTGTTTAGATAATTTGCAGATAATACACCTACGTTTTGTTTAAATTCTTACGTTTAAAGGAAATAAGAATCTTGTATATAGTAAGGTTATTATTTATCGCCCAGAGAGAAGTGAGAAAATAAATTAACACAAAATTCATAGTAGAAGAATGGAACATCCTAACTTCAAGATAAAAATTACCCTGATACACAGCATAAACACAGTATAACCACACTGTATTATATATCAAGTCATTTTAATTTTCTTGTCGCATATTACCATGCTGTCAAAGTGACCCAAGTTTGCCATTATCTTCAGGGTAATTCTTATCAAAACCTTCTCTGTGTATAATTTATACTTAAAGTCCTATTCTATCACAACAAATAGCTCGCGCCATCTTGTAACCATTTTAAACGTAGTTTGATTGGTCGCTTCGTTTAAGCGCGAAATTCAAATTTAATATAAAAAAATACAACCACTGTATAACTGAAAATAAGTGAGTATTGAAACACACTGAATAAATTTCTAAAGTGATCGAATAAAACTCCAAGTAACAAAATAACCACCACGAGAAGCGTAAAAGGGTTCGAGCCCGAGGTGGAGAGGAGAAAGGCGTGTATATGCGCGCGCGGAGATGAACCAAAGGCGCCTTGATTCCGCGAGTTGAGCGCGCGTCGCGGTTCAAGGATCACCTTATGTACATGTATAATACGTATATACATCGGGACCAACCTTCTCTCTCTCTCTCTCTCTCTCTCTCTCTCTCTCTCTCTCTCTCTCTCTTCATTTCTCTTGCGGGCGATACCGAAGATCCCGAGAACGCGCTTCCTCGACTCGTTGACCCCAAAATGAACACGCACGCGCAGCGTATAGCTCGCAATTAAGCGCTTTTTCATACTGATGCTTCATCGAGGGTGTTAATTTGTGTATGGGAGAAATTTTTGTTCCTCTTTTTGCGGGGCAGGCGTGATTGTTTGTGCGATGGTCGGGCGTAATTTCTTTGTACGGTAAAAAAACTGCAATTGGATTGAAAATTAAAAAGGTATTTTGTAATGTAGCGAATTTGCATTTTTTAGATAACTATTGGTCATAAATTAGAAAACTTGTTGTATGATTGTTTAACAATTGAGTTTGCGGCAAAAAAATGATGTTTTATTTATTTTATTATAAACAAGTATAACAAACTGCATAATAAATAATAAATTTATTGCTCACTGATGAATTCATTTACATATCATATATACATGCACTCTATTTACAAATATGTATATGCAAACTGCAATGCATAATAATCATATATCATCTAGAAAAAGGTATATAGTTGTATTTCTTAATGGTAATGATGTCCTTCGCATAGAGCATTGATATATTCATTGCTGATATACACAGAAGTTATGAATGAAGCTACCTATTATCAGTTATTGAAAAGTCAGCGAATGCATATGCGAGGAAATTATCGTAAATAACTTTGGCTTGAAAGACACTTCTTTCAAACCCTGCTCATGAATAATGTTACGCATGACTCTGGAATACGTATTCAGTGAAATGTACGATTCAATTTTATTGCTATGACGTTTTTCCAAAAAGATATTTGAATCATTATTTGATCATTTGCATGTCCTATTCAAGTAATCGAAAAGAAGGTTTTAATTCAGTTCTATTAATAACAAATTAATTCATTATCATTTAAATAAATTCTAGTAGAAATTGGGCCATTTATGAAACAAGCTATATTTAAAGAAACGGTAAGTAATAACTAGTTTTAATAATTGTTTGACTTAACATTTAAATGATCATATTTCTTAAAAAGAGGTAAATTATATTATTTATTTCTTTGTGTACATGAATATTATGATTGGCTAAGAAATTACTATAATAGCACCATAACATTGCATAACGTTTAATTAATTAACGGTGAGACCAAATGATCATGCTAATTAAATCTAGGTGCACTATTCTAGATGTCTTATAGTATTGCCGTAAAAATAAACACACAGTGGTATGATTCTCGAAAAATGATGTACCGCATAATATAAACTGCAATGATTCACTGCGGTAGTATATGTACACAGTATTAATTAACGCGGCCATGTTGATTTATGCCGAGGGCTATAGTAAAGCTGAACACCGTTAGTTTACCATAACAACGGCTAAAATTGTATTTTTATGCAAAAACTACAGAGCGAGCCATCGAATGTTTTAAAGTTATAAATTATTCAATGAATCACGAAAATACAAATATTATGTTAATTAAAATTAAATGGTAATTCTAAGAAATGTTCCTATCTTCCTAATGGAAATAATAACTAATTTTATAGCAACTGAAAACTAAGTACATAGAGACTAAGATACGAACATAACCTCCACAAGCAACAATTACACACAATGCTTGACTTCTACTATATTTTTAGCAATAAAGATTTTTATATTCTGATATCATTTAATTATATTTTGAGCATTCGGTACTGTCTCGCTATCACATAACATACAAAATATTTTGTTTTTTACTATTTTTATTAAAATACTTTCCTCATGTATTTTGCCATAAATTAGTTTCTTGATACGTATTTTTACTAAATTTACGTGATTTCTCTTACACTATTACAGTGTCCAAACCAGCAAGACGCACCATTAAATTTCTATCAACAGTAATTCCAGCGCACCATCAACAATAAAACTACACGCCCCTATATAAAACAATCAAACAACAGACAGTAAACCCCAATTACCGATAACGCAGCTCGCCCCGATAACGAGCAATTTCGAGCGAAATTTCACAAGCCCTCCCTCCCCCAATAACCGAGAAGCTTCACCAAACGAAACACTCGCTTGCTTATACCTATATACACATACACACTCTCCAAAGAGACGGAGCAAAAGAAAGAAGAGAACCGCGCCACTCGGGGGCCAGTTCGAGCTTTCCCGCGCGCGGCACACAGCTCGCACCTGCTGTTTACGGGAACCGACGCGTTCGTTCCCCTGGCTCGCGCGCACACCTTGTCTTTTTGTAATTCCGCGTGCGCGCGTCGTGGGCATACGTGTATCGCTCGTCGCGCGGCCTCGGAGCGTGTGTATTCGTGTGTTTTTGATATGTAAGCGAATGGGTGTAATAACGATTTTCGTCGGGCTGACCCAATTTTGCGGAAATTATGAGCAAGATTATCATTTTTTGTTGGGCGGATGGGGTGGACTGAATCGGAGAAGTTTCTGGGTATATGTATTTGTGATTATAAGGTAGTTTTGGGTTAATGATGATACGCATGGAATTTCTTTCTTTCAAACTAAAATTATGCTGTGTATCTGGTAGAAAAAAGAACATTTTAATACTTTAACGTGAATCGTGCATTGGTAGTAGTAACGTCTTAAAATCTGTTTTGTTCGATGGCACGCCTAATTTTTTACTTTCTAAGCTGAGAAAGTACTTAAATAATTGATCATGCGTTACTGAGTATACATGAAAAGTAAATTTATTAATATTTTAATTCAGCGTTTAAGAAAATGAAGTAGAAACTATGATTTACTAACACCAACGCAGGTCACAACTATACGGTTTCGGGCGTTGTTCACGTTAAAGGGTGAAGGATAGATTTCATTTATTCGATAATAATTAGATATTATTTTAACGATTTTTATAAAAATGGTCAATTTTCTATTTAAAAGAGAATTAAAAAATGGTCTGATTTCTACCAGAGATGGACCTGTTCACAATAGTAGTAATTTACTAGGTTTGCATGTATTCAGTACACTGCCAAATTTTTTTTTAGAAGATTTAGTAAATAATTAAAAAGTAACATTAGCAGATACTTGCAATAATTATTTGATAATTATTTACATAAATTGTTAACATATATTTATCGTTGCCTACCTAAAAATATGTACTTAAAGTCAAATAGTTTAAGTGAAATGTTCTTGTATGGAAACAAAAGATGATTAGGAAATACTCTTAGCTGATCAAAGACTGGGTCCATGTCCGAATTTTTAATAATAATGATTTTTGTGTGAAACATAATACGAAGGAAGGATTCGAAACTGTGTACAAGTCCCAACGAAAATGTGAAATTTATCCTAAAGAAGCATAAAATAAATAACTACATATTGAATCACAATACTAAAAGTACATTTGCATCATAAATCGTCTGAACAAGTGCACACGCACCCGCTAATTAAACCGATTCACGAAGACGTAGCACACTTCTGCAGAAGTGCGAAATTACACATCCTGCCTTTTCGTTACAATGATGAATGCATAATCGTGGATGTCGGACGAAACGCCTTTGCATGACGACGTAAACGGCTTGGCGATCAACGTGGGACTTTATTTTTGGTCATTTGCGCGTAAGTACTTACTCGAGTACTTTTTTTTTTAGAGGCACGAAACGATTGCAGATGCTCGTTCCAGGAGGACCGAATGGTTTTTTCACGTGATCACGATATACGTGGCAATGTATAACCGAAACTCGAATTGAAACACCTGGCGACAGGCGCATTACCCTGATTTTGTTATCGTTTATTGATTTTAATATTGCCTCTTTTTATATAATGGCTTTTATATAAGTCACGCTTAAGAATATTATTATATTCAATTTTTGATACACGCAAGTATGGGAATTATGTAAATCACTTTGACATCGATGTGAAAAAAAGATTCTGACCAAATTTGAATCTTATATCTAAATATTATTATCAAAATGATGTGCATATATGTTAATTAAACAACCTTAATACTCCAGATTCATTATCAAATCACCTACAAAAACCTATAAGCCTCTATGATCCCAGTATCTCATCCACTAATAACGCGAAATACAGTTATACTTCTGCTCATCAAATGAATTATTTAAACAAAAAAGGCACCCAAGATCAATCTAAAGTACAAAAAGCCGTGACGAGAACCTTAATTCCGGGGCTACTTGAAAGCCTCTGATTAAGGCCGCCATATTGAATTGAAACTGCGCTGCATACACAGCGGACGTATTACATCTCCCCCATACGATAAAGCGAAATTTTTCTCAGCCATAGCACGGCTCGAAAGCACCTGGATTACGCAAGAGATGAAGGTATACATTGAGAATTCCGGAAGCAACGGGAGAGAGGATCTCATCGACCGCCTCATGCCGTACAACGAGTGCCCCGAGCGTAGTACAGTGCACACAAGATGGGCGTCAATAACCTTCGAGGCATCATCGATGTTAGGAGCCTGGCGCATAACGACCTCCGCGGGCACATAATGCCCTGCACACGCTTGCCGCGGAGATATGTATAAGAAGAGCGGATGAGCGCAGATAAGAGGACGGGGGGAAATTGAGGAAATTGAAAATTCGAGGAGGTAAAGAGGTTCTTTTCGAGGTTTTACGAGGAGACATCGCAGATGTGCAAGCTGCTTTATAGCCCTGGCTCATGAATTTTGTGGAGGGATGTGTGTGTGTAAGTGATTTCTGGTAGGAAACGATGGACTGCAGTGTTTACAATGTTTCAAAGGGGCTTCTGCGTTTCGCGTAGCGTTATTTCCTGATTTATCGTACGATTTTAACGATTGCCGATGGCGTAATAATGCGAAAACGCAGCTACCGACGCTACCGTTCGGGGGATAGAGGTGTATGGAGACGCGAATAGCGAATAACGGTTGTTTTTCCAATTTTATTTCAAGGAACAAATGAACAATTTATTGGTTGTAATAGTGGATATATGCCATAGTGAAATGTAGACGTATTTAAAGATTTGCTTCTTATTCGAATAGGCAAATGTTTCATGACCTTAAAAAGTAAGTACATGGAAAAGCTTCTGAAGCACCCAGAAAGAAGGCTGGAGTAAACACTGTTATGTGCCTATATTGAATTATTATTCATTCAGGAGTAAAACTGTGCTTAATTATTGGAATAAATTTTGCTTTCTTTAAAGTAAAACGTTATTACCTCGGTTATAATACAAGCCTAGAGTCTTTGCGCGATGAAGAATCTGAATTGTAAATAATAAAAAATATATTTGCAATTTGATATAGAGTGAGTTTTGGTTAAAAAATCGGCTAATCAGTGCAACATAATAATTTGAATCAATACTGTTGATGTACGGTAGTGTAATATGTTAATTAACTACACTATACATTATTCAAAAAGTCAAAATTCACTCCATATAGTGAAATGAAACACATTTTTCCCCAATATGCTTCCGCATTTATGAAACACTAAAACTGATTCATCTCAAATTTAATTATCGAAGAACAAACTCGAACCTGATCAAAGTTAAGAAGTTGTGCAGTCAAACATGAAAACTAGCAATGTCCGTATATAATTAATAAAACCCTCAGGTATACCTACAATGTCATAGCCACTAAGCACGACAATTTCAATAAAGTTTCGATAATACAGAACTTCGGTTATTCACTTGTGAGTATTTAAAAACTGTTTATCTTTGAGAGTGAGAAAGAGTTTGTGACGTAAGAAAGAAGACGCAGAGGTCTACGGTGCTAGCCTGAAAAACGGTACCATTATCCCTACGGAAAGGAGCCGGCAATCTCCGCCCGAGATCCTGCCACAGGAGTTACTATGAGATAATTACCATTCTTGAAACTCTTCCCCCTTAGCCTCCTTGCTTGCACTTACACGCCGGCAATTACTATCTCAATGTAACTCCCTTTTGCCTAGCATAAAGTCTTTGCCCTCGTCTTTTTTGTTCCTTTGTGCCTTCTTCTTCGGCTCTTTTTTCCTTCATTTCCTTTCCCTTTTCCGCGCTTCTTTCTCGTTCTCTCCGCATTTACTCGATATAATTAAAGTTTCTTTGGTCAATTTTCTACGCCTTATCATGCAATTGGTTGCGAAGAGGAATTAAAATGAAGGAACGTATACTTTGTAATATATTGTCCATAAAATAATGGGACTATAAAGCGGAAAAATGTAGCATTGAGAGAAGCACTAGTTCGCTGAAGGTGTTGTAACGCGTAATTCATATACATCAATTTATATTCAAGCAATGCATGATTTGCATGCTACATACATTTAGAGAACAGAACTGAAATATTATTACGATACACGACTTTACGTGCAAACAAATGTTTCCTTTAATTATTTATGAAATTTATTCACAGAATGGTATTAATATTGAAGTTGGTATGTAATATATTTTTCTTTTTAAAAAAGTTTCTTAGACATTCAGTGTATAATGGACAATGGGACTTTGAAGTGGAAAATTCAGCATAGGAGGAAGCCCTAGCAAAAGTTTTACAATAATTCACATAAAAGTTACATAACAATTATTTTCTGTAAAACCTCTTCTGATGCTGCCCTCTATGCGGAATTTTGCCGCTTCAAAACCCCTTTGCCCATTACGCCCAGAATGTATAACAAAACTTTTTGAAAAATAAATTATATTACATCATAGTAAATCCAAAATTGATACCATTCTGTGAATAAATTTCATGTATAATTAGTCAACGTTAATTCTCACATAAAATCGCTAGCTTCTTGAATAAACAACAAGAACTCGGCTGGACAAAAACGGCAATTAACTAAATTAAGCCTCGACTTAAAACAGTCTACTCGCTCGACTTTCTACTACCGCCTACTACGACCGCATCCTCGTTGCGCAGCGCAAAATTTGAACTCGTTTTCATCGGCAAATTCCAACCGCTCGATCCAAAAGAAGCCAACAACCGCCGTCTCGCTGTTCTCCATTTTTGCAGCTATAATAAAAAAAAAGGCGTCGCAAGCAAACGGCACGCCTTGTGGAATCTTCGGCGCGGAGTTTCTCGCGTCCGCGAGAGCGCGCGGGCGTTGCAGGAAAAACGCGACCTTTCACTTTGCCGCCGCCAGCAAGCCGAGGAGAATATACGTGTATATATATTGCTACCAAAAAAGCTGCTCGGAAGCTCTTTCACTACCAAATCGAGCGAAGAAACCCATGGATGCGGCGGTATTCTTCTTACATGGATGCAGGAGTGATAAAAAGTGGCTGGGTTTCGTTGTTGCTTCACGGGTGTGGGAGAAAGGAGTGCAAATGCGTTTTCTTGATCAATTATTTATGTGGAAAATACGTGTTGTGGTTGTCAAAAGTAAGGTTGACATACTTGTGGATTGATGCTAACCAAAGCAGATTTTTAATGGAAAGGTAGTTATTGCACGTAGAGATGTATTTTGTGGATTCTTTAGTGGACCTCATAATTTTTTACCGATTTTTCACCCCCCAAAGGGTACCGAAAGATAAATGAAACTTTTAAAGTCATATTCCCTATTTAAGTCAATTACAATAATTAAAATCTACTGATTTTTACAGTCTGATATCCGTTAGAATATACTCTTAGTTATTTTTTATAGTTCCGTAAGTTTAATATAATTATTATTTAACTGAATGCATTGAAAAACTAATCTGAAATTTTGCGGAGTAATATTATTATGTATTTTATCAAAGATTGGTAATATATATATTTCAATTTCTCTCGCTTTTCAGGTTCGTACAAAAAATTCTTAAATAACTTTGATAATTCAGGTGATATATTAAAAGCTTAGTTTTATAATAGCAAGACGTTCATGTAATTCAAATGTACAATTAATAATTCAGCAATATAAACTATATTATATATAAATAAGTATGTAATTCACATATACAATAAATAATTCAGCAAACTTTTTTGTTTAAGGCATTTGTAGTCTGCATCGACAATGGCAATATTCAAACGTATAATTTTTTTAATAACGATTTTCTTTGCGTATCTATCGGACAATCAAGAAGCGAAATGACGGTTGGCTATTGAATCCATTAAAAAAAAGACTTACTCGATGCGCAGTTGACGCTGAAAAACACGCGCGACGTGTCACCCCTTTTTCTCTCCCCCCTATATACGAATTTCGTCACAGTCCAGAGAGGAAGAAACACCTGGCAATCGATAATACACACTACAGACTCGTTGCTCCGACACACAAAAAGAAACTCACGTGCAGTGACTCTTTCGCTCGCTAGATGAAGAACAAACGCATCGAGATCCCTTTAAAAATCTGCCACCCATTCGATCAGCGCGAGCAGTGATAAATTTTCGCGACGATGAAAAATCTATCGATTGATTGCCTTATTTAAATTCCGTTTTGGAGCTGCACATGTTGTATCGATAACCGTGAAGAATTGAGAGGCATTGTCGGCTAAACGTTTCGTTTATGGAATAATGATTGAAGTGTGGAGTTGATTGATCGATGGAAGAGGAGTCGTCGATGAAATTTTGATTATTATATCGACGGCGACGGGTAATAAAGGATTATTATACAATGTCGCATTGTGCGGCTTTCGATAAAGGACGCAGCCGCGCAGTTTTTACGCGTTTTACGACGTACAATGCACTATTCAATTTTCTTTCGCCGTTATATTAGCACGATAATGATTTATTTAACTTCTGTAATTATTATTATTATTTAGAGTCATCAATAGCAATTTGAACTGAACATTAACATTAAAATTGTTTTCATGAAAGAAAATTTTCTTACTTGATTTTGTGAGTAAGTTGTTACACGCACACTTTGAAACGCAAAGTTTCTTAGAAGTACCCGGTTATTATCTAATTACAATAATTGCAGAGAAAAATATTATTATGTATAATAAAATAACAAAGCTATAGAAAAGAAAACATCAATGTATAATGTATTATCTAATTATAAATGTGTCAAGCACCAATAAAAAATATACTACAATTCTTTCACTTATTTCAACTGAAAAGTAAGTCTATGATTCAGAACAACACTATTCCGCGTATCGAAAAATCCTATAAACCTTGTAAAAATAGAATCCCAAGAATTCCGCGCCTATATCCTTATAGCGCCAAAAGCACTTTGCATGCGTGCCCCGCTTCGGAAATAAAGAGTTCGAGCGGCCAGCGCGAGTTATACGGCTCTCTCTCTCTCTCTCTCTCGCGCGCTGCAATTTGCTCTGGAGCGAGTAGAGCACGCGTGTACATATGCATATATATCCACATATATACAAGCGCGACGGCCGAACGCGATACTTCCATTAAAACGGTGAATCGTCGTTTTCTTCTCTGCGTGTGTATGGCGCATACAAGCCGCTGCCGAAGAAGAAGAAATGGGGGACGTTATATTAGCCTGGGTCGGTCGTTCGTTCTGTCGCGCGCGTGCAAGAGAGCAGCAATGGATTGTTGGGTGTATATAATATGTCTCTCATTGTTTTTGAAGTAGTGTACGTATATGGGTATGAGGTTTGAAAGGGGTATAATTGCTAATTATGGAAGTGCCTTTGGGTGGTTTTCAGAGGCGAGAGAAAGAACTTGAGAGAAGAAGGCTGCGATGAGATTAACGCAAAGGGTGTGAGGCGTATTGTATTAATTTGGTGTTACGCTTTTGTTTTATCAACGGAACTTTAACGGAGCGTTAATTCATTGTAATTATCTTATATGGGTGATTTTCTGCAAACGAGTCTATTTTAAGTAAACTCTGTTGCAATTTTGAGATTTTGAGTATCCTTTATTATATGGGAACAATTATTTTAGGATACAATAGACTTTCGAGTTGTCTTACTAAAGCTTTCCAGATATATCTTTAATATAGAAATTTTCAAAGCTAGTCACTAAGTTAACAAATAACTGAAATGGACTCACACTTTTATAAAATAATTACGTTAGCAAATACCCTCTGTCTCAAAGATAACGGCATAAAAGGCTTCTTATAAGATGACAATTGTTTGTTGACAGCCACAAAGTTCACAGCTTTAAATTAAGTTAGAATCACTCTATCGCAGTGTAAATTCTTTTAGGCCGCTTACTTAGTCTGACCATTACATTTTCAAGCATATCAGAATTAAATATATCATACAATGATAAATAATAATGAAAATTATATCTATCCTATTCAATGACATCAGCTAATTTATCAATCATCAGTAACCCCAAAATTGCATCTCCCAAGCAAACAAATCAATTTATTAAAACTACATTAAAACAAGTAACCCCCTGTCATTGCTCTCTACTCATCAAAATCAGAAAAGACAAACGTAAAACAAAAGCCTGCCCCCCCGACCGATTATCAAGGGCAGAGAGACGATGAGTCGTTTAATTTTCCCGACGGCTAATTGGAACCGAGCTACTGGCTGCAACAATGGAACGCGAGCGAGCGAGCGAGACGAGGGACGAAGCGCTGTGCTATGACGCGAACGATAGCATCGAGATCTCTATCCCCAGCCCGCGCGCCTCGCTCGGTTAAATTCGTTATGCGCCAGTGGTGCCCGCGCGCGTATTAAAACTGTTCGCGCGCTTTTTTTTGTTGGTTCTTCTGCGGGATAATCAGGCATTAGTGTAGTTTGAATCTTTGCACGTGGATTTACCTTACTTATTACTTTGAATGAAGTAGCCTTTGGAATTCAGATGCTTTCACTTACCTGGAACAAAAACAAAGAGAAAATGATTATTGTATTTTGTATATATTATCAAATATTAAGTGAATAAGTTAAATACAATTATTATGGTATAGAACAGCAATCAAGATTGTTTCTTAAATAGTCTAATTCTTTTGATCTTTATCAAGATAACATATAATTCCTGAAATCATTAAATAGTATCTTAGTTAAAACTTTGGTATAGTATAAAATAAATAAAATCAAAACTATAATAATTTGTCAAGATCAAAAATCTGTGGGTTGGTATATCAACCGCATGAAGCTGTTTTATTATAAAGAAATAAACATGAAAGTGGAAATTTACACACAACAATAATTACCACGAGTCACTGATGTAAAACATTAACATGTGTTGATTCGTCAGATAAAAATTATTATTCAGATAGATATTTAATTTACTCATCACAATATTTTCAGTTGACGATATTATGTTTAGTAAGAGTATAAGCACACTATTTTTGAACTATAGTCAATATACATTGTAAAGTAAATAAGTGAACAGAACGTATGCACTTTATTACAAAAGTCTAAGATTTTCTGAATTCAAATAAGGTAATTACAATGAGTTACGCTGTAAGCACACAAACAAACAACTCCTCTAACTACAGATTCATTTACCCTTGAAAAAATTAAACTAACTCAGCAACGAATGAGCGAGTCAAACGCATCTTAATGACCGACATTACACGCATGAGCAGATGTATTTCGATTAAAGCTCGCACGCGAATTGAAGAAGCAAACGACATCGGCCAGACTTCATCGGAGGTGAACAATCGAAAGAGGTCGCAAACAACAACGCGTAATACATGCAGTAGTCAGAGGATACGAACGAGGAGAAAAGAGATGCGACGTGTGACGTAATGGGAACGAGAAAGGGAAACGTGGTACACGCGTTCGTTTCAGTATGACGCGACGCACCGAGTTAATGAACTCATTGTGAAGAAGGTACACAATGCGTTTTTTAGCTTTGCTTTTGATTTCGTTGGGATCAGATTGTTGTTTCGCCTTTTGTGGTCAGTGGATTGACGCGATGGACGACTTTAATGAAGCACAACTGCTAATGATGAACTGCAACTGTTAATCATTGATCTGGTGATCTTTCTTTTATTGACATTGATTTTAGATTCGTTAAAATATTTGGATCAATTAAGATAACAGGACTGGAGAAAGTATGTTAAACGTTGAACCTGAAGAATCTTTAAAGATACATTCGAAAATAGTCAAAGGAATTTGGCATCTTATCCTACCATGTTTCGAAACGTCAACAGATAGACTCACACTCGATATATTCAACATCATTTTACACGCCGTAAAACGCTCGTAAATCCTGAGCCCACAGCGACGTTCACGTACACTTATAATGTCAACCATCTCCGCATAACCCACAAGTACAACGTATACAATGCACAACAACATCTCTCCACATACTTCGAGAAATGAACTCTGCCTCGCAGGAGTTACATACATAGCTGACCCCGACACAAACGGCGGGCCGGCCGGCGTCTTCTTTTTACGAGGTAACACGTCACAATAGAAACCCGACGTGGGTTAACGACTGAGCGAGCCGCCGGCCATCTCTCTCTCTCTCGCTCTCTCTATTTCTCTCCTCTCTCGTAACCCACATTGCGTAGGAGCGAGGCGCGATGATTTATATTTCGGGGTTCCGGTGCGCGTGCGCGCGGCGCCGTAAAACTGCATTAGCCCGATAGTAAAGGTGAACGGGAAATATAAAGTTTTATATCTCGGGTGGAAAAAAAGGAAGCGCGCGAGCGCACGCACGAATTTGGCTGGGAAGATCTTTTTGGATTTGATGGTTTGGATCTTGCCGGGGTTATATGGGTGTGTGTAGACGCGCTTTTTCATTGGATGATGGTTTTACGATGGGGAGCGCAGGTATGGAGATCGGGTGATAGCGCGGATTGGCCAGTTTCGGGCGCTTTTGAAGGTTATGATAATGGGGCGCCACCTTGGGCGCCACTATTCGCGAGATTTCTATCTCTGAGCTTGTTTGCTGTAAAATGGTAGAACCGATGGGATTGGAATCGTTCTCTGATGGTAGTGTAAAATACTTTATAACGAAAATAACAATTATGTGTTTATGGATTGAATAGATAATCTTTTAAATAACAGGTTTTGCAAGAGACATATATTGGTAGGTCCTGTAAGAGATGAGAGCTATCTTAAATGAAATCAATTAGAAAATACCTGTCTTGCGCGTTACAATTAGAAACATTGAAACTCTTTAGGTAATTTTGTAGGTTGTTTAATGCTGAAAAATTATTATAATACGATTTGAAATCTCCCGTTCAATATCTAACGATAATAAGCTTACATCAATTAGTATTAAAAAGTGAATGTACGTTATATGTAATTCAAAATGTCTTATACCAATTTTATGACCTCAATAAATGGATGTAAAAAATAATCTAAGTGGCGGTACAATGTTTCTAATCGGTACGTTCAATACAGTACTTTTCTCCTAGGACCCCCATATCGACATAATTCAAAGTAGATAACTACGAATATAATTGTAATAAATTATCACCTTCCTATTGAACTCATGAATTATCGGTTTTTATACGCTACCGAAGTGATAAAATGATTACGTTCCAGCGCTGTAATTAGTAAATCATCAACTCTGTGGAAACGCGTCGCGATGCATGAAATCGGCACACGCTCCGATGCTCCTGATGCGTCTCTCTTCACGGCTCTTGGAAACGAAACGAAACGAGCATGCAATCAAAGGGCGTGAAGCCTCTCGATGAGATTAAAGCGCGTACAACCACTCAACTAATCAAGAGCTTTGGAAGTCTAAAAGTATGTGAGATCAAAAAACGTAGAATCAAATTTTTTTCAAACATTGCAATTAGAGCATTGCGAATTCAGTTTTAAAATTATTTTTGCTAAACCAGTAGATACGTTATAAACGTGCTATTCGTAACACAATTGGTTTGGCACCACTTTTACATACCTCAATGTATGTTATTTTAGCATCAAAAATAGATACGTAGTTAATATTTAAATTTTAGTAAAATTAAATAGAATTCTAGTCTTTTATGTCTGAATATTTATGAGAAATTTAAATAAATTGTCAACAATGGGCCATTAAGATTGGAATTTCCAAAGAACTAATAACTCTCCAAAATATTTGCGTATTTCTTTTAACAAATAAACAAATTTTGCTAACACAAGAAGAATTTTGTAACATTTAAACGTAAGTTATACATATTTAATAAAGCTTCAAAAAAAAAAATATTGACTATCCCCTAATCTGTATGCATGCATAATTGAAATTGATCTAACAATAATCAGATTGATTTACATCGGGGTACATATTCTACATAATGAGCATTTTTCAATTATCATCGAATCAGCCAGCGGAAAAATGCGGAACGGCTACTCCGCTCCGCGCTCTCCTGCGTCGACGTGTTCCGTGCGGCGAGCGTGTAATACGAGCCAACAAGCCGTGTCTGTGGTGCGCGCGGAGCTTCGCTTTTCACTGACCGCTTGAAAAATTCATTAGCTCATTGTTCCGCCACTTTATACACATTGTTGCAGCGCAGAGGCATATCGCAGTGGACATGCGTAAGTCCATGTTATGATTATGTAATCGTTACCATGGTATGTGAATCAACAATGAGACGCAAACAGAATCGTTTGCTGACTTTATTAGCAGATTAAATAGCTTTAATTTATGGTTTTATCAATATATATTATATGATTTTAGAAATTTGATGTAAATTGTTATTAAAAATGTAAGATTTCATGTATTACCAGTCATTTGTGAAATTATTAATTGTTGGTAAAACAGTTACCATTTTGTTTCTTATTAAAAGAAACATGCAATCTGATACATAATGAGCACAGCTTTATGAACAGTTGCTTAATAACCCAAAACAACCGAAAAGATCGGCAATCGCTCATGAGCGCGCGTATACGGTTTTTTAAAAACCCGAATCCACGAAAATTGTCGAGTAATCAGTCAGCAAAAAACTGGCTATTCGAACACTGACAAAAAAAATCGAACGCTGCGTTTCACGGTAGCTCGGAAATGAGAGCGCGAACGCATGAAAACGTTAACGAGCGACCGGATGTGCGCATGCGCGAGCACGATGTACAAAAAATGCACTCCCCGATCAGTCGTGTAATCACACATGGCGAGCTGGCTTTCGAAAAATTTTGACCTCTTCATCTCTCGACTGCTGCGGAACCGAAAATTATTCTTTCTTTTCACTTGTTTCAACCAGTCATGCTTGGGCAATTTCACAAGATCCTTTCTCGTGGTGCGGGTACGCGGAGTATCTGAGCTCGCGCGAACGAGGGCAAAAAATCATTAACCTTTCTGGGATTTTCAGAGGAATGATTGCTTTATTCGTTTGGGTTTTTGTTTTAGGAATGAAAGTATATGTATGTATTACGTCGATTGTGAAGGGAGAAATGCGTTATTTCATGGAGTACACTATTAATTGTATGCCGTTTTTTATTGATTAAAAAAAGTATGAAAGGCAATATATGTTAAGTCAGTAGGTTATGCATTCGAACACTCTTTTCTTTTACTTTGTAGGTTTATACAATCTATAGGCATTCAACAATAATGTATGTAAAAAAGACATTAATATTTTAATGAGGAAAAAGAATGCTTTTATGACGTGTAATTTAACGATCTAACAATTTATAGATGCTTATAATGAAAAACATCTTAGATGACAAGGAAGTGATACATCGGAGTTCGCCAGAATAAATATATGAAGACTATCTAAGCTTTAATTGCACTTCTGCACGCAAGGACATTTAATCGTACTACTAAGAACATTCACATTCGCACACAAGGGATTGAAATTCATTAATATTTTATGAAACGTTATATTGATCGTTTACTTTTACGATTATTAAAATGAAGATTATTTCTTAATTAATTATTGAAATTTATATTTAATTGTTAAATAAATGCCTAATTATAATACGATGAATTTTAAAAATTAAGCGTTTATAAGCTCATAATCTGTCAATTATCCATCTCAGACCCAGACTCTAAAAACCATTCTTAGCAAAAACGACTAACTGCTTATGCACGCATACCACCTGGAGCTTGTACCACCAGTTCACTCTATACCTCTGCACAAGGGGGATGCATGAACCGTCCACTCGTTTGACTGACGGCACAATCCTCGATCGAACTCGGATACCCTACGGAGAGAGATCTTCCTCCTTCCTTCTCCTGCCGCCGCTGCCGCCGTGCGTCCACCCGATCTCCGGCGAAAAGACATCGTCGTCGAGGAGACAAGAGAAGGAGAAGGAAGGCAAGAGACGGGCAGGTTCAGACGGATGGACGTGTGCACCACGCGAAGTCAGAGACCAGATGGATTCCTTAGTAAGGATGTATTGACTGTGCCAGGGGGTGTACATTCGCAGGCAAAAATGACGTACTTAGAGGTTGATGCTTTTGTTAAATCAGAGATTTCTCTATTGAGTTTTATTGATTTACTTGGTTGCATTGTATTGGTAATCCTTCAACAAGGTTAGGTTATAGAAGATTAAAGGAAATTTCGTGCAATGAGGTTACGTCCAGTGTACATCAGTATACATATAAATAGTAAATCTACTATAATAGTAAATAGCTCAGTTTGGCAACAGTATTCCTGATTGAAGTTTGCAAAGTGCAAGTAACTGATAGATTGAAGGCTACTGCTAAAACACCTGGAATGCCTACAATGGTGCTTCAGATATAATTAATGGAATCTCCATTAATCAGATCCATTGTTTATCATGCAAATGATGAAGTCACTTATATGACTGTTACTGTATACTGTCAATCTTAGAATCTAAAAAATCTCTGATTAGATACAATCAAAACATATTCCTCATTGGAATCATGATAAGAATGTTCGTAAATAGATATATTACTTGTGTGAATCTTGTATACTGCCACTGCATCATTAAAGCTAGAACTTTAAATAACGTACAACTACCATCTTCCTAATAAAAAAAACCCCTCACTTTCAATGTCGACTGTACAGCCGATACATCCTTAATTATGCGGTTTTACGTGGACGATGTCGCCGAGAGTACAAGGAAAAAAAGCAAGCTAAAGCCGAAGCAGACGAAGCAGCAACAGCAGCAGCCACAGTGGAGAAGGTACAGAGAAGGAAGTCCCCGGCAAGAAAGAGGAGCAAGCACGGCGCTTACGATTCAAGATCGGACGGACGAATGCAAATGTCGCATCTATCCACGTGTGTACAGGTAAGTGTGCACGTATGCAAACACACATACACACACACACATACATATACACGTGAACCTCTGCACTGGCAGGGGTCGACTCCTACGAGACCGAAGGCGCGCGCGGGCTCTTGAGATCTTCGAACCTTTTAGTTAGCAGATGCCGCGAGATATACACCGAGAAAAGAGACTCGTCTTCGAGTCTTCCATTTCGCTCTCCTTTGCTTATAGACGAAAAAAAGGCTAGAGCTGCTGCTGGTGCTGCAGCGGCGTATGTAGACGGAAGAAAGATGATCCCACGTGTGCGATCCGAGATGCTTCGTACGCAGCTACCGTATGAAGAAGAAGAGAGCCGACCTTGTCCCCTTGTCCAACCGGTCGGAAAAAGAGACTGGAGAGCGAACCCGCGCGCTGGCATTTGTATACACCTTGGGATTGACAAAAATCTTTCTTCTTTTCTTCGGTTAGGGTTGGGTATGGGAGGAAGTGCTCATGCTCACTGTCTGTAGCAGCGGGGCTTGAGATGAAAGAGGGGTCGAGCTTTTTTTAGGTGGAGATGGAAGGTTTGTTGAAATACTTATCGGAATGTTGAATTGGGATCGGTACTGGATACTAGAAAATGCGGCAGGGTGTATAAAGAGTTTTGGGATTCAAATTGATGAGCATTGCGTTTATGGATTTTATTATTGATGTTATTACAATACTATATCTTACAAATATCGACTTTAATTTTTAACACGTAAGCTATAACGAATTTGATTATGTGAAAGTTTAATTAAAGCTTATGCTTCTAGCGTTTTACTCGGATCTGAACTTTTCTATCAATAAAAATTGACAATAATCCAATTTTTCAAATAGAAAATATCAATATTCAATACCTAAATGGTTTGGATTAGAGTTTGAAATTGTCTTACTCTGCTCTTTTTTAATGCCAAACAAACTTCTGCCATGAATTAGAATCACCAGGGTTTTCCTTAAACTCGTTATAACATCCCGCATTTAATTTTACGCACAAAATGTTTCCTTGGCACTAAGACATTCTCAAGCCTCGCGCAGTACAGTCCAAAGAACGCAGTAACAACGTCGCGGCCATCCAAAAGGGTCGAGAGGGCTCGTCGTTCTTTTTCCTTTCTTTGATTTCGAGTGGAGAGTTGGTTTCGTTGAAAGGACGCGTGGGAGGGAATATGCAAGGATGATCCCGATGTATACGATCGGGACGAAGATAAGGCCGGTGCGTGTCGTCGTCGTTCCGGACCGAACGAAGAAAGAGCATGGATAGAACCGGTTAGTGGGTTGCTGCTGCTGCCGCTGCCAATGCACTTCTGATCGGAGGATTATCGAATCGAGCAAAGTCGACTTTCTCGTATTATTTATCGACGTTTAGTTTTACGATGTTTGTCATTGAGGGATCGTTAGGCTTATCGGATTTATTAATTGCAAATCTGAAGAATTTTTTAATTTAGCAATGACAAAAGTACGGTTTTACGTTTCTGGTGACGTTAGCCTCTTTTCTGCTTCACTTTCTAACGTTTTGATTGTCGGTTGGTATGAGGATCAGCTTGTGAAATCTCAATCAGGATTTATGAAAAGGACAAAGGAATTACCTATAATAGAGCTGTGAATGTTTTCTTTTAGTTTGGCATTCTTATGCGTAATGGAGAGTCTCTATTTCTTATTGTTCTTTGTATAGACGTTTTTTTCTATGCCTAGTATTTACATTGCTTTAAGTAGATGAATGATCCGATCGAAATCTGCGTTATCGCGCTGTTTTAATGCATGAAAGAGCTAAATATTTATTGGAATTTCGTTCATCTAGCACATTGTAGCAAAGCTCTTTCATTCTGAAAGACGTTTTCGCTTGTGCAACTTTTCTTTCAGACACTTTTAGCCACGTCGAAACGGAAAAGTTATGCTTTCTTGCATATCTCTTGCGATATTAATCGCTCTCTCGGACAGCATTGTACAACGGACTACAATAATTTTCCTCGCGTAAAGGCGAACGTAAAGCTTGAGGGAACACGCGCTATGCGCAAGTTGATTTATGATACGCGTCAATTCGAGAGTCTCGGAAATTTTTTCAAACATATTTCGGTTTCTCTTAAATCGGTCAAACAGCAGGAAACTGACAAAAAAATTGGCAACACTCAAGTCTTGTATGCACTGACCATTTAAGTTCTAAGGTGCATTCACAGCGTTTAATAGCTGAACTAAAATTTTAATAAAATGTATAAACAATCACCTCATCCTTGACAGAAAAGTGTCCATTTTGAGGTTACATGAAACGATCTTTAGACAAATAACTAGCAAGTTTTTATCGATTGTTGGTAAAACGGCTTATTTTCAATCCTTCCCCTGTAAAAAAAATTAGTCTGGCACTAGTCTGGGATTAATCCGGCTTAACAACTGGCGAAAGTCTTGCAAAAGTCTGGTAGAAGTCTGGCTTAGGTCACTATGCCAGACTTTGTTTGGAATTATGTCAAGAAAACCCATTTTTTACAAGTAAATAATTAGAGTAGTACATTAATTATTAGTATCAACTAGAATAGTGAAAATACGTACTTTTCGATAAAATAGAAGAAAAGTTTTTTTACATATTGCAATCTTGTTTAAAATATGAATATTTGTAAAAAAAGAGACAAAAATTTAGGTTACTGGCAATTTGACATGTCGTGATGCTTTTGTTTTGCACATTTTATTTAAAGTCTGGCATAGTGGCCAAAGCCAGACTTCTGCCGGAATTTTGCAAAACTTTCGCCAGACTTATTGAGCCAGACTATTGCCAGACTAATTTTTTGACATGGGTTTAAATCATTACTCGTTTCATAAGTAATCTGATCTCTATGAAGTCATTGATCATATTAAAATTGTACCAGTGACTACACTTTTACTGCACTTACAACACGATCTGGTAAAAAAAAGTCACGTCATATAACCTCAAAATAATTACTTTTCCACCAACTTAGAATGTCAACCTCTTGAACATTTTGTTAATAACTTGATTCCTACGTAATAATATCAAAATCCATTTAGATAAACTTTCTTTTATCAAAATAATTATTCAAAAGTCTCTAAAGAACTTTCTATTCCTGTAGATCTAAATTCCATCCTTAAGCATTGTGAGAAACACCTTAATCCTCCCGTATCCCCTGGCGCTCGTATTTTACCTACATGCAGCGCGAGTGAGCCACGCGAAGCCCCCCCGAGTAAACGCGTGTTCGTAATCTTTCATCCGCGCGAAGAATTCCCTCTCTCCCTCTATATACCTCCTCCTCTCTTCCACGCTTCACCCGAACACAGTCGCGACTCGTCGCCGGCTCGCTTTCGTCTTTCTCCTCCTGTGTAGCGCGAAACTACAGCCACCGCCGCGGAATTCCGCATTTTTCCACTCGGCTTTAAACGAGGCGAGCTACCGCACGGCAAGCGATTAATTAAGGAACGTTCGCAATTAACGTCCGATTCCTCGCTTATTGCACAGCCGAATACGCGCGGCGTCGTTGCAGTCGCCGCGAGCTTGCTACCGCGCGCGGCTTTTATTGCCCGCGTGCTGCGCGCTGATGTTGAAGGCGACGACGACGACGACGACGACTGCAAGTGACTGGAATTTTAACAAAGTTCCTTTTGGATTTTGCTTTTAGCGCGTGCGCGCGAGGATTGTGCGCGGAGCGCGAAAGCCGAGTTAACCGCGTTGCCGGCACCCGAGGTACGAGTGTCTTACATTGCTCACCGTCAGTTTCGTTCTTTCTTTAGTCCTATGCAATTGTATATAAGTGTTAATAGCGTAAAAACTTTCTGATTTAAGAATCATTGTTGCAGTATAGTAAGATGCTAAGTGATAGCTAATAGACATTTTAGAATTTCATTGATTCAGCGATTTGTATCAATTATTTATAGTTAAAAACTGTTTTAAAAAAATTAGTTCTCATACATTGTTACCAGCTGTTTTCAGTCGTTGTTAGAGCGCAACCTACGCATAAGCAGCACATCGCTCGTTAGTCGCCTGCTCGTTCATGATGGGTCGAGTGTGTCACGTGACAGTAACAACTGAAGCGTTCGCTTCTGAGTTGTAACAATGTTATTATTTTATATACCAGTCTAAAAATAAGAGGATGTGAAATACTGAGTTGATTTCTATCTTACCGACTTATCACTTTCATAATTTCTTCTTGATATTAAACAAATATTTCGTACAAATGATATTATATACCAGAAATCTTCAGTTAGATTTTAACCTATATCTATCTATATTTTTCAACTGATGTTTTTCGCGGAATTAATAATGGAATCTCTTGAAAAATTAACTGAAAACTCCTATGGTGAATACGAACAGCACACAACAACATTCTAGAGAATTTCTCCCAAAAATATGTTTAATATAACAACTCTATAATAGTAGTCACCCGGTAAGGTAGGAATCAGGTCTGTACAGTACTACACGCGTCCTCCATAACGGCTGCAAATATTCATTATCATAGTTCTACATATACATTCCACATAAAAGTTACAGTTACATAACGAAATGTTACTTCCAGAAGCAGTTGAAACCAAATTTTTATCTCATTTCATTAACACGGCCGTCCATCCTCCGCGTTCTTACGAATACTTCGAAAACGCATAAAATTACGCACGAGACGCGCGCGCGCGCGCGCTCGCCAACCCGAAGCTTTAATTAAACGGCCGAGAAGAAGGCGGCGTCCGCTGCCGAGCGGCGGCAGTCCCGAATGATTTCGTGTGAAAGCACGTTAAAGGAGAGCCGGCAGTGGCGCGCGCGCGCGGGGGGAGAGAGAGAAGAGAAAGCCTGAGAACATATAATGCGCGAGCGCGAGTTGACTCGCTAACCGACTGTATATACAGCTCCCCCAGCCACCGCGCCGCATCCAGAGTGTATAGACAGATGCACCGCGCGCGGCGCACTGCAGTGCGGAGGTGAGGTGAGCGAGCTGTGCCCGTCGCCTCCTCCTCCTCCTCCTCGGGAGCGGCGGCTGCACCGCTGAGAGATTTCGACATTGCTCGTTTTTTTTCTTTTTTTAATGATTTATTGCCTTTTTTCTTTGCAGGGGATCGATTGTTGTTAAGTAATTGATTTTTTAGGTTGTCTTGTGATTGATATTTGGTCGATGATGGATAATTTGGAATGTACAAATTCGGGATTCTAGTTTGAAGTGTGTATCGAGGATTTTAAAGCGTACGTACACAATGTATACAAAAAAAATTGAATTAATATACTTCTGTTAATGCAATAAGGTCTACTTCCGGCTCAACGAACGTACAAAATCTGGTTTGAAATCCGGCCTTTGTAAAACAATATATATATATATATATATATATATATATATATATATATATATATATATATATATATATATATATATATATATATATATATATATATAAATGAAAGATTTTTTATATCGTTTTGAATTGTCGATGTGGTTAAATTATTTTTGATTTGTATATAATCTGCTTTTTATTTTTGATATTAGACACAAAATTTATAGATAAAATTTTGGAGGAGATTCTAATACGCGCAGAATGCAATGTTCTTCTTATCACTAAAGATAGTGACGAATTAAGATTTAGCAGCAATTCCTGCAAAATTTGCGGAAAAATGACGTAAGAGTAAAAGTAGCGAATAACCACTTTTTGTCGAGCGAGTCATTTCCATGATAATCAAACAAGAACGATGGGAACCAAAAAATATTGCCTCCTAAATCAAGAAGTTTGCATATGCGTGTCTACAGTACCTAACAAAAAGTTAGCTACAAATATATCCTAGGCGGAACTAAAAAAAATTAATAGAAAGTTTCGTCTGCTTAGAGTAAGAAATATGGTAGAAGAAAGAACGAGCGCTGAAGTTACGCCTTTTTGTACTTGGTCATTTCATTGGTGAACGGCAATGCATCTATCTTTCTTATAAATACTGCTACCGGTCTTTATCGTGATGGATAAATCTAAGATGAATTACATTTCTTCACGATACATTTAAATTTTTAAATAATATTTTTATAATGTATAAATTACAACGGGGTATTGTATATACAAAACATAAATTAATAAATAAATATGTAAATACACAAATAAATAAATAAAATTATTATCATTGTAATTAAATTAGATTCTTGCCTACCTACACCATCATATTTCTCGCTTCTGGGCTATCGATTAAAAGAAGTTTAATTCGATGCATTACAAGCTAAAAAATACGAGAGAATAAAGTTTCGGTAGGGTACTTTAGACCCAATGTGGCATTAACGCTAACTAAAATATTTTAAGGTTAGGAAGCCCAACCTTTAGAAAAAGAAAATTGCTCTGGTCTACGTTCAAGTTCTTTTATCGAATGAGGGATCCTTGGGTGTGGAAGGATCATTACACTCTCAGACTGGTGTAATACGCTGTACACCGCAGTCCGCGCATCGCTGCGGCGTTGCGTCACCCGCGCGCTTCTGCTCCTTTCGGAGGACTGCGGAAGATGACTTTCGCGATTACCGAGTCGGGCCTTAATTGCCAGAGACGCGCCACTGCGCGAACTCACACGGATATTCCGGCTGCACGTCTATGTCGAGAGTGTGCACCAGTTTATTTAGATAAAGAGAGTTGGATTGCGTTTTTTGTATACATTCTTTTTTCTTTCTTGATTGGTTGCTTAATAAACCTTATATTTATGTATCTGTACAAGCTCTATGGCAAAACTCCGACACTGCAAATAGTGCAATCGAAGTATGTAATTTACTTCTCGTACATAACTAATAGTTTTCCATAACATACCTAACGAAATGCAAAGTGTACTGAAATAACACGTTTAGGATGAATTTACACATTTAGCGTGTGTTATTTTACACGCTTGAATGTACATAGTAAGCGGGTTAAAGTAGAATTCATAAATATTAAACGTTTCTTTTTAAATTAAGAATATCGAATGTACAGTGAAGATAAGTATTTCATATATCCATTCGAAATTAAATGAAACGTTATTTCATCAGTAAAATTTAAGTATTTCTAAATTTGAATATTCTACTTCGCGCAGTAGGTATGTATAACGAAAAAGCGAGCGTACACCATCGTGCGCAAAATCTAAAATAACGCAAATCACAGAGCGTTTAACATTCCCAGCTAACGAGCCTCAAAGTTTTAACCGGCCGGTGTAGAAAAAAAACAGTAAATGATACAACCCTAATATCGCCGGAGAGGAGAAAAAGACAACGCGTCGGAAATTACGCATGCGAAAGTAGCTCTAAACTGCCATTAAGTAGATGCCGGAATCCTGTTTTATCGCCATTTTAAACTTCGGCAATTTATTTCGATCGCTCCAAAAACTTTTCATTTCACTCTACAGCATGAGATATAATGAATATAATGAATAGTAAACCATGTAGAAAAAATATTTTGGATTTAATTTAGAAAAAAGATTGTCATAATTTATAACGTTAAATTATGAGATAATCAAAATTAATGTACTACTTATACAAATACATTTGAGTAATCCTCTTATTAAAGGATTAGTGAGATGAATGAATGGTAAGGAAATCTAAACATCTCAATTTAAGCATTGGAACGTAACTCAAAAATCAAAATATATTTTTTGTAATAAGAATACGCTTTCTTTTTGACTTATTCAAATGTAAGCATTCAGTAGACTCGACTTGAAAGCATTCATCATGCAAACATCAGACATTCAAATCGCCGATAAAACACATAGAAACCCCGCATAATGATACTCCAGTCAGCTCCTAATAAAAAGCAGCAACAGGGACTTGATACACGGTAAAAGGGGGGCCAAACCCCAAAATCATCCTCGCTCGCGCCCCGCAAAAAGTGGCACGGACATGCAAAACCGATGCTTCGCTAGTCGTTCGTTCGCAGAATCGATTGCTGGAATGCTCGGTATGTATGTAAATCTGCGCCTCGTATACGCGAGCATTCGCATCTTTCGCGCGCACTTTTGTTTTTCGCAGTCGTGCGTAGTTGTTACGCGCGATGCAGAGCGATTAGAATGTGACGATCGGTGTATGGATGCACGTGGACAGGAAGAGAAAGAGGTCGCACGGAGTTTTTGTTTACTAGTGTGAATTTTCTATTACAGTCTAATAATAACTAAACATCAATGCTTTGAAAATTTAGATATTTTTGATACAATGTAATACTTTCACTTGATAAGAAAATATACTAATTTGATAATTTCATGCATATTTGAGTCACGAGTAACATACGTATGGTAAAATAAAAATTGGATTAGTGACTGAGTGGGGATCATGACTTAATTTGCAAGCGTTACCATTTAGCTAAAATCTCGAATTCAATTTTTGTTTCCTTCTTTTATTTTGTGAAATATTACTTATGTATTGAAAAATCATTACTGGAATTTATTATTGTAATGTTGTGTAAGAAATTATTTAGTAAGAAAAAAATTTTAAGTTCTAATTAAGACAAAATAATAATTACAAAATAATTGTATAATTGTAATAAATTATTAGATTTTTTGTATTAACTTTCAAATAGAAAAATTTCGCTTCTACACGAGACATCACTGAAAAGCCAAGCTAGCATAAGGCAAGCGAATATAAAAAGAAACCCCAGAAGAGAGAAGCAAAAGCCGAACGGCACAACAACCCCAGGGTCCCGACCAAGGCCCAATTCTAAGTAGAGCTATATTTACGGTGAAAATTAGAGGCTTGTCAAAAGTCGAACGATCTTTGGCGGGAGCGTACCTATTTCAACGTCTAATGGCTTTTACTTCTCTCGACCAAAAATACTTTAGTTTCTTAAAAGTATCGATACTCCAATTTCAAAATCTAATACTTTGAACCAACATGTAATAAATAAATATTTTAAGTACAAGCCAACAGACGTGTATAGATTTTGAGGTTAGTTTTGCTACTTTCGCTCAGTATTTTAATAAAAAATATTTCCTTTACTTATATCGTGTAACAACTTGTACGCTTGAATAAAAGTATATAGGTCCTCCAATTTCCAAATTTAGTGCTAGAAAATAAAAGCTAATTAGATAAGTATTTTCAGTCTATGAATAAACGAACTAACACGCTTAATTTTAAGGTTAGTTTCATAGCATCTCGTTGAAGAACAGAGTACACACTAAAATTCAGATTCCTTATTTACCGATATTCATGACCCGAAGATCGCAACCTCTTTAAAAAACATCCTAAAATTAATCCCTCACAAGTCCCGTCAAGACCCCGTGTACATCCCAGGGCCCGTAGCCAATTTCTGCTCGGCTTCCCATGAAAATAACCTCAAGCCATACACACACATACACACACACACGCGCGCGCGAGCAACAGCCTTCCTTGGGCTCTCAACGCACACCCATATACACTCTACTCTCGCTCGGTATATATATGCACGCTCTCTCTCTCTCTCTCTCGCTGTTACTGTACTGTACAGCAAGCCCCACGAAGTGAGTAGGGGCTCCGCAGCCGCTGCTTCCTGGAAAGCGGGGTTGGGCACCTGTCCCTCCTCGCCGCCGCCGGCGTATATAGCCAGTGGCTCTCATTCCCCCCGCTCCGAGGCTTGAGCACCGCTGCCACGGAGCGCGCGCGCTCGCTCGTTCACACACACCACGTGTTGGCTGGCGGCGCGCACGCGAGAGCTGTGTGTATATATATATATACTGCAGCAGCGCGTGCGTGTCCTTCCGGTGGCGAAGCTCGAGGCTATCCAAGAGGTTGCCGCAGCATCCTCCGAGGGAGGAAACGCGAGGCTCGATGGAATTTTTTTTTCTTTTTTCTTTCGAGCGATATGGAGAAATGCTGAGGCGTAGATGGATGTGCGTGTGTTTGGCGGTGGAGAGTACTTTTTTTTTGGCTTGTATTAGAGGGGTTGGTGTTGTGTTTGAGGTAGAGTTTTTTTAGTGCGATTGAAAATGGATTGAAAAGGAGAATTGATATTGTTGTAATGATGTGTGCATATTATTTTGCACGAGTGAGACGTCGTAATTTCGTGCTGAATGATCACGATGACTCGAGAACCACAAATGCTACTATTTTTAGTTTATTTGCTTATTGTATACCTAATACTATTAGATCATTATTTGAATAATAACTTTGTAATTATGTGATTATGAGTGAATGAGACACACTGTTTTTGACAATATACAGTTTTATAAATTAATCCAAAGAAGTATCTAAATAAAACTCTCGCAATTTGTATGAGATGTCTCACTGACTAGATACGTCCTATTACACGGGACACTCAGTAAAAGATGAATTATTACTGAATTGATATTTCAGCGCAAATATTTTTTGAACTAGAAATCCATTATTTTATTTTAATGATTAAATTAACTATATTCTTACTTTTAACTGTCTTTACAGAGTATAAAAAGATTATGTAGAGCTAAGTTCTCGTTACGAGCAACACACATGCATTTTTAAGAGTTAAGGCTAAGAAACACTACTTTTTACATAAGGGTTTGTTTAACTGAGTTCCCATCAATTTTCGATCCTAAACGTTTCTAAGACATAATAGGGGCGTATTTAATAAAAATAAAGTGGTAATTTATGCAAAAAATATATTTTTATATTAAAAAATTTTAGTGTCTATTTAGCAGTACGCTAACAAGTGGGAGTGCCCAATATATGGACGTATTTATGATGGTGTTGTTTTGATCACGAAAGTTAGGTTAGTAATACACACAAATACTACATATCCTTCACGAAAAAAATCCTTAGTAAGATTTGCTTAAGATGGTGTCAAAGTCAAGTTTTATCCTCTTTACCTTACCGACCCGAGAAGTATTGGCTATAATTAAAAGAATAAACAGAATTATGAAACACTAAGAGGTCATTGCCCTTCTCATTGTAATTATCTACCACTGAGTAAAGTTTCAAGTAAAAATTTTGCGGTTTACATCAATGGCGTTGGAACGAAATTTTGTGATAAAACAGAGATTTATATATATATATATGCAATGATATTATTACCTGAAACTTAGCAGAGTGGTAGAATGCTATAAAAGGAAGGGTAATGATGTCTTCGTTTTTCATAATTCAGTTTATTTATTAATTGTAATCAATTGGGCATACCTCGGTCAAAGATTTGAGGTTAGGAATGTCGGCAGAAAATTTGAATGATTTGATACCCTCTTAAGTTGGTTTAGTAAAAATTGCTGAATTTCAGTTAAGTAAAATTTACTTCTACAATAAAGCAGAATATGCTTAATGCTAGTGCATGAACCTAACCTCGAAGTCACGACTAACAAACCGTTCGCGCGTTGGTCTAAGCGATTTTTCTCCGCGTTAACATTATAATTATGCATTGCTACCGAGCATTAATGATAGAAGCAACACTTTATGTACCATAATGATAAGTTTATTTAAGTATATTGATTAATAATTCGGATCAAGAAATTGCAAAATATATACGTGACCAGCGTATTGGGATTACATGTTTTGGATGCTGGTCCATAGGCGCTTTACATTGTCCACTTATTGATACATTACGACACACGATGTTTTAATAATTTCTCTCCCTATAAATAAAAATCTATTATTTTCTCTTCCCATATGCTACAAAATAGAAATATTTATTGAAATGCAAAAGCCTTTTGCACATTTACGATGATTATATGAATTCTATAGGGAACCAGGTCTAATGAGTACAAGTACGAAGGTTACCTTTACAAAGTTCTCTTGAAATTCGATTTCGGATGATATTTAAGGGCAATCTTATAATCTTAATTCTTAAAATAATATAGTTTTATTATTTATTGCTCTAAATAAAGATAACTTACACGACTCGCTAGTCAAAATAGAAACTTTTAGAATGTTCTCTCATATAGAATTATTTTGAGAAAATATAAAAAATATTAATTTACTACAAAAAAGAAGTTTTTAGTGCATTAGGTAGTTCATATAAGGTAAGTGTCCTTTCTACGAATAGTTTAAGGATAAAAATGACTTAATTATTTTTTCAAGATTTATCAAAATGTTAAATACTTTTTTGTTTTAATGTAAGCAACATTATTTCAATCGTGAATTACCATTTTTCTGCATTTCTAATTAATATTTTCGATGTTTCTATTTATCTTTTGTTTCGTACTAAGAACAGATTTTGAGCTTGTTTCACACTAAACTGTGTTTATCTGGAAAAATAATTGTAGGAATCACATTTAATTAATGTGAATTTGAATGTCAGTAAGCAGTTGGTTGGATCAGTGTCAGAAGTGGGGACATCACCCTAATTGCTTTATCTAAAAAGAAGATAAATTTTAATTGCTCATTTGAGGTTGGTTTCCCTAAAGAGAACGCTGAGTATTTACTCCCGCCAAATATGTATAATTGTTTAAAACGGTTTCTAAAACATTTAATTATTTTATTTGAACGGAGAGTAAACTGTTGATGGTGTTAAGTATAAAAGAGTTGTAGCTCTATGCCGTGGAATTCAAAATGCCGATGTCATATGGCAGAGGCAATGCGTTTGGCGCTGCAAAATTTTTCCATACAAATAAAAATTCAGAATAAAGACATTTTTTTGGAATTTTATCGATGGATACTTGTATAATATCTCTTGAAAAACAAATTCCCATGTTAGTTATTAAAATTTAATTAACGTAATTGCAGAATGGCTTATTATAGTAATTATTATAGTCGTGATTAAAGTCAACCTCAAAAAATTGTATATATAAAGGCTTGTTCTTTCTTGAATAACCTATTCGAAGTAGATGTAGAGACCATTTTAGAGATAATAAAAAGCTTCCCATACTTTATTTTGATTAAATAAAGTATGGACGTTTAATAAAGAACTTGGGTGTTTCATAGTTAAATAGTTTTTGACATTTAAAAAAAACTGCATCTATAGTATGATTTTTACGAGATTTTTAGTAAGAGTGTAGTAAATAAACAGATGTTCATGCTGTACATTGTTTAAGAAATATGTTACATACTTCTTGAACGTCTACTTAAACTAAATTCAATAAAGTGCATAATCTAGTTTCACCACGAGACAAGTACAAGTTAGAAAGATAAGTAAAGTAACTTTAAAGCAGAACTTTCTATACGTCGATATTAAAATTCATGTACGAAAACTACCATAATTTATTACCGTATATAATCTATAGATGAAAGAAATCACGCATAAAAAGTGCCATAACAACAATGCTTTAGTTTCAGAGCAAAAATAGTCGAGTTTCAGTGCACCCAGGAGAAAATCGCCGCGGTCTAGCGTAAGCGCTAGTAGCGCGCGAACGAATGTAAACAAAAACTCGCTCTGTAAAACAACGGGAGTTAGGAGGAAGCATTACAAGAATTGTACCCGATTTACTTTCACGAGCTAAATAACAATATAAAATTCGCACTTTTCTGTAAAGCTGGTTGAAAAAAGGTAATATTCCAATTTGAACCGATATTCGGAGCGAAAACGTTGGTATTTAAGATATTTGTAATTATGTTAAATAATTAGCTTCTTTACGGCATTTTCAATTTCTTTTGGTGTATAAATGGACATTAATATAAGAGAAACTAGTCAATCACAAAGTATTTGAAACATGGATTGATGTTATGAATTATTTGGCAAATAAAAAGCAAACCCATCCTTAGCTCCGAAATGAAATAGTTTCCTATAAATTATTGAATATTATTCATAATCAACTACTCAATATTTATTGAAATAAATCTATAAATACACGTTTAATCGTTTGCTATTGCGCCCCTTTATAGAATAACAACATTTTCATTCATAACGTAATTTGTTATTTTCATATTTCATTACAACAATAACAAATCAAGCGCACTATGCGTCTGGATTTTTTTCTATTCTCATTGCATTTATTGATATACGAAGCTAAAAAATATCTGCAGTGAAAATAATAATGAAACAATTTGATGAATAATATAAACATTCTGTAAGATGTCGAATAAAGTATATAATTTGCAATTTAATATTTATTTATTCAAATCAAATTGTTACTAAACTTATTAACGGGCGATATGGGACCCCTTGATAGGCATTAATTACTTTTGATAAATTAAAATTCTTTGAATAATCGAATGATACCAATGTTCTTATTGATAGAATACTTTGTTGTTTCTGAATTTTATATAAATACACTAATAAAGCTTGGTATGTGATCATACTTTCGCTTTATCACTGTCTTTATCAGTATTGAAGTTTATAAACATCTATGTATATACAAATCATAAAGACAAAGATGCTAAATCAATTTGGGATTACGGACACATTGAAATTTTAAGAGTGGATCAAAAGAGACGAACTTTATAAATACTTATATGTACAATGACATTATTATTGTTTGAATTGTGCATTTGTTTAGAAATAGTTATTAAATGTTGCATGACATAACACGTTAAAAACAATAAGAACAACATTACTTCAATATCTAATTCTAACAAACTTAATAATCAGCATTATAATCCGATATCTCTCAAATGTTATTGTTTACCCATTGTCCCTTTCTCCTCCACACACCTCTCCCATTCCCATTTCCTCGTCAAAACCCTCCGAAAAAAAAAAAAACTCCACAAAAAACACCGCGTGAAAGACGAGAAAATACCCGATCCTCGTCTCGAAAAGCCCAGAAAATACCCGTACCCCATGCAGCACACAATACCCGCAGACCGTCTGCGGCACAAGCGCGCACGGCCAAGCAGCCGGTCGACATTTTCGCCAAGGTTAGTAACGGCTCGTCGGAGAGCCCATCGGAGCAGCTGCGAGCGCAGCGACGTTCGACGCTGCCGCGGAATACCGATGCACTTCCTCCCTCTCTCTCTCGCACCCGTGGTATATACACCGTATACCGCTGCCGCAACCCCCGGGAGACACGCGATGACAAAACAAAAACAAACCTTCCCTCGCTCTCCAATCGATCCAGATGACAACGGTGTACGATAGGAAATCGGAGGTGCGATAAAGAAAATCGCGGGAAAATTTGAAAGAAAGAGAGGGAGTGGGGGGTAACGCAAGGATATTACGCTGCACGCGTGTATATATATAGACACACATGGCGAGGAAGAAAGGGACGCCGGCGCGTGTGTATGTATTACAGCAGTCGAGTGAAACCTGTTGCCATGCTCTCGGCGCGCGTCGTCTTATCCTATCACTACAGCGGTCGCATGGCGCTTACCCCGTCGTTTATCGCTTGTGTGTACAGTATGCACTTCGCTGCCAACGTATTTTCCCTCCGACTTTGTTTTTGGCACAATGCAGCGCTGTTCGTTTCTCCCTGACACGCGTTTTTAAAGATATTTTACAAGCTCTCGGTGAAAGGAAGTTTTGTCCTTTTTGAAATTGCAATTCTTTTGAAAATTATGTATATAAAAGCTTGATAACATCGTACTAATTAAATACACAAGAAATTATGAATGAAAGATTACCAAGTGTCTATATCAATGAAACACGTGGAAAAAATACGTTAGAAACGGAGGGTCCACTGTCCTTTCGTACACAAAGAAAAAGACAGTTCGTTTTCTTCCCTAAATCCACGTTCATCGTCAATATACCAAACTTTACCTTCTCCTGCACAATATACATCCTTATCCTCTACACACACACACACACACACACACACACACACAGAGAGAGCACATGACGCAAGGACTCACCGTGAGCAGTGACTGGCAGGAGGCCGAGGACGACGAGGAGTCCGAGCAGAAGCGCCGGCCTGTGCCTCCTGGCGTATTTCCGTCTAGGTCGGCTCATGCTTCCCTGGCCTCTCGGCCGCGGTCGCGATCTCGCCGATGGCTACTCCTCACCTCCTCCTTCTTCTTCTCCTTCCTCCTCCTCCCTCGGCTTCTCCAGGGCGCTCTCCCTGATATTTTTTTTCTCCCCAATTCCTTCCTTCCTTCCTCCGACTATCAACACTGTATAACACACTGCACACACGCGCACAATCTCTCTCGATCTCTCGCTCTTCTCTCCTCTATCGGTACGACGGAGGCAGGAGCCGCAGCAGCATCGTAGTCGCGCACTCACGTCCTTAAGCCTATGTATATTCTATCTATCGACGAACGACGAACCAACACAGATCTTTGTACGATTATCACGGAGCGGGGTGCTGCTCGTCGTTATTCGCACTGGCACCAGGAGGCGAGGGCTCGTAAAGAAGAATCATTCGGTCACTCGTTCGCGCACATTTTTCCCTGCCCTCGCTCGGCTCTCTCCTTCGCTCGTCGCACTGCACCGCGCGGAGAACTGAAATCCCTCCTTCCTCGCGCAGAAAGACACTCTCGTTCGTCTCGGCTCACATCGGATCACTCGCGATTCCGCGCATCCTATCATAAAGCACACCGTACGCGAATCCCCGAGAACGAAGCGCGCGACGTATATACAACGCGAATACAACACGGTGTCCGCTCACTGCAGTACCGATACACATCCGCACCGCGCGATCGAACCTCAATACGTTGCGGCACGCGTCGGATGTATCTCGCCAGCACACTTTTTCACATCGCATCCGCCGCGTTCGCGTATTAATTATTTAACCCGTGCGAGAAACGAAAAATAGAAACACGCGCGCGATCTCGCGCTCACACAGACAGACAGACGAGAGGGAGAGAGAGAGAGAGCGGCCGCCGCTGCTTGCGAGTTATAGGTAGCGTCCGTGTTGAGTTCCCGGAGCACGTCTGCGCCAGCCTCTATTGTTCGCTTTAACGCGCTGAAAGTAGTCCCCTCGGCGAGCTGCGCGCGCATCCTGTGTATACCGAGCGCGCGCCTGCTTTGCGGGGCCTGTACGTGTGCAGGGACTGGATGATGCCCGCGCGCGCGTAGGAAAGGAAAAGGCCCGGTGTGCGCGCGCTCGAGAGAGAGAGAGAGAGAGAGAGAGAGAGAGGCGTGCTGCGGCCCCTTGAGCCTTCTGTGAGAAAGAGAGAGAGCTCTGCGTGTATATATATATATATATGTATGTATATCCTGCGGCTGTGAATGTGCTGTACGGGCATCTGTATGTGTTCTTGTGTGTGGAGCTGGAGACTTGGAGCGGAGAGGGGAGCGAGGATGGTGTTTTTACACCCCTAGCGCAGGCGGGGATGAACGCAGGCTGGTTTTTTCTTCTCTCTTGCGTTTTGGGGCTCTCGCGCGTTTTGTTGGGTTTGTTGAGAGGAGAAGTTCTTGGAGAGAGGCTTTTACACGTGTGGTGTGTGCGATGCTGCTTTTCGGAGGAGAGCGGTGGGTATGGGTAATGCGCACTCTGCACAGGCGCTTGCTGGGTGAACATTGAGGAGGGTGGGGTATTAATGGGGATGCCGTGCTGGGACATTTATGGGACGGATTCGAGTGAGGTTTAGGGGAGGAGAGCGGGGCGCGCTGGACCGATTGTGGGATTTACTCGCAAATTTGGGATTTTCGGGTGACGATGAGGTTTGTTGACATTTTTTTAACACACCCAGCCATAAAGTATGGACTTTCTCCCCGCCGAGCCGGGAATAAAGCGCTACATTAAATCCATACCCCCACTCTAGTCTCCGCCACGACGTGAGGTTAGGAAATTAATATGTAGCACTATTTTCCCTCTTTCTCGCGGTAAACGAGTACAAACTTTTTGGAAGGTACGTTAAAAAATTGTATATTGCACACGTGAATAAAGTGAACCAGCGATTGCCAGCGTGTGTGATGCCCTCGCTCCGCTCGGGCGCCATACCACACACAGGCATTTAATGGCTCACTTTAGTCCCTAGGTGTATAATATACTATTGTGTTGGCATACTGCAATAGTGTTTTCTTTCGGTTGGTAAATTAGTAAAATATTTTTTCCATAATAGATTTTGATATTAAGGAAACAAATAAATTAATTCATTTGTAAATAAATAATTAATAATTTTAAATAATTGACATGTGCATTCTCAATAAATGCTTATTGAATTAAATTATTTATATAGTTTCTCTTATACAATTTTTTGTTTATTTATGATTTCTCTTAACTATAGATACAATCATTCTTTTATCAAAAGTAATACCATCAAACAACGAATTTACATTATATCATCAATCTGCATCACATAATAAAAGAAAATATTTACAATTGAGGAGGGGCGAACAAAACGAGATAACTCCAGATATTGTGAAAATTTATTAAGCTTAAGGGGATGCGTCAGACCTACTTTACCGACCGAGACAAACAAAAATAAAATTTTCGTTTTTCGTAAGAACTACGCATCAGAATCGACTTTCCTTTTAGGGATCGCTTTATTTGGACCAAATAAATAGCGGAACACTGAAAATTTGTGGTAATACATTCTATTTCTCAATAGGAAAGTGAAAAAAAAAATGTTCTTCGAAAATTTCGTTTTGCGCCAAAAATACGCATCAGAATAAAATTTCTTTTTCAGGATAGCTTTATCTAGGGAAAATTCATAGCGAAAAATAGTCAAAAAATCATAGCGAAGCATTCGAATTGATATCAGAATCGAAAATTAGCATAAACACATAATTGGCAATTTTCGAGTCTGATTATAATTTGAGTGTTCCGCTGCGTATTTTACGTAAATAAAGCTTCCCTGAAAAGGAAATTTGATTCTGATGCGTATTTTTTAAGAAAAACGAAATTATTTAATGTATTTTATCGGCGAGTAAAGTAGGTCTGACGCAACCCCTTAAGAGGATGTCGGAGCTAAATTCGTGTTTTTTCTTTTAGTGATTACTTTTGAAGAATAGAATGCATGGGAAAATCAAAAGGAGAGCCGCGTAGTGCTCTGTATAATAAAGCTTTTGCATGCAAGATAAAGTTGATCTGTTAAGTTATTTTTCTAATTAATTTGAAATACGATAGGTTGTTTACGCATGGAAACCTAACCTCAAAATTTTAATCCTACCAAACTTTTGCAAATAACTTTTTATAACGTTATTTTACAGTAAAATTCGGAGCAGACCCGTGTAGTGCATACTATAATTAACCGACCTATACAAGATAAAGTTAATCAGACTTGTAGTTTTTACATATGATTAGAAATACAAAATAGGTCGGACAGCAAAAGAGGGGGCGGGGCTCCGACATCCCCTTAAGCGTCTATAGTCTATATTCGTTGATTTTTCCTATACGGGTTTGCCTCCGGCCGTCACCGTTTGCTGATATAGGTAGAAATCTGCCATTGTCGGTAACTTGGGCGAATGCGGGAATGGTGTGGGGAATTAGGATGGGTTTATTAGGACCAAATACCTTTACTCAAAGATAGTAAGGGGGAGGGGGGGGGGGGCGTATCATGTAACAACCCGAAAATGGTATACAGGTGCGAACAAAGATAATAATAAATAATAATAATGAAAATTGAATGATGTTCTGCGATTAATTGAGTGATTATAATAGTTATACCTTGCCAATCTTCATGATTTTGGTAGGGGCTATATCCAGTGTCAAAAAGTGAGAAAAACTTTCAAAATTGACATTCGCTTATTTGAAGATGCTATACTTTGCATTAACTGAACTATATCAGTGAATTGTCCATAGAAGGTTAGACGCTCTCGACATCTGGGTTCTGTAATGGATAATTGATTTTTTCTTTAAATTTTTTTTATCAAACATTAAAAATACCAATTATTATTTAAGATTTAATCCGTTACGGTCACCGGGGGTCCAAAGGATCCCAGGCTGATTTTACGGCTACGTATCTGCAAACAGAACATACAAAATCGAACCTATAGCGCTAAAACCCTAAACCCTCTATTAAGTGGGTTCGATAGTGAAGTCAAAATGTTAAGATGTTTCTGAAAATTTAATATGTCACTCTTCTATGAAGTTTACGATAGTATTCGAAATTTGAAAGTATTAGCCATTACCGTTTTAAAGATTATTGACTTGAAAGTTTCATTCTTATACACTGGTTCTTATGAAAGCGGCTTTCATAATAACTCTAAGTTTATTGTAAACTGACAATAAACTTAGAGTGCGATTGTTTAAAAATGATAAGAATGAAATGTAAAACTATGCAAAATATTGGGAAAGTATTAAAGATCATGTACGCAAAATTTTAGAATGAATGAGAACACCGAATCCGAGGACCAAGCGAAGACGTAAACAAAAACACTAGCTTGTCGACTGCGCGAGAAGTTGCGTGGTAAGAAGGGAGCCGGTATGTGGTGCGGGGGGACTCCTTTCCTCGCCCCGCGCGGGAGATCTATCTAACCTCCTTAAACCAATTTTTATTTGAAAGTATACTGTCTTGAGAATACACATCTAAATTTTTGTTTAATTATCTCAAAAAGTAAAATTTTATGAATATTTTTGCAAAAGTCAAGTTTTTCAGAATTTCAATTTCTTATCATGTTAAATTCTAATAAAAAAATTTATTGGATCATAAAGAACAGACCTGAAAGTATGTTCAGTCAAATTATTGCGTCGAAATGTCAAAAAGCTGGCAAACGGCGACTGGTTTTATGAGGGGATCATTGGACCTCGTGTGACCTTTATGTTATTATTCCGAGGTGTGACCTGAAAGGGTTAAGGTGTAGGTTGCACTTTGATACATTGTTCTCTTCACATTTGTGTGTTATTCTTTATCTAAACTAAAAATTTAACCATTAACAAAACCTCTAAAATACGTTATTCCGGTACAAAAATAGAAAAAATACAGTTTTTCTTGATTTTCTTTCAATAAAGAATCTCAAAAAATTTAATTTTTAAGATATTTACCCACTCGCGAATTTTCAGTAAAACAAGTTGTTACCTTAAAGGATATTCTTGCAAACTTTCAAATCGCTGTACCATATATATTTGAGATATATTCAACAAGATCATTTGTTTCGTAGTGAGTATAGTAGTAGAAGTATAAATTTAAGTTCATTTTTGCTTTGAAATGTTGGAATACTTGGGAAATATTAGATGATGCTCTAATAAAACATATTTTCATTCTCAGCAATTGATTCATACAGTAATGGAATGATATTAATCTACAAATCGTAGATAGATCTAGCTGTTGACCATAACTTGGTGAGATAACTAAAAAATTATCTGTTTATATATTTTTTCTTTAATTGCATTAAAATACATAACATGAAATAGTACATTTCGACACGGGTGCAGAAGTAGATTATTTGCCTCATGTGATGTTTTTCGTTCGAGTGAAGCGATAGTAAAAAGTCACTTGTGGTAAATAATCTACTTGCGCACTAATTTCGAACCGTATTTTATACCACGAGCGCCGAAAAATCATATCAAAGTTGTGATTTTGAGGTTAGAGTGGTATAAATAACTATTTTATATTCATAATTACGTATTTAAAGAAATTCTTGTTTAGTGACTTTTACTTTTCAGTTTTGTCTTCACTCACATACTTCGGGGATTATACGTACCTCTAATTTACCTTTTTATATCAAGGAGAGAGAAATGTACAAAGTATTTTTAATTTGTACGTACCTAGGCAAGTAAGATATTATTTTCTTTGACTATAAACTTGAAAACTGTTCGCGAAAAAAATGATTCTTTATTAAAATAGGAAATACAAAATTGAAAAGAACCAACAAATTTGCAAGTATCAGTAAGAGTTATTATGAATCTAGAATACAAATATTATAAAACGTAAACCATTCGATAAATCAGACAAAGCTCTATAAAATTGATTGGTAAAGAAAATGCTACGACGTGATCTAAGTGATGATATCATTGCGTGGGTTGATTTCTGTAATTAACTTCTCATAGTTTTCTCTGCGACGGCAAACCACTTTTTCATCACGGACATTGCATAACGCGTCTATGTATGTGAACGTCTCGTTCGCTTTACAATGTCGATTTAACTGTCTCGCTAATAAACACTTTCATTAGCGCCTGCGAAGAAAGCACAGCGCGACAATGCAATATCGTAGTTTCGAATTTTATATTACTCTGCTTTCTAGCCAATTAACGCATAAATATTTTCTTAAAAATAAATTGATGAGTCTATAAATAAAAGGGATTACAAATTATTCATATCACAAATTTATATCATTAAATAAAATCTACAAAAATTTCTGGAAGATTAACTGCAGATTGCAATTTTTTAAAGATTTTATGCAGAATTTTCATAGCTTGCAGGTTTTTGCACACGTTTTGCAACAAGGTTTTTGCCGACAGATTCGAGGACAGATCTATCTACAGAAATATTTGTGCTTTTGTCTGCAGATAGACCTAGAAAAAACCTTGTAGAAAATGCATGTAGGAAACTACAATTTTCTACGCAAATTTTTTGAAAAATACTAGTTAATCTGCCTTGTCAAAAAACTAGCGATTTTCAGAGTTTCCGACAAAAATTAGTTCTTTCTCGAAGGCTATAAGAAAGTGTTAGTATTTAATAAAATATTTATCAGTGGAATTTAAAAATGCCAGTTTTAATAAGAGATCTCTGCAAAGAATTAGCTGTTTTTGAAAAATCTGAAATCTTCGTAAGAAGTGTTGACTTAATGTCGTATAACAGGCAATGAAGTACAACTTCATTACACAAAATTTAAATGAATTACAATAATCCGATGTCTTTAAATGTATTCGGTCCTTTTAACAGTATTATGTTCGTTTTCTTACAAACATAAAACACCTTTTTTTCAATATAAATTAAAATTGTAATATATGCAAAACTTAATTTACTTAGATAACATGTTTATATTTTCTTTACAAATATATTTTTATTGCGTGAGTATTGATCATTGAATATAGGTTGTATTAAAATTACACCAATACCGACGAAAACAAAATATAAAGTTTGGCAAAATTGCAGGCTTTATGCGATGTACAAGTGAGGAATCACGACACTCAAGCACGCCATCGTGACCATCACTTTTGTCGAACAAGTGAGAACAATTTTGGGTTTACGCGTGCCACGCACGTTCTCACTTCTACATCAAGTCATTAAAGGCGTCGATTTATTCCTCGGGAGACACAAACAACCAGAGACACCGAATGAAGTAGAAAAGTATGGTATGCGAGATGTTCAGAATGTTGCCGAATCATGTAAATGTAAACGCTGAACTGCAGTAGCTCTTTAGCGTTTACCGGAATTGTCTTATGTACATAAAAATATATGTAAAGAGTAGGTGATTAAAAATATACACGGAAAAAATCCTTAGTAAAATTTACTCGAATTGAGCGAAATCTGTTTCATAAACTGAGTAGAATTTACCTAATACTCAAATTAGTTAAGGAAATTTTACTTATTGACCAATAAGTCCTATCATCGCTATTGGGAGCATACCTTTACAATTCGACACCAGAGGATAAACATGGCTAACGCGAGGACTGTTTCTCTAAGAAATACAAATCTTGATATAATATACATTTAATATGTGTCAGAAAAACTTGTTGCTATCACGTGTTATACTATACGTTCATATAGTCTATACGACAGTAACGAATTTTTTTTTGTTACATATAAAACATTTAAATCCATGTATAAATATGCTTTCGATGTAAATCTTATGCGAAAGTGCCTTGGTGCAGGCGGTCACGTTTTTCACTGTTTCTGTTTCTGGAGGCAAAACCTTAATTCACTGGATATTAGACTAACTTATACAATTACAAAGTTTCAAGTAAAATTACACTCCAAATATTTTTAAACATATCAGTGAAATGACAGATATACTTAAAACTTTATAGAATGGTAAATTATTCTAATATCAAGGGCAACCAACTATTCATTTCGAAATGAGTAAAATTAAAATGGGAAATTTGAATGTTTAATTGAGTTTCACACCGCCTTATACATCATTTACTAAAAATATCTACAATTAATAAATGACCTACACTGCAATTACATCCAACAATCACGGTTTATCTTCGATTTCTAGATTTCCACGCACACGCCTACGAATATTAAATCAAATCCGACCATCGTTAACTCTATAAATTCCTCAAATCGTTCCCTCGCAGCCACCCAATCCCGAAAAATACTCTCCACTGCATACCCACACCCGCGAATTAATCTCTCCTCTCCTATTATACACTGATTGCAACTGCGTGCATTGCACCGTGCGCACGTGCGATCGCGCCTTAACGAATACAAATGCGCGCGCGCAGGAATTATAATTCCGAGTCCGGTAATTCCATTCGCAGGAGGTGTCCGCAGCGTTGTTCGCGAGAGCTGGCCGCTTTCGAGGAATCTAAACAGTTAACGCCCGTTATTTTTATCGGAAAAGGGCGCGCGCGCCGTTGCTATATTGTATATCGAATTGTAATCGCTGCAGGTGTACCGTGCTGGTGTTATTTGTCAAAGGGGAGGGGAAGAGTCATAAATTGTAATTAGTCGAAAGTGAATTATTTTGAATTCTTTGAGTGGCACTTGTTGCAATTACAGCCTGAGCCTGTCGAGGTTTTTAATTTGTGGGGATTATCACGCGCATTAGAGAATAAATTGTTTCTTTGCAACTTTTACTATGCAATATGAACTAACGTAATTTATTTAATTAAGTTATTTATTCTTTTAACGTGTTTAAATTATTTAATTATTTTTAGTTGTATATAATATTGTTATTCGAAGCCTCTATAAGTACTCTTATCTATCGTAAATATGTAAAAGAAAAACGCAAATTCAAATTATATTAGTAAACAAATTTTTGAAAATTCATGTAGTTTATTAATAAAAATTAATATGAAATTTGCAAGAAAATAATTAAATACGTATACAGTTGGTTACTTAAATACTTTCGCTTTTACTATCGTAAGAAAGTGTAGCTGGTGTAGTCAAGGTATCTCGGCCGTTTGATCGATATTTTTAGTCTGTTGAAAAGTGCATTACACGTGAAGATGTCGGATCCACTAGTGTCCCATAATGGCAAATTAAATACATTAAATAAAAAAATAATAGAAGTAAAGAAGAAAATACAATTATCAGGTAAGTCTTATTATTAATAATTTAATTATGTAATTTTTAAGTCATGAAATTAGATTACAATTTCGAACGCATCTAATACGAAATGCTTTGTTTACATACTTGTTTGAGTTTATACTAGTTTAATAATCATTCAATTAAGCACTATATTAGTTGATAATTAAAGTTGTATTGTGAAAAATAGAAAATAAAAATACTACTTAATTTAATATATGAGGAATTCTACAAAAACTCGGCCGATAAGTGGTTCAAAAAGTGACGAAAAATAAATGACGAGACACGCCTCTGCAACTTGATTTTTCTTGTTGTAAGGTGAATGTCCCGATTTCTACTCATATAAGCATTTTGCATCAAACAAAAAGGTTTAAAAAGTTATTCTAACATTAATTCATAAAGCAGATATGATGATTATCTTAATTATGAATCAAACAATACAATGTAAATGCGTAAAAACCATTTTAAAGATTTAAATATTAATAATAGTCAATTAAAAAGCGTACGTAAAATGCACCTATTTCTGATCACAGCAAAAATCGGTGATTTCGATAAGTACCTATTTCTGATCACCGTTGATTTTATAGACTTCATTCATATGATTTGTATCTTTTTATTGTATTAGTATGTTAATACGTGTAAATACTTCACGATGCGTAAGTAGAAAATAGTGTACACATTGTATAAATACAACTAAAACGTTATTTTTTCGTGATTAGAAATAGGGACATGCAGAATGCATCTGCATCTAACCTCAAACTATCACTATTATCAAGTTTTTTAATCAGAATTTACAATATTTTCAATTCAGCACTGCAGTGTTTATATAGTTGTAATACTAAAAAGGTGCAGATAGCTTCGATATAATATATATTAAAACAACATTCATATATATAATAACAGAATAACTTCGAGTGATTAGAAATAGGGACATGAGCAGAAATTGGGACATTTACCTTATAGGTCCTAAAATGCACGAGAAAATTTTCCATGTTGCAACAAGCGTAAAAGACCTTGTGACATACTTTTGTGTGTGTACCAATTTTTCTTATGGGAATTTAACATGGATATTATGGACTAAAAACGGTCATCATTGATATAACAATCACTTGGCTTCTAAAGGGGCAACAAATTTTTTCATGTAATATAAAATATAAAGTAGAGAAACAAAGCTGTAATTTAAGACGTGCCGCGTTAAAAAAGATTAACAATATCAATAGTTATGAACGATCAGAGGTAGTGAATAAACGCAAAAAAAAAGTAAAAAATTAGAAATCATGAAATTTAGTGATGTTTTTAGTCACTTATCGGCCGATTTTTTGTAGAATTCCTCATGTACACGTGATAGCACGAAACATATCAATGTGTTGTTTTTAAAGGTAATTCTATGTTACAATGTTACAATGTTACAATGTTACAATGTTTAGTTATTATAATGTTTTTAGGTTTAAAACATTTCAGCCTTATAAAAGCTATAATTTAAAATGTTATATTGCAAATTATTCTTTTTGCACATTGCATAAATAACCCTTCTCATTCGTCAAGATTAAAAAACTCTTAAGACAGCACAATGTTACATACACTTTTCGAGTGAATTAATCTCTGGATAATGGTTCTTGTCGAAAAAATTGCGCGCTCAGCATTCAATGCGTCCAAGTACAGGTCTCAAACTCCTCAAAAAACAATCCCGTAAAATCGTCCAATGCGCACCGTAACCTCCAAATACGGCTAATGCGCGCACCGAGCATCCGCAGCCACTCTCCCAAACTCTTTAAAGCATAGCGACAAAAACAAAGGAGAAGAAAAAAACTGACCTCATCGCCAAAACGCGAGAGCATCGATCAGCTGAGCATCGACACCTAAAGCGGACTGCACACGCAGTCGTTCTCACAACGACGCGCCATCGTCGTCATCTTTAAAAGAGAGTTTTGCCCTTTAACAGACGGCCGCGCGCCGATTCCTTTTAATTGGTCCCATTAATTCGACTTCGATCCGCGACTCTCCGTCCGTCCGTCTTCCGCAGTTCCCTTTTCTTGCGGCTCGACGGAGAGATACGAGCTGCTGCGAGCGGCGAAAAATCGGAGCAAGAAGTCGTCGATTAGAGCGTTTAAAAGTCAATGCAATCAATGTAATTGATAACGGTTTTACCGAGCGAGCGAACGATCGCGGAGAGACGTCGCAAGATATCGAGAAAATTGAGATCATTCTCGGGAGTCTTTGAAGGAGAGGCGAATTTTTTAACGGGATCGATGTGCTGATCGTCATCGCGCGATCGTGAAGCAAATGCTGACTGTACGAATGGGGAGCTTAAGATTTTGATGGAAATTTATGGGCTTGTTTTTCGTTCAGAAATTATTGTCTATAAACCAATTTTTATGGTTGTTTAATTGGGATCTGTATGATTTATGACGATGAAGAGTTGTTTCTAGAAATGCTTAGGTATTCAAATAAAACATTTTCAGTTCTGTTATTATTTATACTTATAGAAGTTATAGACCATGCTTTTTACTTATTTTTCAATCTGTACATATCAATTAAAAAAAAATGAAAATTTAAAATAAAATGTTATGTCAGTAGTGTAAGTAAATGGTATTGATAGCAAAAATTCTAATTTCGATATTTTGATTTGCAAAAAAAGTGAATGTGCGTGAAGATAACCTTGGCGCGCAGAGCACGCCATAATCTTGTCTTTGTCTTATAGTATTAGTATCCCTTATATTAAAATCCAGCGCGAGATATCGAATCTAAAAAGATGTATCGAATTTTCGATTTCTAATTTCGATATTTTGATTAACAAAACAAAATTGAATGCGTGGGAAGATAACCTCGGTGCGCGGAGCGCGCCATTATCTTCTCTAGTCCCTTATATTAAAATCCATTGCAAGGTATCAAATCAGGGAAGAAATATCGAATTTTCGATTTCTAATTTCGATATTTTGTTTTAAAAAAAGTGAATGTTGGGAAAGAAAACCTAGGCGCGCGGAGCGCGCCATAATCTTGTCTATAGTATTTATTAAAATCAAATAATTGTGATGTCGATATTAAAATCGACTTGCACATTTAAATACTGCAACTTCGTTGGATCGAATACATGTTTTTCCTAACCTCATTGGAGGATTTCAAAAAAATTCTACGAATTCGATCATAAGAAAAGAATGTCGAGTGTACACAGAAAAATTATACTTACAGCAAAAATTACAAATTATACAAAATTGCCATATTCATTATAAATTATAAATTGTTATATTCGTTTGAGGTTTGCAGGTACCTAATATAATATAATATGATCTAAAAGTGTCCCACTATGTACGTACTATGGTTAGCTATGCTTGTTATTCAATATTTTACCAAACGAGTTATCAATCGAAATAATTTAATTAATCTATGATTGAATTTGCTGTGAAAACTGTGATTTTGAAATTTCAAAGGTGAATTAGGTATATGAAAAACATTTCTAGATGATCTTCTAGATAAAATAAGTGTTCTATAATTAGAATAAATTTACTATTAATTTATTCTATAAAACTATTAATATTTTACTTTTATATAAAATTGAATTGCTTTCTCAAAGAGAAAACTTTGTAACAATGAAAATTTTGGAATCTATAAATTTTGACAAATTTTAATGTTTTCGAGGTTTCTGAATTAGATTATATGGATTTTTAATAATGTATGTATGTATGTGATATATGTGTGTACGTGTGTGTATGTAAAAAAATAATGTATCTACGATAACTCTTGAAGAGAAGCATAATACGAGCTGAAATTATGTGGATATATAAGGTATATTTCAACTTAGAACTGATTAGATTTTTGGAGCTGATTGGGTCATAATAAGTACATGTTTTAAATAAATATATTAGTTTTAGAAAATTGGTAAATGCAAAAGAACATTTTTTCATTTTATACGTTAAATAGGCAAACAATTATAATTTTAAAAACAATTATAATTTTATTAAGCTGAAATTAAATTTCATTAATTCAAATTATTATAGATTGCTGACGTCCCCCATTTGTTTATTTCTGAAAATGGAGCTTCTAATGTTTCAATGAGTTCACTCATTTCAATGTCTCCACCGTTTAGTTTTTTCATCATTGAATAAAGCAGCAATTTCAAATAACTAAGTGCCTCATACTCCGGCAAAGTAAAAACATCGTATCCTAAAATATACAATAAATCATAAATTTCTGACATTACTATACTTACTATAATAAATTTTTTTATGACATAATAATATTCAAAATATCGTAGATAAAGTTTAATATTCAAAAAGATAGCTACGATTCAAGTTAGAAACTTGCAAATTTTAAGATCAAATTCTTGCGAAATTTAATCTATCGACAATGATTGATATTAGGTAGGTTGAAAATTCGTATCCCAATGAATTCCTGCATTGAAACAAAAATACCAAACTAACATCTTTTCACACGGAAATTAGTAGCGAGTAGGGTAGATCGGGGTAGAACGATGCATGATGTATAATGAGACAGTTGTAATAACTTGTTTAAGTCCTAAAAGAGTTTTTGTGTACTAGACTAGAACTCGAAAACAAATTCCATCCGACTCGATCGAAGTTCATCGCGACAACCGTAATTTATATGCGATTGTCTTCGTGGTAAGTGCTCAAGAGTGCTCTGCGTGGGATTTTAAAACGTGCTACTCTTTGTAACGTAAATTGATATAATGCTACAATCTCGTTACCCATTTTTGTGTGAATTAAATATTTACTTAGCAGGATATTATAATTCAAAATTAATTTATAATTAAAGGGCGGCATGATTGATTTTAAAAAATATTTTGTTAAATTATATGCCTCAGGAAAAAAAATTATCTTCAGGGGCTGAAAACTATAGATACATCTTTCGAGATTGGACCACTTTCCGTTTTTTTTTATTCAATGCGAAGTAAATACAATTATTCCGAATAATTTTGACTTATGAATTTATAACCTGGAGTGATAGGACTTTTTTCTTTTGAACTTAATTTCTTGAAAACTTTTGCCTACAATATTTTTTATTTTTACCTGAGCGTTTCAAAATATTCAACGCTTGAGTATTTTGCACTTCATCTAATGACGCAGGAGTTTGAAGACAGAGTAATCGCGAATTTAAATTAAAAATCGCGTGAATTTCTTGCTTGCGATTCCATCTTGAAAGCAAGACGTATAAGGGCGCCATGTAATAGAGTTTCCCGGAGGGAGGGGGTATATATATATTAGTATATATATCATATAATATATGTGATATATCGTGATATGTCCTCTAAAACTTTTATCCAATACTGATCAACATTAAGTAATCAAATTTTGGGAAAGGATCGTGTGTTGCAAAATTTGAAGTACTTTCTGAACATCAACAATATCGCTAGAAATTCGTAAAGTTCTTGTATTAATATGCTATTTAGATGATGAATACGATGTTTTGCAAAATACTTTTATAATATGGGTAATTTGAATGAGTACGACAATAGACAGAACTCTATTTTGTAACAACAGCGTCAGTGAGACTTCGACCATATATGAGTTTATCGTTTGTCTTCATGGATCTTATGAGCACTAAAATTGTTCTATAAACCCATACCAAAATTTTTCTGAACGCTTAATAGTAAAATAACCTAAGCGAGTGAGTTTATCATGAATACCATTATGAATAGTAACTTGTCTTGAAGATACAGTTAGCTTGATTCTGCTTACAAGAAATGCCCACTGGCATGGGAATACGGCAACATTTGAAGCACGCTATTAAGATATAAGTTTCAATAAAATGTTTGATCATAGTGAAATACTGTAACAGAAGTCTAGCCGGTCAGCCATCATTTTTAAAGATTCATAATGTAAGAAAAACTGCGTTTTAAATTTTGAAAAATTCTCATTAGCTTATTAATACTCTCGGGTTTTGTTACTCCTACAATATTATTCAAAAATTTAATTTTATCATTGGTCAGAATCAAGAAAAAATTATTCTTGCTAACTCTGAATGAACAAGCATATGTGCCAGTCAACACGCATATGACCTATAACTGCCTTAGAGTGTGAATGTTCGATTAACATTTTCTTGATGCTTCTGCGTATATTTCGCAAAAAGCCTCTTTTGAACCACTGCCTTGCATAATCAATCCTATTGCGCCAATTTAGGACATTGAAATATGAATACCTCTCAGTCTAACTATTATGAAAGTGTAACGTCCCAATTAACGTTATTTTCTTATTTTATTCTTATTTCGGCAAAGCCTATATTGAAATTTATAATCCCCGACGAGTTTCGGCACGGCATACATTCATAAATGCTTGTCGAGCAACACTGTTAGAAATGTTCTGAATTTTCTTACACTTTTAAGACACATTTTTTAATTTTGATTCAAAATATGGTGATTGAATTTAAATTTATTATACTTGTATATTAATTTTAATAATGTTATTAAATATAATATTTTTTTCAAATGCATTAGTAATCAAATTTTAATATTCATGTTATTAAATTTAAATTAATAAAAAGTATATTAATTTTACAATTATTTCTTTATTTTAATACAATTTTAATGTTCAAAGTATTTTAAATCTAAATTATGAATGCTTGTGAATGTAGAATTAATACGATTGTATTAATATCAAAACATAAAAGTGATTTTAATAGACTTCAATTTTCACTTTCACACATACACACGTACGTACACACATACATACAGGGGCACTCGTGCACCCGCGTACGCAAGCGCATACAGGGAAAAACGAGGTAATGCCGGTCACTGGCTAATTCCGGTGACCCTTATTTTCAATAATCAAAACATTTTTAGGTAATAATTCGAATAGTATATTAAACGCAACATAAAATGTAATTAATCTAATGTCCAAACAATTTTCCATTCAGTTTTATTAAGGAATTATACACAATCAAAGTGTAGGCCTACATTTCTTATAAGAAATCTGGTCTATAAAATAAGCTTTTATGCATATTATTTATTACTTTATGCAGTAAATTTTTGCAACTTTATTAATTTGAACAATCTAAGAATACAAAGTAGTGAAGAAGTAAGAGAAGTCCACGCCGAAATATGGCATTGTATTTAAGCTGGTCTAACACGCCTAGTACTCGAGAATAGTTGTCCGCCGTATTGCCATGTAAGTTGCGATCTTACTATTATATTTCTGTATAAGCCCAAGTGGCTATACTCCTTCTGCTTAAGTCCAGTCACCGCGTAACTGCCGAATATTTTTATTATCGCGGAAAGTCCGCCTTCTGTCGAGGTCCACTGTCGAGGAGCCAGTTGTAGCCGTCTAAGTCATGCGTGTAAGTTTTGTACTACAGTCACTTTTGTTATAATCGCGGAATTACCGTTATTATTATCGCCTTGCGTGCATATCTGTATTCCATATTTATATAGTTGAGTCGCAGGGACTGAGAAACCGGGGACTGAGATTACGCGGGAACTGCAATGCTCTTTATACACGGGGATGTCTCGGGAACTGTAACGCTCCTATACTAAATACACATTGCAGTCCCCGAGAATTTTAGTCCCGAGCCTTTTCAGTCCTCGCGACTCGACTGTACTGCATTGTAAGTAATTTGCCTAAGTGAGGCTATATTAATTAAAACGTTCCTCAATATTGTAATACTGAACCGTGTGTTTCAATCTGAATAAATATAGTACATTTCGATACGGGTGCGGAAGGTGATTATTTAGCTTATGTGACGTTTTTCGCACGAGCGAAGCGAGTGAGAAAAGTTACACGAGGTAAAAATCTTCTTACGCACCAGTTTCGAACCGTATTTTATACAACGAGAGCCGAATAATCATATTGAAGTTATGATTTTGAGGTTAGAGTGGTATAAACATATATTAATATATACCTAAATAGAGCGGCACCATTGGAGGGGTACGTTAGTGGTTGCGTGGCGGATCGCTCACGAAAGTTCAGCTGCGTTGCGGTGCGGTTGTACTCGGATGGGTGACCGCTCGCACAACCAGGGGCATCAAAACAATAGTGTTCTTCTCGATATGTAATGAATGATACTTGACTAGCAAGTAGATTTTCTTACGCATCGCGTCCTGGTGGAGGTTTTCCCTACGGGCTTTCTTTCGTCACAAGTTGCCGACATAGGTAGAAATCTGTCATTATCGGTAACTTAGGCGAATGCGGGAACAATGTGGGAATTTAGGATTCGTTAGGATCAAATACCTCCACACACAGGTGGTGGGGGTATCCTGTAAAAACTCGAAAAGGGTATACAGGTAGGAAAAAAAATATACCTAAATAGTGAATTTATTTAAATTAAAGACAACAAATTTCAATGTATAGAGTCGATTTTACAGCTCTCATTCAAACCTCATTTCATGCCTTAGTTTCGTAAAACATCTCGCACGTACAAGCCGCTCGGCGCGTTGCCAGAAAAGCCGCGACATTCGGAAACAATTATTAACTATATCTATATATATACATAAAAGAACTTGTCCTGACTGACTGATTCATCAATGCCAGCCAAA
>OX424575.1:157353920-157616203 GCA_949152435.1 Gastracanthus pulcherrimus | reverse complement strand
CGGTTGCACAGTCACGTACACTTCTCGGCTCCTCCTCTGCCTGCACATTCGCGTATAGTCTTCTCTTCTCCGTGGCTGTCTTTGCGCCTGCATGCTCTTCTCTTTTGCCGAAGCGGCTTCGCGGCTCGCCTCCTCCTTCCTTTCGAGTAATCTAGTCTCGGGTGCTGCTGCAAAAACGTAGTAGTAGTAGTATTAGTAGTAGTACGTAGTAGAGTATAAACACATCCCTCTCTGCTTCGCGTGTCATCTTCACTCTCTCTTTCTCGGAGTTACTGCTGCTGCTGCAGCGGCGCTTCTTTTACGATTCCTTTTATTCGGCGTCGTGGTTGATTTGCTCGGTTTTTGGCGGCGTGAAAGTCGGTTGGGGGATTCTTTTCTTCTATTTGGCGGAGTCTGATTTGCTTTTATTGTGTTGGAAGAGTGTTGCTGCTTCTGTAGGGAGCTGAAAATGGTCTTTTTGGATTGAATTGGAGTACGTAGAGTACTTCGAGTGCTTGTTTTTATAATATAATACGAAAATGTAATTTTGCGCTCAAATATCTACCCAACTAAATTGACGACTATCGTACCGACAACAAGATGTTCATCATAACTTTTTAGCATAAGAATTATGTATTTAAAGTTCTTGCTTCGTGAGGAATTTTATTGGGATGTGCGGTAATGTTTCATGTTTATGACGCGGTCCTAATTGTAATCATGATTATATGATACTATGAATTATCTTATGAACTAATTATAAAATTGCAAATTTATGAATTCTTATTCGCAGTTATTCAGCGTTTAAGAAATAAATACAGCATGAAGCATGCGATAGCCGTTAATGTTTTAATATCAAATTCCTAAGTAGAAAAAGCTAATTCACCACTTACGATTCAATCTCCATACCAGTTACTGCTACAATATAATTTGATTTCGTTGACTTTAATTGCAAACAATTATCTCAGTAATAAAAACACCATTATGCCATCCACCAATCTATCAATTAAATGTACAGTAAGTCGAAATTACAGACAATAAAATTATGTAAAGTAATGATCTAACGGAATGTTCGCAAACTGCAATAAACCTCAAACTCTCAAATTCACGTTTTACTTTATAGGTATATTCCACGGTCAAAATTACACGGTATTTTTAATGACATATATATGCACTTTGCCATATTTTTGACCATAAAATAACTCATAAATCCGAAAATAGGGCATAATTCGCCCCAGAGAGCTTAATGTATTTCGAAGTACACGCCGCGCGCATTAATTCCCGCCTTATTCTCTTTCATCTACTGTCTGTTTCTCTATGCGCTCGTGTCTCTCTCTTTATTCAGCTTCACTCTCTCGCTCTCTCCCTTGCCATTTTCCTCGTCTTTGTTGCTCCTTTTGTCAGAGCCGGTGCATCTCTTCTCCGTCTCTCTCTCTCTCTTCTCTTTTTCATCGACCCGCTTTACATGAATTTCTCCTCTTGGCAAGCTCGCGCACGCTCATTTTTCTCCTCTTTCCATCCACCCTCTCTGACCATCCTTATTTCCACCTCTTGTTCTACCTTTTTTGCCAGTACACGACTCTCTCGATCTCTTCTCTTTTCCATCTTCTCCTTCTTCTCCAACCTCCTCCTCCTCCTTCTCATCCTCCTTCTCATCCTCCTTCTCATCCTCCTTTTCCTTTCTCTTTTGCCTACCATCCGCGCGGGGACTGGTTCGCTGCCGTGGCGAGAGCTGCTTTACGAGTATCATCGGCCGTGCGCTTCTTCTGTATATGGGTGATTCTTCACAAAAATGCAAACTTGTATCTCTGCTTAATACCATTTTATAGGCTATACTTTAATGGTCAAACTAGGTTGATTTGGCTGTAAACAGTTTATTTTTTTACGTAACAGTGAAAGCATAAAAAGAACTCATATATACTGCTAGTGCCCCATACCTAATTTAGTTTCAAAGTGTAAACTCCACAGATAATCCCAATGAATTTTCACCTCATAACAAGTCTTCAAGTATATTTTGCGTTTTTAAGTATATTTTACCCTTATTAACATGTTATAACTCTTTTTTTTTCTTCAAAATAATTTTGGTATTCGTACCCAAATCTTGACTACAGCGTTCGATGTGTATTTTCTTTAGACAGCTAAATGCTAGTATACTCAGAAAACAATTTGACCGCATAACTCGAAAGCATTAATATAACTATTAAAAAGTCTTTTATATTCAAAAAGATTTACAATGTACAATGTACACGTAAAAACAAAAAAACAGATACTAATAATTCAGATTCCACATAAAATTACACGTTTTCAAAGAATCATCCATATACGTTATATACCGCACGTACACCGGCGCCTTATTTCCCGAGGATCTGCAGCGCCCGCGTACTTCTTCTTCTTCGCACATGGGCTTTCTTGCTGCGGTGCGCGCACGCCTGTCCTATCCACTGCCGCTGCCGCTGCTGCACCTTCTCGACTTTTATCTCGCTGGATGCTTAGTTTATTGCCAAGGTCCTGCGAGAGCAGCTGCTGCGCAGAAGGTGGAGTGTAGAGAGAGAGAGAGAGAGAGAGAGAGAGAGAGAGAGAAAGCAAGAAACTTCGATTTCACGCGTGAAACCGGGGTTATCTACTGCACGGGCAATCTTCGTGATAGAATAATTTTTTTCTAGGTGGATAGGGGTCTTGTCTTCCGTGTGAAACGCTCAAGTTATCTTTTTACCGAGAGACTTTTGCAGGTTCATGGTGTTTTTATCATTAGTGTTGTCAGTAAATAGCGTAGCGGTCTGATGGGTATGTTATTCATGTACAAAATAGGTGATTGGTGATTAAAGCTTGTTAAAACGAAATACTAATAAAATAAACACAATAATTAGTTAGTCTCCACTATTTATTTAAGTAAAAATATTAGAGACTAAAAGGTATGGATCGAATTGTATGAGAAGATTAACATCTTTTGTCAATATTTAAGGATGATAAAAATAAGCTCTCTTATAATTACAACCTTCAGCTAACTACGTAATTACCTAAGCCTATCATGTATGTTCACCCACGCGGTTTGACGTATTCATATTCCCTAAAAAACAAGAATATCTCAATCCAAACGCCACACGAGCCGAAATGAAATATTTAACTATCTAATCGATCAGATAAGAGGCGATGTATTCGTGGTAACGAGCGATAAACCTCGCCCTAAATCATTCAGCGACCCATCAATCGGACTTATCTCTCGATCCGGAGAAAAGCATCGCACTGTTTTTCACGTGATAAATGACGAGAGCCGCACACGACCAACCGCGCTCGTGTATCGTCATCCCATTTGCTTACTCTGTCCATGCGGACCTTCCAAAAAGTACAAGAAGACTGATCCTCAAGCCTTTCCCCGATCTTCAGCCTTATTAAAGCGAGATTATCCTCGATACCATAAAAGAAGAAAATAAAGTGTATGTATGAACAGAGAGAGGGAAAAGATCAAGTCTGCATAAGAACCGAAAAGGAGAAAAAAAGTCGAGGAAGAAGAAGAAGAAGAGGCTGTGGGAGCTAATGGAACTACCTGCGCGGCCACTCTTGACCAACCGCAAGTCCCTGACCCTTGAGAGGCATATAACTGCGCTCCTCTCCGCCTTGTTTACTCGTACACACGCGTCTATCTTCTCCCTCTCCCCAGAGGCTGGGCTCCACTCGATCTCATGGTATAGCGCCTCGACTTCTTCTTTTCTTCATTAAAAAAAATAAAAAATCGTGGGCGGTCGTGAGTCTCGTTGCTTGTTGTTCCCGCGTGGGGTAACTCGAGTCACAACTGATACCGAGAGTCGTAGTCCGATTATTCAAAAGCAAGCCGGTCGTCTATCGCGTTACCGGGTACAACAATAGGAGGCTTATGTAAATGACAGTCTGTCGCGCGCGCCGGCGTTCGCCGATGAAGGTAGAGACCTTGAACGGAGATTTCTCTCAATGGAGAGCTATCGGGAAGTTCCGAGCCAGTAATGAGGATTGACGGGATAATGTTGCCGGAGGAATCGAGTCGGAAACGTCATTTTTTGCTTTTTTCTCGTATTCTCTTAGTTCGCGAGTTACCGGTATCAAATTATGATGGAGCTGCGTCGCATTATGCACGCACTTCGTTTGCGCGTTGAAAAGGAACTGAAGCGTGGCTGGTGGAGGGTTTAATTCGTGTTGTAATTGGATGTAGATTTTTTAGGGGTTATCTTAATAATTTACAAACTGCTTGTCAAAGATGAAGATGCTACGTGTGCCGAGAGTCTCTGTTGTATTTAAATATCTTCTAGAAATATATGCCGTGATAAATTGGTATTTTTCTTTGTTTCTTTCTTGATCATCGAGTCATTTGTAGCTCATCAAAGTCGTACGAGAATTTTTCACAATTCATGATTCATAGGTCTGACGATCCGAGCGATTAACTAAGCAAATTCTTCATCTGCATTTATTATTTGCCTATAAGATATTGCGCATCAAGATTTGTTTTCCATTTTATCTACCTTGAGCACCGCATCCTATTGTTTGCATTATTAAAAATGAATTTCACTGAAAGTGTGCGTTTTAAGAATCGATTAACAACAAACACAATGAGAAGCTTCGATGGGCCAATAAAATTCTTTTATTATTATTTGCTGCGTTCTTACATATCTAGTATATTGAATATCTCTATGAAGTATAATCTCTATTTATACACGTTAAGTCTTTTAAAATGTCATCCTCTATAACTTCGATTGCGCTTGGCTTTGTACATATCTTGTACATATTAAGTACTTACATGAATATTTATCTTTAGTTTTGCATGCTAGATCATATTGAAAGTAAATCTAGTTTTAAATTTAATCTTTAATTGAGTACATATTCATGTCACTACGTATTACACTTTGTAATATTTTATTTACTTTATATTACCGGTTAATACTCTGGTTATTTCAATGTATACAGAGCCACAAGGTACTTTTCTTATTTATTAATTATAGTTATTGATGAATTACATCCTCAAAACTAATTAATTTGCATTTTCACCCAGTATCCACATTCTCATAGAAATCTAGCCTGCATTTACACAATAAATATCACAACATCAATAAATCACAAGATACTCATCGGCGCGCTTCACTTGCTCAAAGAACAATTTTCCCCAACGCAAATCTAAGATTTTAAGATCTCCATTTATTCAGCGTCTCAAAGAAAACGAATTCTCTCAACGGACAACCACCGCGAAGATAAAGCACATAAAAATCCAGCTAGCCGCAAGCATTCTTCGCTTTAGAGTACAGGAAGCTCGCTAGCCGAAAGCCGGACGGCGTGGCCGCCATGCAAATGCGCCTCTTCTCTCTCGCTCTCTTCACTGTTCGCCGGAAGTCGCACGATGATCGCTATAGCCACGAGTCGTCCCGTTACTTCCTGTCCGTTTTGCACCTCTGTGCGTGCGCACGTGTACGCAACTGCGCGCGATTCGCAGCGGATAGGTGTATGCGATGATGCTAGGCCCCAGCATGGGGCCTTATTTCTAATGCAACGCGTAGAAGCGCTTATCGAGGAGAAGACGCGCAGAGACAATGTGTACACGATCGGGAAGGTTATTAGACCTCGACGGAGAGAGGAGACGACGTATTTTTGTAGTGTTTTATGGGCGTTGATGTGTGTAGATTGTACGTAGTTTTAGGATCTATTGTGTTTTGATTTCTTTTTCTCCTGTTTCGAACTGTTCTTGGAGGTAAATGGTGAACGATGTGTTAAACGAGATTGTATAAAGCTTATGAGATGATTTGAATAAGGTACTTTGAATATTCCGTCTCTGAGCACTCTTTTTGTCTGCAACGTGTAATTGTGCCATGTGCTAATTACTCCCTGTGTACAGCAGTAAATAATTAAATGCAGACTTATTAGGGCCACCGCAGTAGTAAATGAAGAATTAAGGCCGTAAATGAATGACCCAGACATGCACTATTTTCATACATAATTATTATTTGTTAATTTCCATTCTATATATTTATTTAGACAAAACCAGTATTTACTTGCAAGACATATATAAATTAAAAACGCAAAAAAAAATAAATTGTAAAGATATTTTTAAATGCAGCTAGTGCATGGATCATGAGTGACATACTTCAATAATCTGTGTCATAATCTCAAATTTGAATGATCTTTTACAGTCAATTTTCCACACCTTTTCTATGCAGCATCTCTCGATGACAATGTTCTCCGTGCATGAGCTTCATGTACTGTGATTTTATCGGATGCCAACGGAAAACTTCGTGTTGAGCATCGCGACGCCTAATGCACTCGAGCCGTCTATACTCGATGGCACTTTTCTTTGTTAACTGCGCGCTGCATCGGAGAGCTAAGTGCATCGCGACCTGAGCGTCCTCCCGATAAAGTGGTCTTTAGACGTTTTTTTCTTTGGTGAGCTTCTGCGACAGCGTCGAGGTATTTTTTGTCGGAATATAGCTGCGGGGCCAACACGAATTTGTTATTGCAAAAATGCCTTATTTAACCACCTCAAGGTAGTATTACCGGAAAGAGATTGATGGTTCAGAAAAATCTGAAATTTAGCGTATGAGTCGAGTTTAGTTTAAAATTGACTTAGTTAAAATTTGGTGAAGTTTTTGAGCGTGAGAAAAAAGTTATAAACATTTCAATTTTCATAAATCGAATATATTTCTCTTCTACTCTTGTTTGTATAACACTGACGGTTCAGAATTCGCTCAAAATTGGTATATTATTAGATCCAAGACTAAAGAATAATATGGGTGCTTGTAAATAAGTATTTGGAGCCTGTGAGCGTTGTAATAAATAAATGAAATTAAAAAATAGGTACACATAACCTCATAAAATGAGTCAAATCAGCTTCCATATGAAACTTTTTATTGATAATTATGATAAATAGAATTGCTTAATGAGAATGTATAATCATTACTTGGTGTAAGTTGATTTATGCAACTTCTGCTATTATTTTGACTAGCTACCTTATAACGGTAGTACTACATTAAGTAAAAGTTTTAACCTATAATAAGTCACAATTGTAATAAGAATCTGGTCCTTAGATTAGTGTATAATATGGAATAGATATACTTAAGTTCTAATTTGAGGAATCAAAGACTTATTTAAGTTGGGTAGATCAAATGTCACGAAAGAAAAATGGTAGGATGAATATATAACTCTGAGAAAAGGATATTATTGATATTGACGTATATTGCAATCGTTAATATATGAACATCTGAGTCAATCTGTAAATGTCAATACTTAATCTATTATATCGCTCCCAATGTTATTCTTTTCTCAGTACATTCAAATAATCGCAATCATACATTAAGTAAATAAAATTCAATAGAGCAGAACGATATAACTCGAGATAAGGTAAAAATTTTGGCTGTAGTGCACGAAGGTATCCAGGATTTCTAGTGACATTCGCTGAGCAATGGAGCGAAACGTTTATCGAACTTTTCTCCTACGGTAAAGCCTCTGGAAAGAATCCAAGTTGGGCTACGAGCTCTCGACGGTAGTAGGCGACTTCCTGCTTGCGGAGCCAGGAAAATAACGTTTGTTTTTTCTTGTCTATCAACGCAAGTAGAAAGTTGTGCAGTTGTTTAGGAAAAAAAAGTTTATTTTTTAATACATAATTGATTTATTAATTTCCATTATTGCTTGAATACTGATAAAAATGGTATACACAAACTACATAATAAAAAACTCTCGTTTTCTTAATGTGACAGGTTTATTTAATATATTTTTACGATGTTTATGACTATTGTAAAATGTGGTACGAAAGTTCAGTTTTTAAAAATTATTTAAATAGTTGCATACGAGATTTTTTTAGTACATTGACATAATTTCTTCTTCCGTAGAATAATCAACACCAAACTGAACCTTCCCAAAAACCCACAATACCCAAATATTTTCATATCTTTAGCACTTCCAAAAAACACTTCAAACGAGCCCCAAAAAAAAGAAAGAACCTCCCATTAATGTCTCTCACGCGCCCGCGTAGCTATTTTCGTATATTGACTCAAAACAAAGCTATCATCAGCCTCCGCCTCTATTCCTCCGCCTCTCAAAGACATGCTGCGATGCGACGCGAGAGCTTCCACGGCAAGTTTTTCTACGGCGATGGAGCGTCGGTTTTTTCTCTCGGTCTCTCTCTCCCTCGGGAATGGCATTTACTTTTCTACATACCTGCGAGTCAAGTCATACTCGAATGGCACGCAGTAAGTCGGCTCGCGGCCGCGGTTGCGCAGCGAGTCGTGGCGCGCCCATTTCGCCCTAAAGTACGTGCCCAGCTCGCACTCGGGCCAGGGCTTCGCCAAGCATTTTTTCCCTGTAAATGGTTGAAGGTGAGCCGAGAGACTTGTATGGTCAGGGATAATTGTAATTAATATTATGGCTTGAGTTTCTGGTTGAGGATGAAATTGGTTTTTCTTTGCAGTTTTTGAACCGTGTTGTTATAGAAATGCTCATTACTTGTGGAAAATAATTATTTAATGGTCAATATAATAATAATAATACGTAATGGTATTATTTTAAATATTATTTTTTTGCTGAAAAATAACAGTTTAAACAAAAATATTCAGAAAATGCATCGGAATACCGTTTGATTTCTACCAGGCATTGTATAGTTATTTTTACGAGCATGAATTATTTGTACGTATATTGAAGAGTTCATTTTAGTAAGATTGATACACATTATATAGTTTGATTTATTTTTAACTGCATGTAGTCACCATAGCAAGTTAAAATATGTCGATTCACTAACATTGATATCGATTATTTATTAGTGTACTTTAAAATTTTAATAGATTCAACTGTAAATCAAAGCAATTCCAGACAACTCAAATCTTAAAATAGTTACCTTATATTGATAAGCAACATTTATATAATATTTAAAACTATTAGCATAATATAAAATAAATTCTTCGACTTACGTGCTAATTAATCACTCTATAAATTATCTTCATACCGTCACTTTCCCATTTCCAGCTCAATATTTATTTTTATTGAAATAAATGTTATTGATTTTGTAGTATCAAATATGATAGACCTTATAAAAACTAGCACGTTTTCAAGTTTCCGACAAAAACTATTATTTTTTGGATGCTCAAAAAGAAAACTTTATCAGACAATCTAAAACTACTTTTTAAAAGAGGATCTAAAAAGAACAAGTATTTTTCAAGAAATCTAACACGTGCTAGTATTTCTAAGAGCCATCGAATTCGAAACAACATTTAACTTTAAACATTGATCAGAAATGGAGTTCTAATCGGAAACCGAGTCCGCAACCTCAAGTACAAACCCATTTATCTGGTTAAACACACCACGAAGAATATCAAAACTCGCAACCAAAGAAAAAAAAGAAAAAACAGTTCTTTTCAAAAGTAAGCTCGAACCTCCGCAGGGATCGCGCGGGCAGTCGTGCTGCAGGCCGTTGCGCCTGTAGCAATCGCAGTCGGTGTAGACGATGCCGCCGCGCAGCTCCCGCGAGCTGACCTTCTTCGGCCCGTTGGCGTCCGTCTCCTCCGCGGGTTTGTTCACGCACAGTCTCCTGGGCCGGGCTCTTATGGCTTTGCCGGCGTTGACCGACGCTCCTAGCGACGCGGACGTCGCGCCGGGCAGCTTGCGACCGGCTCTGTTGGGGCATTTCTTCACTGTGCACTGAAACGAATGCAGAGAAAGAAGTTTTTGGTTGTTGTGTTTTGAGTTTAATCGGGCTTCATGGAGAGTAAAAGAATTGCTAGGAAGTATTTTGTAAAAAGTTGGAGTGTTTGTAGATAATTGTATTTTAATATTTAGAGGTGCTCTAGAATAATTCAGAACAGTAATTATTTGCAAAAGAATAGTTGTATCATCAAATGAAAATATTGTGACAAGTGCGAATGAAATTTTGCATAAAGATGGTTGAAGTAATTTTGCATCATTTTGTAAATTTGGAATGATGTGGAATGATGTTTACGACATATTTATCGAGTTATTAACATTGCTAATTGGCTTATTTAACATGGAAATCGTAGGAAAATATAAGTCGGTAATAAACGTATTTAATTATAACACTTTAAATTTCAGAATTAATTTAAAAGCTTAGCATACCTAACACGAGACTCAGTAAGTACGGTATTAAAATTTGGTATGCTCTTACATGCTATTATTACCAAGATAAGAACAAAGGGTAATAGTGTTTTACGAGTTATTAAATAAAAGTGAAGACAAGATGTATTTTACTTTTTTTATTACATTTTTACATTGGAACAAGCAGTGTAGTTATGCTCTTAAAATTATCGTAGATGCATTGCTTCGTTGTAAAAATATAAATTACCTGTTTGACATAAAATACTTTTTAATTTAACAATCAAAATAGTAAATAATCTTGTAAAATACGTCTGTACAACTAAATTATTTCACACATCACTTTTTCGATTTGCAACAGCTCTTCAAAGCCATCTTCGCGACCTCGTCGCACTTATCCTGCAAGCCGTTATTTCTTTTGATACAGGTATTGTACTTAATCAATCTCGCCGCGGGTACATTATTTACGCAACCCTCCTTCTTGGATCTGTATCCAGAATACCTCGAAGCCGTAGTAGATGCATTCGACAAGCGATCGGAATTACCCATGGATTTAACATTGGCGCATTTATTCTTGTACTCCGGGAGCTTAGAATTTCGCGGCAGATACTCGAACTTTCTTTGGCCTCTCAATTCAGCGGGCGACGGATCCAATCCATTTCTCCTACCGCATGAATATAATTCTTCTTTGACACCAGTCTCTTCTTTGTGTGGGTTATAAACCAAAGATTCCTGCTTAGGATCTTGGTTGGTGCTGACTGAGATTTTGGCTTTGGCTCGACCAGTTGAGTCGACGCAAGCCTCGGCTGTGATCTTTGCAGCTCTAATGTTGTTGTCATCTGGATTAAAGCTGTGCTCGATGTTGGAGTTCTTAGGTGCGGATGATGCTCGACACTTGGATTCGACGACATCGCGGTGATTATTGGGCGGCGAATGATCCTTCGAGTGGTGATTAAGCTGAGCCCCTTTGAGTCCTCTAGTCGTTGACCTATCGTTTTCGGAGATGTTTGAAGTTCTGTTTGTCGGGGATGACGATGAATGCTTGTTGTTGTGGATATAACGAACGTCAGTGTCTCGTATGGCGGCTGGGTTCATCTTCAGTTGGTCTGCTAGTTCAGTCATCAATCTGAAAAGCAGAGACGTTTACGTTAAATGATATTGGTTATAGAGATAATGAACAGTATAGATTTAGGTGTACAAATAATTATTTATTTATCAGTATTGAAAAATTTTAGAAATGCATTCATGAGATTAAGTAAGATTGCAACTGTTGAAGTTCTGAATTCTGAATATCTAAGTAATACAACACTCTCTGTGAAACAAAAGCAATACTAGACTTTAATTTTAGATAATTCTTGCATGAATGTGAAAAACAACGGAATCATATAAATGTGAAATATATTATTGAAACCATTAACAAGTATAATGACTTTCAAATTACATAGTTATTGATCAAATATTCAAGTTGATCAGCTTCGAAAATCGAGATTTCGGCAGATTGCGGTTTTAGTTTGTTAATTTAAACAATACGTATATTTTTCCCCAAAGAAATTTAAGAAAAAGCTAGGCGTATAATATTCAATCGATAATAAGACTCTTGCCGCCCAATCTATTTATATACTTATTAAATAAAAATTGAAGACAAAAAAGGAATGTGCGAGTGTGAAAAATTTTAAAGAACTTATTTGTAAATCTGAAAATGATGCGATATCTTGTATGAAACTTCACAAATGAAGTTTTCATTTATCTTGTGCACACTTTCTTGTGAAAAACGATAGAAAATTAAGAACCCGCAGAAATACGTACCTGCGTGCAAGAACTATCATAGATAATAATTCACGATATCGTGTGAAACATTTACTTTCTCAACATACCAACTCTTATCCTAAGAATCACAAGACCTTCAAAGGCCAAAATTTAGAAAGTTTAACAGGCACCTTGAAAGTGGATCGCCGTGCTGCGACTGATCCGCCTCCACGAGGATGTACATCTTGGTGACCATCTTCTCGCGTCACGACTATAGACTTGCTCCCAGGGCTATGCTGCCGCACAACAGGTGGACGATGCCGCTCGTTGTTCTTCCCCGGTCACTCGGACGGTTCGAGGGTTTCGAATAACACACGGTAGTGTGTGGACTCTCGGCGCGCCCGATCAAGGGAAGATATCGAGTTTGTTTACCGCGATAAGTTGCGCCACACTTGGAGAGAAAAGCGCCTTTCTTTGCCTTAATCGGCCTCTCTTTCTCTCTCGAGGTGTCCGTGTGTGTGTGCGGGTCTCGGAGCTCTCGGTATCTTTTATCGGTAAATCCGTGTTTCTTACTGTTTACGAGAAAAATGAGCTTGTGTCATTTGTGTGTTTCTGTAGGTGCGTTTCGGTCGTTGTTTTGTAGGAGACTTTAGTTATTTTTGTAGATATTTACGAAAACGTTCATAACTTGAAATAAATAAATTAAAAATACAAACAACGTAAAGTAAATAAAAAATATACGAAGTAAATGAATTAAAATACAAATTTCAAGACAATTTTGTGAAAATCATTAAAATGCAACTCTCGATTTTACCGGAATATATATGATACTTTATTTTTTATTGATATTTAAGAGTTAAATATAAAATTACAATTTCTTTGCAGCAATTTTAGTTCTTAAAATAATGTCAGATGCTAAGTTAAAATCCAACAGGAATGCAGAAATCGTTTTATGAAGCTTAATGCTGAATCAATAAATACAGTGTAATTTCTGAAAGGCATTATTTTTAAACATTGTAACCATGTATTCTATTTGTTGATTAGTAAGCTATAGAATACCCATATAATTTAAAATTTAAATTTCGTTAATAACGCTTCTTATAATCCGGCCAGCAACAGATTCCTAAATAAAACGAGCATCATTCCCAGTCGCGATGCTCGAAACCGAATTTGGCATAAAAACTAAACTCATCAGCCAGACGAGTATTTTCAATTTCCAATAAACCCGTTCTATTCCCAGTCCCATATAATCCGAAGATGCAGCAGCGCCAGTAGCAGCGCCAGTAAAATTATCAATAAACGAAAAGCATCTCTCGCGCATCCTATATATACGTGCTCCTATTTCCGAGCGCGAGGCCGATGGCCAATTAGCACTCCATGCCGGCACGGATAATAATTATTTAACGCTCGGTTAGCGTTCATTAGTGCGCGCAGAGCGCATAAGCAAACATACGTAGTTGCCGTGTAGCTCGGAGCAAAAGCGCAGCCCTCGAGAGCAGCAGCACCGGCTTAAGCCCGTCTACAATAATCGCTCGTTATGGAAATTAAGGGATGAGTGGGTTCTGGATATCGACGGAGTTCGAGTCTTATTGACGTTGGGATTTGATGGAGAGTTTGGATGGTTCAGATGGCTGAAGTATTTTAGTGATAAATCGGAATGTAATTGGGACAGGAAGAAAAGATGTATTTTTTTGTTTTATTTACGTCGTATATCGATTTTGAAATAAAATAGAACTTAATGCTATTGAATAAGTTGAAGAAGAGTGATATAGAAGAATAGTGCAAGGGATAAAAGTAGAGGGATAAAAGTAATTATACAAAGTCTTCGTATCATTAGAAGTAGAAGGAAAGTAGGTTTACCTCTTTTTTATTGTCCTGTTGCTTGTTATTTGACATCCTTCTTTTCTTGACTCTCTTTTCTTTAATTAAGTTACAGTTGCTTGTTTGTTTTTCTTTTTTTTTTAATTTGTAAACTCCAAACTGAAACAAAAACCGTGAAAACAATGAAATTAAAATTTTGCATCTTAATATTGTAAATATATACTTTAGTTAAAAATCAGGGACTGCTATAAAAATTAAAAAGTTTAATATTTAAATCATTTTCTGAAATATATTACGACACATCTTACACGTACGCGCATCAAGATAATCCTCGAAACAACTTATACTTAACACAATAATTACACCCTATACTTTCCCATAAATAAGTCCCGCGATTACCAATCTCTTCACGCGCACACGAACTTCCTCACATTTTCCTGAAAACAAAAAATCTCGAAATTATGACACGGACATTCTAACAGCTCATTCATCACAGCCACGTCCGCGCATCCCCGACTAAAACTGAAAATCCATAGACCCCCGAGAAGCACGTTCTCATTAATTCGGTAGGAAACTCTCCTCCGAGTTCCCATCGCCTCTCTCACTGAAGCACCTCTAGAGAGCGCAGAAAAAAGGGCCGAGAAGAAACCCTCGAAACGTGCGACGTTGAATGACGTTCGCGAGGGACGTCTTTTCCCTTCTCTCTCTCTCGAAGGCTGAACCTGCGAGCGACTAACGGTGTCCAATATGGCTGCTGCTTCAAGCTGGGTCAACGAATTAGAATTTGCACGTAGAGCGACAGGGTCGTTTGAGAGCGGTCGGGCCAAACTCTAAATTCGAAATGGGAATCTGGTCAGCGCGCGCGCGTCCTAGCGCTATGCAAATCAGCTGTGAGCGCTCTGCGTACGTACGTACCCTCGTTAGAAATTCAAGCTCCTTTGCTTGCAGATGGTGTGTATGCTGAATAGTGTAAGTGGGGTTTCTTCTTTGAGAGCTGAGTTGTGAGGCTTTGCGTATGTGCATGTTGCGAGAGGTTTTGTCCAGCTGATTTTGCCGTGCGTTCGCGACAAACGGTATTAAGGATGACGACAGTTTTGTGTGTTTAGAATATGCGTTAATATGCGTATTGCGTGTTTGTATTGGGCACTTGAATCTAATCATTTTTAAAGAACACCTAAAAAATCTAGAGTTTGTTCAGTATAGTCGTAATTTTTCGAGTATCTTTTTTTAATTTTAAATTGGATTATATCGGCTGAATATTTTATTAAGTTGAATTATTTATTTAACCATTTTTTTATACAAGTCGATACTGTTTCAATGCGCTACAATAAACTCTTTAATTTATAGATTTATGGTGCTACTTTTCTATTAAAAATACGATTAATCCAGTTGATAAAATATTATTCTATGAATTATTAATGTTACTAATAACGTATTTCTATACCGTGGATTTATAATGAAACGTAATAAAGTAAAGTATTATACTAGTTCTTTTATTACACAACATTATTAAAATAATTGTATGATAAAACAATTCATACACAAACAAATTCATAGGTTATGTATAAATTATATTTTCCAAACACATACCTTTAGGTTATTCCAATTCACGGCTTTCTTTCCAAACGAAAATTTATCACACCCAATGCAGAATCCCACTAAAATTTTGACGCCGCTTTACGGATAAATTTTTATTGCATTTTTACGAATCGGGGAACTAAAAATTTTGTCGCACGTCAGCGTGCACGAGGCCGGCCTGAATTTATATATAACAACGAGCCGCCGTCGCCGCCGTCATTTTTTTTGTAGCCGCTCTCTTTCACTATCGTGCTTGCGCGCGCTGAATCGTGCGAAGCGAATCGAACATTTTCCGATTCGTCGCACGGCAGCGATTGCTGCTGACGAGGTATAACTGGTTTGCAATGAAAAATATATATGAGAGCGAGGAGGCTCGTTGCGATTGAAAAAGGAGAATTGGGAAGCGTTACGATGATTGAATCGTATGAGGGTTAATTGTGCTTTTGTAGATTGACGTGTTTGACAGGGACGGCACTGAATTCTTGAAAAACAGTCAGCTCTTTATATTAATTTAAAAATATTTTGATAGGATCATATAGTTATTTTTCTAGAATATGTTTTATAGATTAGGATATTATATTCTTCAAGTGAATATTTTTAATCATTTTCTTTGATATCTATTTTATTTGGTATTTTGAGTTTTGAAATACATTCAAATTTGACATAAAATTATTTTGATAATATATTTATTGTTCTAGAAAATGGATAGATTTGTTTGTGAGTCTATTTGTATACGTATAATGATTTTGTGTAAATCAATGTTTCTATAAAATTGAATAGGATGTATTTCTGCTAAAACCTTATTACTACATGAAGGATGATCAATATCAGTTTTCGTCCGTATCTACTTATCGATTGATCGTGAAAAAGGTGTGTCTTATTTATCTATTGAGAACAAACACGAGAGAAATATTAACTTTTAAAATATAAAATTATACCACTATCTTAAAAAATATTTATTTAATAAGCAGATAAACCACAAAATTTCAACAGTAGAAATATTAAAGATATTATCATTAACAGATAATTAATATAGTAATAATAATGCTAGTTATAAACTTATAATTATATACGCATTTTATAGAACGCTTTTTATAGAACATTTAGTATATAAAAAAATAAACATATAAATAAATTTACAAATGAACAAAAATAATAAAAATAATAAAAATTAAAAAATAGATAATATAAAAATTAGAAAAAAATATATTAATAAAGTAAATTAAAATAAATAAATTTGTTTTTCTTCTCAAATAAAGTAAATTCTAAAATTACCCAAATGACAGGAATCAATTACCAAGTAGCGCCACTAACTATACACTCCATACCAAAACCATTCCCAACTTCCCTTCCAAAAAAAAGAGCACCCGTACCACAAAAATATTCTCTCTCAAGCAAAGCTCGCATCTCTCCCTCCACCTCCACAATTCCGCGTTTCATCTAAGTAGTCCGCATCCATCCCAAGCCTCAGCTCTCCTCCCTCTCAACCTCCTCTATACTCCGCGAACTCGGCGTATTTTCGTATACACACCTATCGCACCCCGCACCCGCGTTAATACTCCATAAGCCAGCTCTCGCGCGCACACAACTCCGATATCGCGCCTTCGACGCGCGGCGTGAATCGCTGCCGCTTCAGCTCGGGAATTATTTACGAGCGCACCTCGCGCCGCTCGGGGAGAGAATATATAAAAAAAAAGGAACGGAGAAGAAGGGGAGCGGGGAGCGCGAGCGAGAAATAAATCGCGGGTCGGCGCACTCGCGCGCTAGCTGCACTCGTAAATTAGACGCTCGTGGCCCTTAAATCTCGCATCCGGGACTGCCTGCACTGCGACTACTGGCGACTGTGTATAGGTATATATGTATACCTGATGTGTGCAGCGCACGCGTGCGTAGGTAATAGCGGTGACTGTCCTTTTAGACGTAGGGAGTCGCCGCGTGGTGTTCCTTTTATTTTATTTTCTTTTTGTTCACGGGAGGCGTCATGTGCAGCAGTGTTTGCGTTTTGTATTGTTTTTTTTTTATATCAACGGGGAAATTGCGGAGCGCCGGCATGGAAATTTTGAGTTGTGCGCGACGGTAATGGCCGGTAATTAGTCGCCGGGGGTAATTGTACAGCTGCTGCTGTAGATGTAGCTTCGACTTTCTGATATTTATGGAGCGCCACGGTATGTGTTATGGTTTCTGTCGTCTTCTTATTGCATTTATAATGTGTTTGCGGGCATTGGGAGTTTCAAGTTGTGCGTGCGCATGTAATGTACGGGTTCTTGAGGCTAATTTTGTGGATGGTGGGTAATTTGTTGATTAGAGATAAGAAGGAAAAAAGTGGGATTGTTTTTGTATAAACATCTCTGAGTATTTTAGGATTTAGATGCACGGAACTCTTCGGTTGAGAACTCAATTTCTTTTTATAAACAAAATGGCAAAGAGAAGTTCTTTTTTATGATCTGGATATATTTTCCTCTATAAAATCATTGATTTTCAATTTAGATATTCATTATTTCATTTACATTATAATGAGTTTTAGTATGAATTGAAATTTTATTAAAATATTACTATTAAACAATAAATATTATTTGTTTATTACTACCATAAGGTCTGACGCATGTAACATTTTGAAACTTTCCTATTTATAACAAAGATCGTATATACAATTTTAGTGCAATTCAACCAAAATATATAAGTAATTTTTTTTTTTATAAAAAATAACCCTCAAATATTTTCCCTCCGGAGCAAAAACTAAGGATTAAAAAGTAATTAATAGAGCTACACCTTAATAGATAAACCGCAAATTAAGTATATAAAATAAATCTAATTTACAATATTAAGAAAAATTAACCGCATATATTTTAATGATCATGATGCAAGTCAGCACTCTGCAGCTATAGGGTTTCCTTCCGTCTTAACACGAAACCGCTGAAACAAGCACAAAGCAATATGTTTTACATACGTGTACGAAGGGTCAGTATAGGCTCCACACACGAGTGTACGCTCACACGAGAAACGGACACCTGAGATGGCGCTTTCATTGTATAATTGCTTTGTGCGACGCGCACTCTGTAATTATGATGCCCTGCCAGGCGGATGAAGTTGAAGAGTCGACTTTCTATGGCTGCATTATGCTGCAATGGTAATTTCTCATTTGGCAATGCTAGGCTTGGAGGAAAATTGTGCAGTTGTTCTCGAGATAATTTTGCGTTGAAGCCTGTAAATTTGTACATGACAAGATTTTTGTTTGCTAGAAAATGATAAATAAAATGTCTCTTCAAAATACATATATTCCTCAAATGTTTCTTCGCAAATTTAAGCACATTGAAAACAGAAAATCAAAACTATCCTTCTTTTAACAAGCAAATGTTTATTCAACACTGCACTCCTACCTAAATACTCAAACAACACCTCCACAAAAGAAGCGCACTCAAACATACCATATTTAACTCCACAGCATTCTCGAAAATTTACCCGCACGAAATTCAAGCATTCCCGCGAAACCCGCGTTTGCTCACCCCCTCGAAGCTGCGCACAATGTACCTCAAAAGGCACACGCGCAAATAAGATAAAGACCGCGCTCCTTTGTACGCTCCGTATATCCCTTCAAAAACCGCGTATATACATACATACGTTCCGCATCGCGCCTCGACTAAAACGTTGACTGATCGCGTCTTTCTCTCTCCCCGCGCGAGCGCATCCTCCTTTTCTGAGCCGAGGGAGATAAGTGCGTGCGAGAGGAGGGAATATCGTCGCCGCACGCCCACGCGCTCGCTGCAGCTTCACCGTTTTCTTCCCACGTTTAGCTGTCGGCTGCTGTATACGCCGGTGTATAATGCGCGGATGTGGATAGGCTGGAGACAGTCAGCTGTGCGTGGCGTGTTTCCTTCGGTTGACGTGATTTTGAGATAAGCGGGGATAAATTGGTGATTAACGTTCATTTGGACATTTTTTTAAGAATTTAAATAATTCTATAAGAGTGGGTAAATTGATGTCCGTATGTATGATAGGTATGAGTATTGTGAGATACTTGAATATTATATTGAAAAAATATTGTTTAGGTGATAACCGCTAAATCGTACAATTATAAATCCCATGGATCTTATTTTATGACTAATTTAAATGCTTGTATTCAAATATTCAACCCTCACAGGGGATCGTATATAAGAACCAAACGTGCTATAGTCTAAGAAAACATGCAAATATTGTAAAAGTAAATGCATGTACAAAAATTTGAGCAGAATAAAGTATATGTTAATACAGCCTTTTAAACTGCCATATTACCATTTCTAAGTACTTCATATTCGTATATTGTGTACATATCCAAAAAACAGTAAAAAATAATAGTCGAGGTTTATAAAATTATGATTTAAATAAAAATGTTATTTTACCATAAATTTTAACAAAATTGTTTCTTTTCTGTTTCAGGTGAGTTCATTAATCCCTCCAACTTATCGGCTCCATTGCGCTAAGTGACTCATCCCGTATGGTAAGACACCGTGTAAAAGCCCCCATTTTCTCTCTCTCTCTCTCTTTCTCTTTCTCTCTCTCCATTACACCATCCGAATAATAAATTGCCCATAACGACCCAATTAATAACCGAGCTCACACAAAAGACACACATGCACCGTTTGAGTAATTTCGCAAAAAAACCAAAGAAAACATCTCCCCCTTTTTGTCTCTTCCTCTAAACAACCGCATGCGCGCAAGTGCAGTCCGATGAACCTCTCGCGAGGTCTTTATCGCGCGCATCCGCTCGTCCTCGAGCCAACGAACCAATCGATCCGCCGCGTGTACCGCGCGACGTATTATAAACACCGGCGCAGCGCCGTCGCGCTGAAGAAACCTCTTAATACATAACCGCGCGCTCGTGCTGATCGATCGCTAAATTACTCATCACGCGTATGGAGCCTTCGACATTTCCGGGTGCACGCGCACGCGCGGATGCACACGTGTGATGGGGAGGCTCGTAGAGGAGGAGAGCAACGCGTTGTGGATGGTTGCATCTGTATTCCGGTGCACGGTTTTCCGCCTGGACAGCATCCGTTTGAAATATTTTTTAATGGATGGTGCGTGAAGGAGGAGAGTTTGGCCTGTGGTGACCAGTTTTAACCGACTTCTTTGAAGTAGATTTTATACATACGAACGCTGAAACTCTATTTTTCTGTACTCATCGTCTTTGGAATACAAAAATTAAGGACGAAATCCTTTGTCAAACCAGATTTATCGGTAGATTAAGAAGATCTAATTTGATCCCGATCGAGGCAGCAATGCCCATGTAATAAAATAAATATAGAAATAAATATAGAATAAAATAAAAAATTATGATTGAAATGATAGAAATCACTTTGCATTAAATTGTGTCAAGTAGAAAAGAAACAGAAGATTATAATTATTTAAAATATTACAATAATAGTTACCATAATTCAAAATATCATTTAAAGAAAAGTGTAATTTTAGCATTTTAAGTGTTCTGTATATTACTATTGCTATTATTATCATAATATTTTATTTTACAGTATTATGTTTTAACAAGGCTCTGTAAGTTAAATCCTAACAAAAGATCGACACGTTGACTTTTTATTAACCTACTAGTTCATATTTTGACTAGCATGCCTATTTTAACTTCTTATACTAAATTTTTAATTTTTCGCTGTAAGAAAATGACCAATAAAATAACATTTAAAATAGTAATGTTTCGAAGATGACGCTTTTTTTAGTTTTTTTAGAATATGATCAAGTATATAATCAAGTATATATATTTTGATCAGGTAGCTATGTTTATTTCAATCTACGGTAATAATAAAAATTGTTTAAAAGTTAAGCATAATTATCTATGAAGAATATTGTTTAAATATTTTTTACAGGAACGTAAAGTAAAAATATTATTTGATGTAATTTAAAATTTTCTGTCCAAACTTTTAAATAGACTCAGTTTTCTGTCTTTACATTTGAGGAATGTGCGAACGTATACAATGAATCCACTTTTGGTGAAAATTAATTTTCTTTTTCTTTTATCATCTAAAATACGTTATTTCATGCTAATAGAAAAAGATGACATTTTCTCAGAATTAAGAAGATGGAATTGTCTAGTTTTAGTCACACATCCCTCGTTTATTACATGTACCATTATACACATCTAAAATCCAAACCTCATCACAAATTCCCAACACCTTTATTATCAAAACCTACCTGCCAATACCACCCTCTGCGAACTCAATCATCCAATCTTATCGACCTCTTTAACACACCCCAATAACCCATTTCACACCCAGTATACGCACGTGAGCCCGCAGTGACACACTCCCCGCCAACTGCCCCGTACCCGGCCCTCTATACTTGATATACACCGGCACGGGCCTCTCCGCGCCGAGGCCTCCGCATAATATATACAAGGGATCCCCATATAGCCGGGGCCGAGAGTGCGCGTAATTACCAGCGCGAAATATGCGAACGCGCCGGCCGGCTGTGATGCTAATTACAAAAGAGAGAGAGAGAGAAATGAGCATAAAGCCGTGATGGACGAGCAGAGAGAGAGAGAGAGAGGCTGTAGCGCAGCGCAGAGAGGCTCATCGTCGAGTAAGCTGCGGGCCCTGACCGTGTCCGATGCATATATGTACGTGTATTATTTGCAGCTACGCGCGTAGCAGGTCGACCTGTTAATATCGCTGGGAAGAGAATTTAGCTTGAAATTGACGAAGTACGAGCGTAGTTGGAAAACTCGTAATGTGATTTTGTGTTCCAGCTTGAGAGTGTTGTATGTGTCTGTAGTTTTTGCTATTATGAGTCATTCGTTTATGATTACGTTCATTATGGGTGTATAAGGTATTATCAATTTTGTATGTTTATGATAATACAGCTCTACAACTCTGGTAGAAACAGAAACAGGGTAGAAACGCAGTATAAACTTATTTTTTGTAGAGAGTATTTTTGAATGCTAGTTTTATAAAATAATCGGTGACTTTCTTGTGCAAGAGGATGGATAATCTTACAATGAATAACTGCTTATTTTGAATAAATTAAGTTGATTTTATTAATGTTTATGACAGACAAAAATTATCGATTGAAAAAATTTTTTTAAACAAAAATGTATAGAAACTGCCCAGGAAATTCGTTTTATGTCTAGACATCAGAGAACCTTCGAATATCTAAAATAATTCACCGCAAAATAAACATTCATTAAAGATTTATACTGAAATGTCTATCTCTATTTGTGCAAAGTTTTATACTTCCGTACCCATCCAATAGGAATTTCAATTAGAACTATTCATTTAGAACTCACCGAACTCTCCCGATAAAATAACTGTCCTCCATCCACGCTCGCACCATCCCCTCAAATAACAATTAAACCCTCATCAAAAAGCATCACCGTTATATCCCTCGTTCATTTTTCCGCTCCTGCACTAATCGCGCTAATACTCTCCTCTAAGCACCCAACCAGCATCAAAACAAGAAAAAAAAAGAGAAGCCTACGCGACACGCACACTGGCAAGAGCAAAAAAGCAAGGAAAAAGAAAAGCCTCTCTCTCTTCTCCTATACCCGAGAAACAGCTGAGTTCCCGTGTCGCGGTCGTAAATTAAGCGGCGTTAGGGGCCTCGCGGTGTAGATATATACCTCGAGTTTTTGCGCCAAGCGTCAACCCTTTTTTTCTCGTCTCTCTCCAGCTTCTGCTGCGGGCGATTTCGATCCGCTAGGCAACCGCAGCACACGCGGAGCTCTCGACGTCGTCGTCGTCGACGCCGTTGTCTGGCCGTGTAATGAACGCAAGCGCGCGTGCTTGTGCGCGACTATTAGACGCGCGCGGGCTAATTTTCCGGCTCTGCGTATAATAGGAGATGAGAATGAAGGTGGAGCTGTGGGATTGGGAGGGATAGAGGTGGAGGATGGGTGAGATGGTATTGGAGAACAATGATGGAGATCGATTGGTTACGAGGATGGAGAAGTGTATTGAGTGAACCGTTAGGTTTGTATTTTCGGGACATGGTGATGAGAGGTGTTGATTTGAGGTGTCGTTTGTGGGATCATTTGGTTCAGAAATTGGAGTGCTGCTTTTCGTCCAAATAATTATTTAATATAACGTGTTTTAATATAGTGGAATCTTCCTAATTCTGAAATCGTGAGAAAGAATAACTCTGTGAAAAAATTATAGAAATTTTTGATTTGTATAATTTTTCAAATCAGAGACCTAATAATATGTATGCTTCATTGAATAGACTTAATAAATTCAACATCATTCTTTTAGATTTAATGTAATGCGAGTACATGAACTGTATTTCCCTTTTATCCTCCAAGCAGACAATGTTCTTTCTTAAGTTCTACTGCTTATCTCAAAGAATGCCCAGAGCTTAAGAATCATATTATTTCCTCTAATATCTGAAACAGACTGTAAAACATAACTGTTTTATAAAGTTGAATTTTCGCAGGAATCGGAGGAATATCAAATTCTATTGCGATATTCTTTTTCTTCATTTTATTAGTTTTAACAGTGTTTAGGTGCTCTAATATATTCATTTTGTCAACAACAGATAAACTTTTGTATTTCAATTTTGTAACCAAAATATATTTTGTATTATAGAGCTTTTCGAATTGAGGGGTATAAATAAATTAAGGGAATAAATTAGGAAGGTATTAAAACATATTGGATATAGTGCATTATACAATGGATATTTATTCATGGATATTTTTGCGAAAGTTGAAGCATTTCAATTTATTTGATACTCTTCGTTAAAAGATGCTTATTATGGCCTTCCTTTTTAAGTTTTGTGTTTACTGCCATTTAATAGTATAAATAGTTTTTTTCTTACGTATATACAGTAATTCCAGATTTTTCTTTAAAAAGTACAAAATCGTAAAGAAAATATTGTTGCAACAGTACATCTTACGTACTACTAAAAAATAAACTACAAAGAATATTAATTTATTTTTTGTAGGGACTTTGAAAGCTTTTTCTTCGTCATTGTCTCATAAAACAATAACGAAAACACTCAAGATATTTCAACACGCAAACTCTGCTCTTCCAACCAAAACAGATATATTCCAATAAGTGGATATACCATGGGAGATACCGTAAAGGCGCGGCAGAGCACGTGTTTCCCTGGCTCGGCTTCAAAGACAGAGCGCATAGCGTCTCGGCGACGCTGCAAGACGACACATGATGCGCTACGAGCCCGAACGAGAGAGAAAAAAAAGAGATATAGCGAGAGAGAGAGAGAGAGAAAGGACGGGTATCTAAGCTAAGCTTCACTTTACTTTGGCGCAACTCGCGCGCGCAGAAGCAAATTTGAGAGGAGACGCTCGAGGAGGGTCGAGGGCGCGAGAGGCGCGCAAGAGTGGGGAAAAAAAAAGACCGCGACTCCGGGTCTCGGGCGACAAAGAAGCAGGATTCATCGCAGACGAAAGTCTTCGCCGTCTTGTACTATACGTCTTTTTTATTCTCTCGCTCGGGTTTTTCCTTTATTTTCGTCGACTTTTCGTCGTTTCATCTCCGCCTTCTTCGGCTTGACTTTGTACTTTGAGGAAGCCAATCTGAAGCCTTTTATTTGGGGATTTTAATAATTTATGTATAGTCAAAGGTTGATGAAAATAACTACCGGGGAAGGTATTCATTAAGGTGGCTTGAATGCTTCGTTTGTCAAAACCACCATTGAAAAAAAGAGAAATCGATTGTAGTATGAATTTTAAGCTTCATATTAAAATTTTGATTACCTAGGTGTACCAAGTAAATTGACGAGACGAAAATGCTTCAAAATTATAATATTTATTCCAAGCTCTTGCGAAGAAACTATTTCTTTATCAAGAGATTGTAAATGTTTAGTTGCAGACTTCGATTATATTGATGTAAAAACACATGGCTATCATTTAATCAAACAAAAAGTTAATCAATAACTACAATATAACACCTATTTAGGTCAATAGATATTTCATCTTAAAGTTGCATCTAAATTGTAATAAATAATTATAAAAATAGAACGAGACTTTACTATTTATAAACTAGACAACACATATTATTACTAATTTCATTACATTTCGCAAAAATTGTAGGTTATTCCTTAAAGCTCAACTACAACTTTTTAAACATAGTACTAAAAAACATTTTCTCAACAATCTTTCATCAACTTTCTTAATTCTTTCACTTTTGCGCTTTACGCGGTATCGCGCGAGCGGCATAACTTTCTTGTCGCGCGCGTACTGCAGCAAATTCAGTGCGGAAAGAGAAAAGCAAGATATCCGCACAGCGCAGCGTAGCTAGCACATCGTAAAGAGCTCGCTTATTACGTGTTTTCTTTTTAATGAATTCCCATTGTAAGAGAGCGCCAGGATCATAAAGAGTTTATTTCACATTTTAAAACTTTAATGGAGTCATTTGGCTTAAACGGCTAATTAGCAAGTCATTGTTTTATTATACTGATAATGAACGAGTGCAGAGTGAATTTATGATTATTGTTATTCTGTTGAAGGTTGATTTATTTTAAAAGGAAGAAGTGGCATACTAAATATTTCGCGCCCCTAGAGCAAGACTTTCATAACTCCAAATTTCTTTAGTTTGTTTTTACAGCAAAATGCAAATCGTGATAAAAGAAAAAGCACAACTGTGTACATATTATGAAAAGCACTAAAATAAGTTGATAATTTTTCTGTAATAATAAAATTTAAACATGCAGTGGCATTTCTAAGTTCATGAAAAAAGCACGTTGTCAAAAAAACTTAGAATTTTGTGATAACACACTTTTATTCTAGGGATGTATTTTATATATGTTTTGAGTGCGGTATAAATGATTATAGAAACAAATGGTAAAGTAGAGGGAGCTTTATGATAGTAAAAAAAAAGTTTTGCTATAAATATCGTATTTTATTATTATTTACAATGCATTTCTATGTTACTTTGTAATTCAAGATTCACTTTGTATTTATAGTGCTCAAACTTTCGCAGAAGATCATAATTTTCTCATCTAAGCCACCCAATTAATCACAATCCTTTAATAACATATCACTTTCTCGAAAATTACAACGCACATCTCTCTCCTCTCCACGCCATAATATCCCTCCAGCTAAACGATATTATAACGCTATACAGATAATTCTTTCCGGTCTCCAGAAAAGTTTGTGCGCCTTTTTCATCCGCAGCCCGGCTCGCGCGCGCTTCGTTATACTCTGGGTGATCCTCGCGAGCGCGATTAGTGTCTCTCTTGCTGCCGCAGCGCTGCCTTTGAGATACATAATCCTCGCGGAGAGAAAAGTCGCTAAGCGCGCTTAACGAGCCGGAAAAGTTCTGTACGTTGTAGCGGAGGGGAAGGAGACGAGAAAAAAAGAGTTAATGCGCCTCGAGCGATATATATCCTTATACCTTGATGCTGGAGACGAAAGTGCGGTAGGACAATTTTAGATTGCTTCTCCTTTTTCTTTTTCACCTTCGTTTCTCGCGCGGCGCTAATGATTGGAAAAAAGAGGCACGAATGAAGTTGTCGTCGCGGACAAGATTGGAAGCACGTGGTGTCGAGCGTTAAATTTACCTTGGTCTCGAAAACGCGGCTCCGCTCGAGTCGAGTATTAGGTTCCTTGGGGAATACGAAATACGCCGGATGATGAAGTGAGGTGAGTTTAGTTTTCAGAGAAATGGTCAGGGATTTGCGTTTACGTTTAACTGCGCAAGTGTTTTTGTTGTGGAAAATAATGTTCTGGGGTAGTTCGTAATTATTTCAAAGCTAAGTGTTTGTAAAATTTGAGATAATTAATTTATAACCTTTGGCTGTATTTTACACTTTATCTGTTATACATTGCTATATTTCCGCTGTTAAAAAATTACTATAATTTGTTTGTTAAAGATGAATAGCACACATTTGTATGTTACTTTGAAAAACAAAATATGGGTATACATTTTAAAAACAAATATTTTGAACTTTTTACACAATTAAACATGTAAGTAGAAAAGTAACGTACACCACTTATTTGGCATATTTAAAGTTCGTTATTTTTATAATTAAATGTATATTTTCAAATTAAAAAACAAACTTTAACAAACAATAAAAATAAAAATAACATATTATGATTTAATTTGTAACCATGTTATACCAAATTTGTTATAAATTGCGGTATTTGAAACTAAAGTCATTAGAATTTGCTATATTTTATAATTAAGTTGTTATACATAAGCTATTAAAGTTCGAATATAGTTCGGAACATAAATTCTCATAATATTCTAAACAATAATAAATTGTTCCTCCGGTACCTGCATCAGGCCATTTAGCTATTTTCGTAATTGTGGAAAATGATGGCAATCTCAACGTATTTAAACTTGCTAATTTGAATTTTGGATTTACATTTGTTCCGTATAAACTTATTTTCTCATTAACATTCTGTGTTGCCTAATTCACATATTTATTCATTCTACAAAGATTACACAATAAATTAATTTAAATGGCATTAAATCCCCTTTTCTACAATCTAATGCAAAGAATACCTTTGCTTCTTTAGATTTTCTAGAGCAACTATCATGTCACTTTTATAATAAATGTTTACTCCCATGAGCGAACTAAGCATTGTCTATTATATCAATTGAACTATATTTCTTTCTATGATCGTAAATCCTACGTTTATTCACAAATCTTTCACATGCTTTTCACAACCTCTACAAAAAAACTGTCCAACCTACATAAAACGAATCAAATTATTCTATATCTCATGAGCATACAATGCACGCCAGCATCCAACTTTCACCGCATGTAAGCTATTCGATTTCATCACCAATCATCAACATTAAAGTGACACGCACTCGAAATCAAGATGTCACTATCTTCGTCACGCTTAACTCGCATAGAACTTTTACAGACCTTTTACAGAATAATCAGAGTTGGTGTTAGATTTCCAGTGAGGGCAATTTGTTATTCAAATGGTCCCAGGAGAAATCATTTGCATGCTCAAGTATAGAAAACCGAATTAAGTACCACAGATTTAACAAAATGACAGCTGTATGCTCTCTAAAATTTTTGTAATGAAAATCTTCTTACGATTGCATTGAGTGACTTTGTTTCCACATTTTGAGAGTAGAATTTCACTCTAAATGTTTATTTGCTTTAGAAATCTAAATATAATCCTTATATTTATTCTACGACCAACGAGTACTTGTAACTTACTGACTTAACTGAGACATTCAAGTATTAAATATTTAGTTGCATTTAATTTAACAGTAAGATTACCAATACGTATTTTTAGATTCAACTTGCGAAAATATGTACGCTCGATTGTTTTCTTCTTCAAATTCAAATATCTTATCCCTCACAATCATTTTTAAGACAACTAAATAAAAAGAAGCCTCCATCGCTTCAAACTTTGTCAACACTTAAGTCTCAAAGGGTGAAATCTCGTGAATCATGGGCCTCCCATAATTTATACACACCCGAAATTCAAGAGCCTGCGCTCGATCGCCCAGCACGAGAGTACAGCCACATAGGAAGTCTGGTCGAGTGCATCGTATCTCCCGCACTCAGCCCAATGCAGCTCTCAATACACACTCACACACACACACACGCACATCCAACTCTCTCTCTCTCTCTTTCTCTCTCATTCTCTCTGGCGCAACGGAGACAGCGCAGCCGAGCGCAGCAACCAAATCGAACGCGAATGCGCCTCTGCGACTCGGCGAGCCGCCGCCAGGGCGCGCGCACACACCACCGGTGGAAAAAGTCGCGCCGCCAGCCGGTTCCCCAGATAGTCGTCGCTCCGTGCAGCGAGCGGACGTCGACGCGCGCTCTCAGTTCTCTCTCCGTGCGACTATATATACCATATTATCATCTCGTGTACGCACTAACGTGTGTGCGCCAGTGCGGTGGCAGGCCAGTTAATTCGATTTCGCACGCGCGCGCGCGTGCCGATGGATTAGAGCGTCGCGTTAATTCATCGCTGGGATAGATAATGACGATGATAGCGGGAGGGACGAGGACACGAGAGGCGTGAGATGGGATTTTTTTCGGGGGAGGCTGGGCCGGGATTTTTCTGTGCGATGAGAAGTGATGAATTTCGCGTGGTGCAGATGATTTCTTAAGTGGACAGAAGAAGAATCGAATAGAAGATTGTACAATTATTGTGGTGGCTAGATTGACAGGTGATAGTGGAAGGGGTTATTTAGAAAATCGATACCAACGCGTGTTGAGAGTGATTTTTGAGCTACAGATTTATATAGAGGATAAGTGTAGCTGTCGCTCGGTGGTGCGATTTCACTTGCGTGACAACACAACACGTGTGTTTCTTCAGTGCCCCGCGCGTGTGTGCCAAGTGTCTCTAATAATACATATATATCTGTGTCTCCCGTGTGTGTAAAATTACCAATTTTTTCGTGTCATTCAATGTCTATCTACATCTACACGCGCGTATAGCCGGTTCCTCGCACATATCGATCGGAGCAAAGTAAACTAGAGAAGTGTCGGCGAGGAGAGAGAGAAAGAAAGAGAGAGAGAGAGAAAAGGCCGATAGCGCGACGACGGAAACGTGTTATACAGTCCTTTTATCGTTCCCTTCTCACGCTCCGTCCGCCGTGGCCGCGAGTTAGCGTAAAAAACCAGTTCCCTTTTTATGCTTCCTCCGGCTGCAGAGAAGGTACCACGGTGTCATTTTCAGCTCTCGACAAAAAAGAAGAGAGGGAGCTTCAAAACTCTCCTGCAATAACAATAAACGGTACATACCTTTCTCGTACTTGGTATATCATTACACCGATGCTAGTCCTCGTTCTTTATCGCCCTGTGATTCAATTCGCAATATCCATCTGTACATAAACAAACGAACACACTTACATGAGTCCACCTCGAGGCTACCGTCTTTAAAAAGTAGTTACAAACTTAATGCTCGATCAAGCGGCGAATCATTAAAGATGATAAGCAGCAGCAGCGTTAGCAGCGCCGAGCAAGCCGAGACGACGGACTCCCCGAAGCGTAGATCGACTTTCTACGTGTCCCTGGAGAACGAGCCCCATCACGCGCGCTCGTCATCGAAATTCCAGAAATCCGTCTCCTGTGACTCAGAGAAGTACGCCTGCAGCACGTATCCGATCGGCACATCGAAGACGGCCCCGAACGTGCCGCTGCTCACTCGCACCCAGAGCACCAGCAACGACTGCCACGGATACTCGAGCAGCAGCAGCAACAGCAGTGCCGGTAGCGGCAAGATGCTGGAGCCCAGAGGCAAGGTCCAGTCCCTCACGCGGATATTCGAGACCCCGAAGAACAACAACAACAACAACAAGAGCAGCAGCAGCAACAACAACGTGGTGAACGCGGTGGAGAACGAGCAGAGGAAGAAGGTGGAGCGCACGAGATCCTTCAAGACGATCGAGCGATTTCAGAACCGATTCGTGGGCAAGAAGGAGAGCACCGCCAATACTCGGAAGGATGGAAGACTGAACAAAACCATAGCGGGCTTCGAGGTGGATAAGAATAACCTCGACAAGGAGGAGATGGACAACAGACGAAGAAGCAAGCACGAGGAGTCGACGATAGCGAAAAGCGCAACAACCGCCAATATCGTGCAGCCGAAGATATCGGGAAGTAGCTCAAAGTCCCGAACGCGGGAACAGGCGAAATCCGTCGTTGTGGAGCGAGGTGCCAGCAAGCAGACGCAGTCGGGCAACGCAAGTCTTGCCAATCTGCTCATCAGGCGGACCCACAGCACGAAGCTAGCCAGGAGTTCCAGTGCGTTGGTTAAGAGCGGCAGGCATGGTAGTATCGATAATTGTAACACCGTGGTGAATAGTAGTAAAGTGAAGAAGGACGAGGACGGTGACTCAGGACAGGAGAACGACGAGCCGTCCGGACCAGATGAGACGACAACGACGACGACGATGGTTGTCAGGAATGGAGGATTGCTGGGCTTCGAGGAGACCGACACGGACGCTGGCGTTCATTCAGGTGAATAGATATTGGATGAGTTGGTTTTTCGGGGGATCGAGAGTCTGGGAGGTGGGGGGAAGAGGTTTTTATGGGTTTGGAGAAGGTGTAACTGCTTGTAGGATGAGAGCACAGTAGAAATGAAAGAGTTGTTTCGTGGACAGTCTCTTTTGGTGAGAATTTTGTTTAGCTGTAATATTTTTCTTATCAAAATAATCAATGATTTATCTTTGTATCACTCGATTAAACAGCAGTTTCGACACTGTATTTACTATGGAATCAATCATTTTATATAAAGAAGTACAGTAATGAGCCTTCATCACATTAATTTTATTTTATTCAAGAGTTTTTCGTATAAAATATTGTTTTCTACAAAAAAGCATTTTTTATAAACTGGTAAAAAACGACTAAGAAAAACCGTATAATTTTATACCAGAGTAAGGTAGACTGTGTTTGTGTATTTTTTATGATTTCACTCAATATATAAGAGAATCTACCGTGAATTACTTTCATTGCGTTCATTTTGTAATTTCTACATTATTTGCATTTCAAGTTATTACATTTTAAACGTGATACTGTTGTTTTGATTTTATCAATAGCCCATTGCTTAAAAATATATTAACTTGTTTGGCAAATTTTTTATGTAATACTTTCTTGCAATAGCTTTTTTGACATACATTTAAAAAAACTGATTATCCAAAACAAGTTTTTACGAACACATGGCATAAAAATACAAACGTACCAAAATAAAAATATTTACTATTTTCCATTATTACGCAATATTCCTTATCAGCGGCTACGAAAAAAAAGAAGATAACCAATGTACACACAACCATCAAAGCCTATTCCTTGTACATTCTCATTAACCTCGCAAACTTTCCTCCATCCCGATAAATTCCTTCACTACCTCTTAACAACCTTTAAGCATCCTCCACCCATTAACGAAGTAGATGCCCCATTAATTCACCATTGATCAACTGAACAACCAACCGCTACCTATACGACAAACGAAAGTAAACAAGCGCCGCGACTGCATTACGCACGTGCGTGGAATGCCAGCTCGGAGAACACAAAATGTGTCGAAACGACGTTAAAAATGTCTCTCCTTCTCTCTCTCTCTCTCTTCCATTGTCGTGCTTTTAATACACGCCCTGCATGCGACGCCGCGGGAATTCGGGCGATTGACCGCGGAGTAGCCGCGCGATGCCAATTAAAAGACTCTCGCGGAGAATTGTAGGACCGTGAGAATTAGCTATATATATATATATATATATATATATATATATATATATATATATATATATATATATATATATGTATATATATATTGCGGTAATCTCGCGCTGCTGCATTTATTGAACGCGCGCGGCGCTTTGCTCGTTTTTCTTGTATTGTGCATGTAAGCCGATTGCCGAAGCAGCGAGATTATAGGGCACGCAGCGGCGAAAAAATAGCAGGCTTCGGGCCGCGGGTGCGCGCGTGCGGTTGTTTTTTCGTTGCTTAACGAGCGCGCGCGCGAGAGAGAGAGAGGGAGAGGCTGGGTGCGTGAATTTTTGGTGCGTGTTGTGTTATACGCGAGAAAAACGCGGGTTGGTGAGAGGTACGCAATTTAGATGGTGGTGAAAGATTTTTGGGTTCTCGATTTAGTTGTTATATTGCGTTGTCACGAGGATAAAATAACGTTATTGGAGCCGTAGTTGTGTTTTTATTAGGATTAGATATTATGGTTTCAAAAGAACGCTAAAATATATAAATATATAAATATATAAATATTTATTTAAATCCTGCCGAAAAGAGCTTTGTTTGAAACAAATAATATTTATTTGTATTTGTTAACATTTTCTTGAATATAAAAGTGAATGCTTAAAATTAATAAATAATTATACATTTTTAGGAAATGTATTTTAAACAGTATCGAAAAAAACGTTTATTTGAATTATTATTAATTTTATTTGTTCAATTTATATTGAAAAACCTAATAAACATATTGTTTTCTATAGCATATACTATAAATACTTTATGCTATTGACATAATTCAAATTAAGGCCTGCATAAAAATCTTACGAAATACTAAATAAATTCAGCATTCTTCTATACCGACTAACATAAAGCGTACAGCAACAGAAAAATCCGTGTAAATTAGTCACCAATCGCTTTCATTCTCGATTGAAATTCACATAATTATCCGCGTATCTTCATTATGCGAAATCATCACCGCCGAGTTATGCGTGGGCTAGCCAAACTCTCGGCAATTTAAAAACACAAATTTTCGCATAACGTTATATTTTCATGGACGATCCTAAGATTGTATCGAACGATCCGCCTCGATACCGGCGACGAGATATCGCGGTGTCGTCGCCTGACATTCGAAAGACACGATTTATATATAGCCATGGCTTGTATGTGTAACGTCGCTCGCGAGTCGCTCTCCTCTCTTCTCTTTTATATATACTAAAAGGTCATGGATAAAAGTACCGTTCTAGAGCGAGGATTATCGCGTTCTCTTATAATGTGCCGTTGAAAATAAAATATGGCCGTCGAGGCCGTATAAATAAATCGCACGGTGCGACGATTGATATGCATCTGCAGATAACGCGTTATGAAATGCGGATTATTGTTTTTAAATGTATAGTACAACAATCGACACATGTTATTAATTGTTTTTAGTGCGTTAAATATCCATGTAATTTTTTTTATATATCTATATATTACAGCTAAATCACCAGATTGTAAATTACAAAATTCATAAACGACAGAGCAAGTTGCGTAAAAAAGAATTATGTCCGTGCGAGAATTTTTTACAAAACCGCTACAAAAAATTCCAATTCACCTTGAAATTCTTTGCAATTTTTTCTGAACTTATCAGTAAATCATATATTTATTTTTAACAACTGACCTTTCATTTTCTTAAAACTGTATATAATGAATACCATATTTTCCAGGCATTAACTTTATTAATATGCTCTCAGAAATAATTTGAGTACTATTACGTAATTACATAAAATTATCTACACGAAATTTCATAATAACTTCACTTTTGACAGACGTCACAGTAACGGACAAGCAAGTTACGCGAAATTATCCAGTCATTTTTTCTTACACGTGTGCCATTATTCTCTGATGCAACTGCTCTAAAACGGTATTATTCTATTACAGTTCTTAAAAAGATAATTTCTCGACGAGTGCCCGTGGAAAGTCGCACACACTGCAGCCCAAACAAATTATCGCGTGCGCAAGCGTAGGCATATGCGCAATAAGTATGCTCACGTGGAGAGGAAAAATAGCTGACGGCCTCTGGACCGTAAAAAGAAATGCTCGCGAGAAATTTTGCGCGAACCGAAAGAGAAGCAAGAAAAAAGTGAAGCCCGTATGTGGTGTAATCAAGAAGTGTAACGACACAGAATTATCGAGACACAGAATCATTAATAATTCAGTTGATGCTCACGGAGATGCCTGCGCGATAAATCGGTCGAATTTAATTAGCGCGATGGGGTGCTCAAACTAAGTATCCACACTAATAAGCTGAACAAACTTGCGAAACAATTATCTTGCGATCTCGTCACGGTTAAAGGCTGTGTAAACGTTTCGCAGAGAGTTACGAGAGTTATCTAAACTTTACTCGAATTTCCTAAAGCTAATAGAATTGAATTACTTATTGAAAGATTCGCAGTTTGCAGTTTACTATTACAAAAACTATAAACATGGCGATTTATAAATTATTGTTATTAATAAATATAAAGTATTAGGTTGGTTAATAAAAATATCATGATTTATCGAACTTATCGATTCATATTATTATCAACATCTATTTGTTTTTGCGTGTCTTTTTTATTTCATACTTTTAGATTTATATCTATTTAAATGTAATAAAGTGAAAAATACAATTATCAAAATACATACGTGCTTCTACAATTGAATCGATTGAATTTACTCGGCGGCACCCCAAACACATACATATTTATAAGATTAAAGCAGTTTAATGCGTTTGTCATTAATTACCGGATTGCATGAGAAGTCGGCGAAAAAAGGCAGTCACATCTTAATTAACGCCTGCCAAATTCACTTCGTGGACAACTGCCACTTTTAAATCCCTCGGTGACGATCGCGAAGATAAGTGTCCCTTTGGGTCTTTTCGGGTGCGTAGTATTGAGATGACGCATTTCCTGGACGCTGAGAAACGTCGTCATTACGCGATAAGCCAATCAGTTTACTGCCCTAAAATTATGTGCTTTATTTTCCTCTGTGGATCGTTTCTTAGTATTATTTCTTCCGTCGTCAAAAACTCCACTGTTAAATATATTTTTGTAATGTATCTTTCAATATGATGACCAATGTATATTTTGATCATAAATATTTTTATAGCACACTAACCTCAAAATGCCAACTTTATTGTCGATTTTGAGGTTGTTGTGCTATAAAATATCGTATGAGACTGTTGTGGGAGGTGTTTTTCTACCTTGCTCGATTTTCTCACTCGCTTCGCTCGTGCGAAAACCCTCGAGCAAGGTAGAAAACCATCTCCCACAACAGTGTCATAATATACTATTCTTTTATACTATTGTTATATTATTACTATTGCTTGAATTATTGAATAAATTTACTTATATACATACTGCATATTTCTTAATTGTTATCAGAATCCTGTTCTTGATCAACTAACATCAATTATTTATCACTCGGTTGATCAACATCTATTTTTAAAAGAAATCTTACTAAATGGTACTTTTAAACCTTAAATATACATTATCAACTAGTTTACTGCTATATTTGGTAGTTTTTATCAATTCATCGTAATAATAAATTAAACACAACAATTTATTTTAAAAATTAGTTTTTGAAACTATTTAAAGTATAAAAAAGAATAATTAAAACCACGCCAGTAAAATTTAACAAGAAATACATACATTGATAAAAATTTAATTAAAAAAATAAACCCATACACTCACTTATGCATCACCAGCAAACAAATATCACGAGGGGCCTTTTAAACCTTCATAAATTCAAGATCCTCACGATCAATATATTCGCCCGTATAATATCGCTCGCATTTCATCATAATTAGCAGCCAACAAATCGCTCCGCAACTATCTAAGCCAATTAAATCTCTCTCCTTCTCTCTCCTCTCGCCTCCTGCGGGGCACACATATGACTCACACTACACACACACACGATCGCCCATCGAAAAAGACACACGCGCGCGCGTCTCGAGCATCTTTCGGGGACAGGGACCTACTTGCGGGCGCACCTGCCCCATTCCATTCCACGTCTCTCCTCCTCTCTTATATATTACACGAAGAAGAAGAAGAGAAGGAGGAGAAGAAAACGTGCCCTCGCGAGTTCTTCTTTTTCGACGTGTATATATATACGTATACTCGACTCGACGCGAGCTCACGAGGCGGTTTATATGAACGGTGCAGCACGCTGAATAACAAGGCACGTTTAATGATGCCTTTGTTCGATCGCGAAGAAGCAGCAGCAGCGGCAGCCGCGCGAGAGAGCGTATAAGTGAGTAAGCTTGATCGGGACTCGATCTCGGTGCGCTACGGGCGCTCTGGAGAGATCACTGCGAGGATGGGTTCGGTGGGAGTGAGTTGGAGGACGGAGAGGGAGTTTTGTCGTTGGAGTTGTGCAGTGGAATTCAGGGGATTGGAATTGATTAATTAGTGGGTTAGTGGTGAGGGATTTTTGGTGCCTTGTTAGTGGCAATCAAGTGAAATTGATCGATATTGGTGAGAATGTTTGAGAGCCGTTCCTACATCGGACAAAATATGAATAAAAGTTTGACTCACTATATCATAATATGGTGTTCTAAATATTTACCTGTCATTTTCAAAACTTGATTTTCATCGAAATTGTTGTGGATATGTCACATAAAGTACGTCATTATTTTAATGATTTTAAAAATAATATTTGATGCTACTTTTTCCTGGTGGAAATTAATATCATTCATAGCCAGTAATCAGTCTACAATAGCTGTAAATGGGCTTAATGGATTATTACTTGCTTTGATTGCGATTCATTTTTTCTAGGCTTAACTCGTGAAGAATTTATATTATTTTTTATTATTTTATATTATTTTGTTTTCTTCAAGAATGTCATCTTACATATAGAAATATGTCATGAAGTACTTTTCGTGTTAAAAAATCAAAGGTTAAATATAATGTTAATGAATATTCAAATATACAGAAAATATCTTCGAATTTTACTTCCAGTTTTTGATATTCAATTGTAACTTTTAAGCATTGATTGAAGATTATAAATATGATTCCGATTTTTTCATTGGGCATGGCTATTGAAAAGGTTATATGTTAGAATATATGTACAGACATTTTATAGAACAGTTTCTATTTATAGATGTGGTCTTAAAAATTGCAGCTGAATAGTATATGTTCAATATATTGCAACACAATTCTATCGTACAATGCAAAATATCCTTTATTTGAAAGCAAAAATCTATAAAAGGTTCGGAGTACAAAGATAGAACGCATTTGCATAAATATTTCGTGAGTGACTTAAAATACAAAGCATGTTCGCCTTAACATATATACTACATAAAATCCATCTTCGATTTATGAATTACGTATTGGCTTTAGAGATTCTTTACAAAAATAAGGCGTGAATACAGATTATTTATATGCGCATAAACATTAATATTTTTTTCTGACTATATGACGTATAACAAGCATTAAATTGGCTAAATATTAAACACCTTTATTTTATCTGTACATTTAAAAGCATTTTGTTAAAAATAAACAGCATTTCTTAAAACAATTGTGAAATTGCATAATTATTATTGCTTACACCTATGCGTATAAATTTTGCATAAATTAGGTGGTCTAAAGAAACATTTCTTTCGATTTGCATTGAATGACAGATGACATAAATAGATTGTTTCCATGACACAAAAAAAACTGTTCAAGCTTGAAATCTGCCGGAAAGTGAAAATAAAAAACAGTGTATTGTATTGCACCTTTAATTAAATTGACACGTTGTAAACAAACCGTAAAACATTATACTAAAATATCGGTACGGATATATAACCTTAATTCCGACATAAAAAGAATTTCATTAATTTGTCCAATAACCTTCTTCTCTACGTCCATAATCACGCATGTAAATTCGTGAGCGTTCTCGGTGTTGCAATTTTCGGAATTTCAAGTACGCGCACCATTGCTTCTCGAACCTTTTTACGACAACCCATGCCTACCTACACCGTTTTAGAAATTGCCCTTCGAACAGTCTTTACCGTGCGCGCTTGGAAATTTTTACGAGAGCGCGGAGGCGTGTTGTACCGTGCACAGTGAAAGGTTAAAGTCAAAGCGCGCGCATTTTCTAATTGCTATGCGTGCGCCTTGAGTCGCTATCCAGTGAAATGGATACGTTGTACGTCAATTTTTCTCGCTTCGGTGCATTAGCGATAATAATTCATGTGGTTGGGCTAGTTCTGATGCATAATGCGCTCATGTGTCGATGCACTATAAAGCTCAAGTTTGTTATGCAATAAGTGTCTTTATGTTAAGTCAATATTTGTACTGTAGCTTTTATTGTATTGTGCTTTTGTCTATGATGTTTCATTTAGTATTTCATTATGAAATTTGAAGTAAACCAATAATATAAATGCAAATATTGGTCTACTAATAAAACATATAGACATGAAAGTAGAGGTACCTACTTAATTTTATTTTTACAATGACGAAATGTGTCCCTCGCTCTTTTTAGCCTTTGTTAAATCGGTCTATATTAATTCAAATGTATTAAAATAATCAATATACATCTATATTATCTATTATTAAGATATAACATATTGTGAAATGCTTATTATTATACAACTACTATTACCTATGTACACGCACTGTGGTAACATGCTTCTCTCACAAATTGCATGTTCTAATTTAATAATAACACTTAGAAAATAAAATTAAAGCAGTCCATCGAAATCATACCGAAACCGCAGCTCGCAATTACGTATAAAGACAAACATCGCGAGCGCTAACAACAACGGCGAGCGCGCGTGCACGCAAAAGAAATTACCCTCAATTTTTGCCTCAAAGCACGCGGAAAACGAGAAAACGCCTCGGCTCCCCATTATACAAGCCCATACATTGAAAAGCTAGGAAACGACCGTTCGAGAAATACAAATTCGATCGCGAGGCCTGAAATCAGCCGGCAATTAAGCAACTGCACTACGCTATACGTATAATATTATAAGCGCGAGTTGGCGCGCGGCTCTCGAGTTGTGAAAGCGTTTCATAACGAGCAGGAGAGAGAGAGAGAAAGAAAGAAAGACTGAGACCTACATCGCGAGACTCCAATGCAGAGAGCTCGCGGCCTGGAATCTCCGCCTCTCCGTCTGCCGCCGTTGTGCATTATATCTTCGCGCTTATACGGCGGACGCTCTTTTTCTTTGTCTCGCGCGCTCTTTTGTGTCTTTCACCCTCGCGTATATCTCAGTTTTGCTGCGGCGGCTTGGCTTTTTGCGAGAGCGGAGAGCGGCTTTTCCGTTACAAATTGGCAGGGATTTGTTTATAAATGAATGGGAGTGCATGCGTGAGCTTGATCGCCCGTGGGGGGATCGACATTATTACGTAATGCAGTCTGTTTGTTTTGATTGCGTTATCTTGTGTGTATATTATTGAGAAGGATAAGTATGGATTAATATTGAGCGGAGATATGAGTTCAGGGGGAGGGGAAATGGAGTTGTGAGAAAATTTTGCGGAGGTGCGATTGATTGTATGCAGAGTTGATTTCGAATACCACGCTAATGAATAGAAAAGCCATTGGCTATTTCACGATTTTGAGAAAATATTATATACTATTATTTTTCATAAATTGTTATTATACTTACATGTGAAACATAAACTAATTTTACGTTTTCTTTTTTGTTTCAGGTGAGTTTCTAAAATATACCGAGACAAAAGCGCTTTTTGTGGGTGCAACGTTTACTGCCGTAAGTCTTACTTTAAATATAGTATGGATAATATATACCCCCAGTATAGAACAATTATTGTAACACACTCGCTAAAAATAATCTGCTGACTTTCACTTTCGCAAAAAACGCGTAGTCTAAAATTGAACATATAATACTTTCTACTAATTTTCAACGTCAGTATTTCAAAAATGCAATCATTGCAAAAATTGTCCCTAAAGAAAATCCGTTATAATGCAAAACACCAAACCAAAACATACTGAGAAAAATTATATAGCAGAAATTAGTCTCAACTGTTTCTAAAAATTATGATATTTATGTAAAATTTTATATTTGTTTGAAAAATGATTATTTTGGTAGAAAATCGAGTACCATTTTAATTTAAAGAGTAAAATTTCTCTATTAACTAATAACCAGTAAATTCTTGGTCTATGGCATAATGAATATGGTCACATCACAATTTTTGTTTCGATGAACTGCATGTAAGATATATCTCACTTACGCTCCGATTTGTACGTATCATACGTGGATTTAAATTTTTCCAGTCTATCAATTAAAAATCGCAAACATTTTCGATACACCGAAATATATTACATTTTATTGTTTAGAAATTGAAAATTTGAATTTCCGAACAGGACGTTTCAGCAGCTCAGAGCGTAAGTGACTGTACAACATCATAGTATCAAAATGATTAAAATTCTTGAAAAAATCCAATGCAGCAGACTATACAAATTCAGTAACAGTGATTTGTGCCGTACATCTTCCCTCATGCCAATATCACTAATCAATCTTAAACACCCATCTAACACATCGCATATCCAGGATCCACACCTCATACAATCACCGGTAACTCGCACCCATAAAATCATCGCCTCCTCCTCTCTCTCTTCCCCCACTTCCCCATCGCATTGTCGTCGCTCATGTAAATGCACCGCCGGCATCGCATTGTCGGCGCGCATCGGAATCTATTTTCCGTACGCCCACGCGTCGCGCCGCCATCCGTCACTCGGGGCGTCGATATAGGTATATATATAATGCAAGCGGTGGCCGGCACCGTTAGCCCCTTGCACACTCGCCGACACGTGGCAGTGATGAATCTGCGCCTGCCGTCATTAATCTGTATACGCGTATGTGTGTGCGTGCGCGAGAGGGAGAGAGACAAGGAGAGGATGTGGTTGGATATACGTTAGGTGGAGTTTTGAGGGGATGCTGCGAGCGGAGAGCGAGAGAGATCGCCTTCTAGTAGTCGCGGTGGTGGTTGATCGAGCGTCCGAGTGCAGAGGCGATTGTCTGCGGATCTGCAGATTTGCATGTCGGTGGATGCGGTTTGTGCGGGGGGGTAACGAGTGGCTTCTAAGCGGTTTATTGAAGGGAAGTATTGAGGCTGCGCTGGGAGATGGAGTGGCTCTTGGATGATTGTCGAAAAATGTTTTATTGGGGTTTTAGGAATTACAAATGTTGGTGTTTGTATGGTACAAAGTAGTAAAGCAAGACTCTTTTTCGAAATATTGTGATTAAAGAAAGATAGCTTACATTAAAAATCATTTTTATTATAATGATATTTTCTTATTATTAATATTCAACATAAATTGTTATTTCAAACCTCATCTCTCTAATTTGTTACGCCATAGCAAGAAGCAAGTTTTTAGTGAAAATAAATAATTCTTTTAATGCGCAAGGATCAGTTTATGTCCAAATTCTGGGTTTTGTTAAACAATTTACTTGAGCAAAAATACTTCGATAATTTATGGTGTATGCTTTTGTGCAAAAAAATTGTTGTACGGCAAAAAATAAATAAGACAACGATATTTATGGACATCGTTAATTCAACAAAAGAATAAGAAAATAAAACATTAAATTTAATTAATTATACTTTGACTTCGCAAATAGCATGTGATTTATAACACTTTTCCAATAATGCATCTAAAATCATCATGATTGAATAGTTATTTTAAGCTATAGCATCACAAGGTTTGACATGATCGTAGCGTTTGACAGATTTTCGCTTTTTGTTCTATTTCTCCGTACAATGGGAATAATTGACGACATGTTGCGGTATGCTGTCGTAATTCACGATAAAGCCGTCCGAAAGCAAACACAAAATGCGCGCAGTCACGGGTTTCCGCAATCCCTTCGCTTTTTTTCACTTTCTACCCCAAAAAACAACACCGATCGAACGAGGGGCCGCCCTTTCGATAAAGATCATTTTTCTCCCCAAAAGCGGCATTTTTTACACGTATGCAAGGGGTGAAGCTTCTCCCCTTTTTATCTACTTTGCGCTTCGGCTATGACAAAAAAAAAAAAACGTACGCGTGGCTGAGCATTTTTTTACACGTTGCCGTAAAAATCGAGATTCATCACGGATATCGAATGAAACAGTCAAAAAAATCGCCGAAGCGATAGATAGTAATCCAAAGAGTTTTGCAGTGTTCCTATAGAGGATCATCAGCGAAGGACGTTTCTATTATTCGCGTGGGGCTTAATAGGCGAATTGAGATATCGCGCGTGTCGACCGCATTCGGAAGCTATTCAATTCGCGTGCCGCGGGGGAACCTATAAGTGTATCGTAATGGATGAGTTTCTTCCGTGACTAATGTAGAGCAGTTTTTGACTTTTAGCGCTTTCAAATGGCTATACTCGAACTCCTATTATTTTCGGTTTGGGACATAAATCATTATTAACTAATGTAATAATATCGATGTCTCTACGTTGCGAGATCTTAAAGCAGTATTTTTTTATTTTAATGTTGAATTTTATTCCATTATGCTATACATATATGTTTTTTATTCATGTTATAAAAGTCATAAAAATCAAGGTAGCTTTTTCTGTTATTAAGAAATTTAATTAACCTTCAGACGCCTAAAATCGAAATTATGATGCGGAAGTTCACGTGTACAGTAAAATATGATCTCATACTTATTATTTGTATAGATTAAAAGCAAAAATTAAATAAAAAAGATTCACTTAGAAGTACAGAAAGTATAGATTCTAAATTTCTAAATCATATGCAAGATTAATTTATTATGTTTATTGTATATTTTTTCAGTCCTATTCACAATTTTTATTAAACATTTTCACAGCAATCATCTAAACTCTTAAAAAAGGTTAAATTAAATAATTAAAGCATCCCTCCAGAGTAGCTGACTTCTCATGAACTAAAATCCGTCCTCAAAATAAGATCTCATTCTTTCGCGACATTAAAATATTCACACAACAATTCATATAATACATAATTTCCGAAACGTTGCAAACTCATCCAGTGCCATTCTCCAAAGCCAGCTCCATCATTTCCTCCTTATCCCTCTCTCCGCTCACAAAGTAACCACCTCCTTCCACCCTCTACAATCCCCCCGACAACCATCCTCCTCACCTATCCAAACCCACCAAACACACCTGCACCACCTCCGCACACCCCCAAATCACGGAAAAACGGAAGTATGCTCCTCGAACCCCACACAACGCAGCGCAAAATATTCGCCCGCGTGCGCGCACTCCCGCGAACGTGAGAATATGCCGGAAATGGATTCCCATACACCCGTCCCGTCCCGCCTGCGGCGGTGCGGCGCGGCAACCTCCTCCTTCGCGGAACGAACGAACGGTGCTGCCTGCTGCCGTATGCACACACTAGCTCCCGCGTATGTATGCATGCATGCATGCCTCTGTGTGTTACAGTATACGCGCGAGTCTCTTTCTCTTTCTCTCGTCTTCGTCTCCCTTAGATCATGGCGAGAGCGAAAGAGTGTATGTACAGAAGTTGGAGCTGGAGCTGAAGCTGAAGCTGGGGCTTCGGGGAGTCTTTCTCACGAGAAAGAAGGGCCCCGAGGGGCTGAGTATGGTTGCGTTATGACGCGAGAGTGCGTTGTGGCGAGCGGGGTATAAGACGCTTTTTTGGGCGTGGGTATGGAGGTTTGCTCGAGTCTTTATTTTTTGGGTTTGGAGTATAAGGAGGTGAAGGAATGGGTGGGTATAATACAATGGTGGAATTGGTTCGTTTGGACGTTTGTTTGGTGGGAGTTTAGTTTTGGGTGTGTGTATAAGGAAGGAGCGTGGGCGGAATTGAGAATTGGAAGGGTATACATGGAGAGTTTCTTTCGAGGGGGATAGTGAAGGAGCCACTGTATTGGGTTCTTGGAGCGAATGGTTATAGGTCTGAGAGCGTGAAGTAACTCTAATGTGTACCTACTCAAATTAAATTTTCACTACGGTGAAATAATAATAATAATCATGAAAAATGCACTGTCCAGACGAAAGATTTAATAAAGTACAAATATTTAAGTTTTTAACAACAAAAATCTATACCAGTTTACAATGGACAGCTATATGTATGCATGAGTTGTTAGTTCAGTGATTATATGCGTGCGTATCTTACTAGGTCTGCGATAACCCAAATGGGTCAGAGGTGACATGTTTTCTTGGATAGTTCCAAACGTATCCGCGTCTTTGGAAAACGTTGGAGATGGTCTATTGACTTGCATTTGCAGAGGATCCAAGATCCTTTTCAGCGTTAACAGATGTTATGTAAATGACTATACCTTTGGGTCATCCAACTTTCTATAGAATAACTTTTGAAAATCACATATCCATTTTTCGTTAAGTTATCATAAATGCAAATAGAAGATACAAAAATTATATACATTTAATTAAATTAGGACAATTTAAGCATTTGAAAACTTTAAATATACAAAAACGATGTCCAATACATAGTATATAAAACAAGATAACAAAATATTTCTTACTAAGTATAATAAGGACACAAAATAAAAATGACGACGAAAGCCTTTCACCATGATATTCTATTCACCCCACTCATCCAACACCACCTGAAAACCCCGTTTCCCCAAGAATAACACAAAGACATCAAAGCAAATCGCCTTGTAACCCATCAAAAAACACCGATGTATACGAACGAACGGAAAGCCTCATCCTCGTCAACTCATCTTCCCTATAACACACAAAAAACCTCCGCGATCGCCTCGCTCGCTTGCGCAACTACGCACTCGAATCTGTTGTCTGACCCACATTAATTTTCCCGACCGACTGTACCGCGACCCGACCCGTTCTTCAGTCGACGCGCGCGCGTGTACATTCGATTTATTACATCTCCCGCGTGTGTATAGGTACCTACGTCGCATCTTCGCGCCGCTCTGACCTCGGCGCGGACTTTCTGATCGAGTTAAGAATTTCTCGGGATGCAGCGGCAAGTAGCTGTGCGCGGTGCGGTTCGAGAGTGATTTTGCGAGAAGTTTTCGCTTTAATGGATTTTGCTCCGCGGAGAGTTGGAGCTCTCTATCTTGGAAGTTGGCGCACGGGATGAAAAATTGACGGGGGCCGGGGATTTATTGGAACTGTCGACAAAGTTTAATAAAATTTAAACTGGATGAATTTAGTACGTGTTTGAAATATTTAATTAATTCGAACTAGGTTCTTATAAGGTAGTAGTTATATGCCAATTGCGCTAGTTATAGCTAGTCTTTGAAAGTAAAAGTTTAATAAAAAGTGATGTTTTGACTTTTGAAGTAAAGTTGAAAGTAAAGTAATCAATTTTATTTAATTATACAGTGATACGGAACTGTAGATTGTGTTGTTATTGGGGTATTGATTTAATTTTGTTCTAATTTATTTTTCAATCACCTTAAACAAACTTGTTTAAAATGTTCTGTATATTTTCTTACAACATTAGAACCTCATACCTTCAAAATAACTGCACATTACTGAAATTGCACACATCTTTCTCGAAATAAATGAGCAAACATCATTTACATAAATCCGACCCAAAAAGCACTAAAATACCCAACCCCACCTATATCCGCTTAATCGCCCAAATTCATCACCACCGCAATCATTTGCGTGTACATATCCATTACCCGCTCATGATTCTCCGCGAAATTATAAATTACCCGCAATAAAGCCGAGGCCCCATTGAAAACGCATTCGAACCCAACTTAGAGCTCCACCGAACACCGGAATACTCCCTCTAAAAAGGCCGAAAAAGCGCGCCACCCCTCTCCGCTTGACTCTGAAAAATCTCACCTCATCAATCCTCTCAAAACATACACACATCATTCTAGCACCCCATAAAGCTCCCCGGCGCGCATGCGCACGCATCCCTTTCCCATTTCAACACTACACAACGACACAGACACACACACACACACAGAATGAAAAAAAATGTCTCGCTACAACCGCCAACGCACATGTAGGTAATATAACGCAAAAGCAGGGCGGACCAACACATGACGCGCGAGCAATAGAAGCCATAGTAGGAAAATCCCTGGCATTCATGCGCGAGCATCGCAGTCTAGCAATCATTTATCTCGCCGGCGAAAAGTAGCGAGCGCGCGCACGTATTATGAACGAACCGCTGGCCCTCGGGGGGGGGGGGGGGGGGGGGCTTTTCACAGCGTGCGCGAGCTGATTGATCTGACCTCTGTCATCTGGATCTCGGCGCATGGGGTAGCTGAGCGGGAATCGTCGTGAGCGCGGATCGTTTTCTCGCTCGTGATGACGCTGGAAATGAGGTGTTATTCCGCGGTGCGGTGGATAATGTAGCCTACAGTGGCCTCGGAGCGGTGGCTTTTATACGGGAGCTAGCGCGCGAGAGGAGGAATTGAAAGGTTGGCCGAGGAAACAAAGAGGCAGTGTGCAGCGAGAGGAAATTGTTGCTGATGAATGGTTGTGTTTTCAATTGGCGTTCCGAGTATTGATTGTTGTTATTGGTTATTGAGTTTTGCTGGAGGGAGATTTGGTAATTACGTTTCTACGCAATAATTACCCTTATCGGTATAAATGCGGACTTTAGTTACATTTTGACAACTAATTATGAGTTTATATTGCAAAATATTTTGTTAGAATTTGCTATAAGAATTCTTCACATTTAATCTTTAGTTTGTTGTCAAATTAAAACAAAAATAAAAACTACTTTTGACACATTCTGTAAATTTCGACGAATCACTTTTACCAGAAGTATTTTGTAACGCTTATTTAAACCTATTCAAGGCAATAGAATGCTTAAAGTATGAAAAATGAACCTTTTTTCGGTATTTTTGACATAGTTCTCGTGTATTATGAAAGAATGATTTCAAAAGCACATATCGACACTTCATAGGAAGATTATCGTATTTCAGTTTTCTAAAAAATTATGCAATTCTGCTCTATATGGATATAAAATAAATATTTCCTTTGAAAGTTTAATCACGTCAATCGATAACCTTAATTTTTGTACTTTATTAAAACATTATTTTCTTATTCTTATAAGTTTGTTGCCTAATGAAAAGTAGACATTTTTCTTAATAAATGAAACACAGTAGTAGTCTTCGCACTAAGCGTCGATATAATATAAACCATCCTATCCTCCAAACTCCAACTTAGTATGCACTAACATCTACACTCAACGACAAAAAGCAAAAAGCCCCTTGTGATAATCACAAGTAGCTTAAGAAAAGGAACAACTACAAAACAGTCCCTGCACCTGGTAAACAAAACGAGCGAAACCCCAGCAAACGAGAGGGACAAAAAAGAAACCCGCGTGCACCTTTAAGACCCAGCGATTCCCTACATCCACATCCCCATCAGAGAGAAAGAGAGAGAAATAAAGACCAACAGAGTGGAGTAGGGATAAATTGCGGTAGGATCGGGCAGATTGCTCCCGAAGGCTATGCGCGCGGGCCTCTTCGCGCGAGTCGTCAGCCTGACCCCGCGACCTTCGCGTTCCCTCCGCCGTATACCTATACCCGTCGATCCGATGAAGGAAAAGAAAGAAAAAAGAGAAGCTGCCGCTGCTGCGGGGTTTCGTGCTCGTTATATCTGTACGTAAGGAGTCCTCGTCTTTCCGCAACGCGATCCTCGCCTTCTTCTCTTTCTTACTTTTCTTTCTTTTTTCTTTGTTAATCTTCGATCGCTATCGTACGCGGGGAGCTCTTGAAATTCTTATGTGCGTTTCGTTTCCTTCGCCTGGACTTTTCTGTGCCTTTTGTGCGGCTGCGCAATGTGCAAAGGGTTTCTTTATTTGCGCTGGGGAGTATCGCGATACGTTTTCTTCATTACTGGGTGTTGCGGGTCTTATAAATGGGGTTTAACGATGTGTTTTATAGGAGTAATAGATATAAAGGACGTATACATAGTTTCATTCTGAAGTCTTGTGTTTTGTAAGAGTTGTTAATATATCTGTTTTTATTATCTTTTGGAAAAATATTTCCTTATAATGGTGAATAAATGACTGACTGTTATTTCTTTTCGTTCCTGTAAAAATAGTTTGATTGCTAGATAATTATTATAATTTATTTTCTTTCATTGACTATAATATTAACTGCATTGTTTATGGACTATTCTATACTGTTCCTTTGTTAATATAAATGCAAAATTTCCATTTATATACTGGAAGTAATAATAAGAGAAATGATATATAACGTTTATTTTTGAACAAGATACAAAACGTATGTATAATAATATAAATAGTTATTGATCAGGTATATCAAATTACATAGTTATTCTTAAAATTTAAATGTATTCACACGCTGATCGTCACAATATTTCACATGGTTTTACTTATATTTATATCTACCACGTCATAATTTCAAGACTCATCCGTTCTTTCGAAACATTCAAGAAATCCACACATGTCGATTGATAAATACACTCATTCTCATACTAAACACGAAAAACCATAAAGAAACAATTTTAAAAAAAATGCATAAAGCGAGTACTAAGTAGTGATACATGTATTTTACCTATTATCCACGAGCAACACATTATACAAAAGCACAACCCATCCGATAAACTCCCTTTCAGATAATCAAAAATGCGCATCCCGCTAATTGACATCCGCAATGCTCGACCGCTCCATAATTGAAAACGCGGCTCCATTGCGAAAACCGACATTCACGACCGCTACGCTATACTGCTATGCGCGTAATCCGGGTACAGATCCTATATATACACGCTACACTCCTGCGGAACTTTCGAGGGCAGCATTACACGTGCGCGCTCGCCCCGAGGAAGTGTAATGTACCTATAGCATGAGATCGCGCTCGTTGCTGCTCTCGTATTGCTAAATCGCTGGGATATGAGTAATCGCGCTCCGTTTACGCGGATAAGTGCGCGAAGTATTACGCGTTACACACCGAGGCTGCTGCTGCTGGTTGATGCACGGAAGAGGACGCGACTGCGCGTGTAATACGCGGTAAAACGGTTAGGAGAAGATGTTTAGGTGGTTTATGGGGTTTCGAGCGAAAAATAGGATGATTAGCGGTTTTTCGAATTAAGTGCTTGAGAAGATGGGAGGATGGGAGGAGGAAATTATTTGATCTACATTTATGTTTCCTGACTTTTGAGAGATCAATTTATTCGTTCCTTTTTTCAAAATGTACGGAAAATTGTACAGCGATTACTCATTTCGAGATGGTTCTGAAAAAATCGTCGTTATAACGAATCGATTTAACAAAATCGTTGAGCTTTCATGAAGCCAATCAAAATTGATATTAAGAACAAAATAATGTTATACTAAATAATCATACTAAAATAAGAATTGGTCAAAAGGAATATTTGTATGTCAGCCTGAAATAAAATTATGGCTATTTCAAAAGAATCAAACGTGATAATCTTTCTATACGTAACTATGATTCATTTTTGAACTATGCAATATCGACAGAACAACTGCAAACAACAAAAAATTACATAAAAGTTATAGCGCGTAAATTGCACAAGTAAATCCTTATTAAAAATCCTAAGCTCACATTGACTTTATATATAATAGCCACTTCGGCATTATAGAATTGTTTCAATTACGAAATACCATTAACGCAACTCTGTAGTCGGCGCCATAAACACGCAAACACTGCACGCAGCTCGCTTAACATTGCAAATTCATTCGAACTTCGAAAGCTTCTCGTACCATTCCGAAGTATTAAAAATCAGAATAACCAAATAGGCCGAACGCGCAGAATCTTTCTTTCTCTCTGACGCTGCTAAATTTTTGTACAAACACAGACACGCGCGTAAAATCTTGATTTATGCCCTCGGGAATATAAAACTGCTGCAGCACCGGCAAACAAATCGGGCGTCCTAAAAATCATCGTAAAATCCGAAATCCGCTCTGTTTCATACGCGCATAAATGTATTGAATGCTTCTCTCGAATCATCTCGAAGTACACGCTCTTACGTGCTCGCGAATACAAAACTCGTATTCAAATCTCTCGACTTTTCTGGCTGCGTCATTTAATGGTCATTTCCTGCGTAATCCGCTCGACACACGTTTATAGCCGACAGAAAGAGAGAGAGAGAGAGAGTCGCGCGCCACATCTGTCAACTTCTGTATAATGTCCTACAACACTGCAGGCAGAAAAAGTGTCACTGCGCTCTCGAACGCGCTGGCAAAAAAGTGCACATTTGTAATGCTATACGAGGACAACAAATGGAACGAAAGACCGGACCCTCGCCCTAATTTGCCCGATGCATTTCGACCTCTCCCCTCGCGACAGGCAAATGCTCTTCTAATGTTACACGAATGGATGCACGTGGCAGTCGGCGGAAAAGTGAGCGGAAAAATGGGTATCGAAAAAAAATTAGAGCGATAGTCAATGCATATGTTCGTTTGCATGTAAACATTGTGGAAAACGCGTGTTTGCGTATGGCCTTTTTTTCGATTTCCGATGTGCTCGAAAAAAGGTCGCATCAGCTGCAGTGCGCAGGTATTTTGGAAAACCCATTAGGCGCGTATTCAGGAAAGCGTTTGATTTAATGTTTGCGCGGTATACGAGCGCGTGTGTGATCTCTCTCATATTTTTTTTACTTCTTTGACTTCTTTTTGCTTCTGATGTATATTTATACAAAAGCGTTTAATGCACTTGGGCACGCGTACGAGGATTGAAACATGACAACGTCTCATAAATCTGTATATATAGTCTGAATTTTTAAAATAGCTTTTTTATAAGGTTATTCTTTGAACGCATTTTTACTCGTAAATGAATTTTGTTGCTATTATAAGTGTACTTTTTAATGTGCTTTTATACATTGAAAACGTTTAGAAAAATTTTAGGATTAAAATAAGCGTTGATCACAAGATGAAAAATGAAAATTAAACTAATAATAATAAAACCAATCAATGTATCTATTTAATGCTGTGCTTTTAGATTCATAAAAAAAATGTATAATGCAAATAAAGTAAAAAACTGCAAAATAAATATAAATACACTACTAAAATAAAGACAATATTTACATGTCATAATATCAACGCATTTATCATTTTAACGGTATCCATTTTACGGTATACTAAAAAAGTTTGTATAAAAGAATATATACCATTCCAGCACAAAATCGATATGTTTTAAAAGCATACATCACATAACTTCTCCCAAAACAGCGCCACCTCCAAAACTAGTCTCTCTCATTCAATAGACCACCCTATTTTTATCTCCTTGTCTCTCTGCATTTCCCTATCTCTCTCTCCATATACCTACATACCTCCGCCTTCTTCCCCGCTCTCGTTTCTATTTATCGTTCTTTTATCTCTCGCTCCACAATGGACCGCACGCGCGCGCGCGAGTCACCGTCTGCTTGTGTATTTAGGATACTCTCCCGTGCCTATATCTGTAAAAAATAAACTCGACTGTTAAAGAAAAAGAAGAGGAGTCGAGACAGATTCAGAAACGGGGAGCATTTTCGTATGCAGCGGCGCGTGCCTGCTCGGTACATAGGCAAATTTCGAACGTCGATGGAAATTTATGTGCGCGGCGAACGGTCGAGCTTAACGCGTGTAAATAGGATGAAAAAAGGAAGGGTTCGCGCGCGCATTAGCTATAAATATTTCCGGACTCGTAAATTTGGAAGGGCGTGCAGCGCGGGATGATGGAGAAAAAGGTCGTGGCTCGGGGTATTATGTAGATAGGAGAGAGACAACTTTGAGGAGGGAAATGCGAGAGCGGTGGTGCGTGCGTAGTTCATGAAGGCAGATGGTGTGTTTTGATAGCTCTGGAGAGGTTCGAATGTTCGATTGAAAAGCTGAAATGGACTTTGGGCTTGTGTGCTTTGAATTTTACGATTGAACGCAACTTGGATTCGAATAAAAACTCGTGTGTATGACTGCGTTCGTTATCATTGTGCTTTTGTGTAAAGATACAAGATGTTTTACAGTTATAGTGAACGAGTATTTTGACATTTTATGAGTTTATTTACATTTAGAATCTATTTTCTTGTTTTTAAACGCTTTGTAAGACTACACAACAATAAAATATTGCTTTCCAACGTAACTATTTTCTTCTCAAGATAGAAAATAGTGAGCTTCTACAATAGGCATAAAACCCTTCCAAATGAATTTCAAAACTTTACGTAAAACTTTTTTAAAATCCTTTCTTATACGATCGCGAGTTTTACGCGCACAATACGTAACATTCAAATCTTTTGTGTACCACCATCAAAAACAAGTTACATTCTCTCTGTAAAAAAGTCTCTCGGCCTACGTTATATTTCTTCGAAAAGGCATAAAAATTCCACGTACGCAGCGGTACCGCACGCGGAAGCTTGCCTCGAAATAGCTTCCGGACTCCATTAAGCTCAATCCTGCGCGAGCTGCTGGCGGTGAGGCGACGTTTCGCGAGACGAGAATAATATACAAATGCCACATCCGCATGCATGTACGTTTGTACGTACGTACGTACGTATGTGTGTTCGTATCATATACTAGGTTCAATAAATATTATATCAACTCAAAAAGTGTGCATTCCTTTCTAGTTTCTAAACTGAGAAAATATGGTGGTGGTTATTGCATGGCGTTCTAATTTAGTATTTAAAACTTGAATTTGTAACTAAATTATATTATTTTTAATTTTTTTACTTGCCAATATATTTACTATTATTACTAAATTAATTTTTAATAAGATCATAATGTTCATTTTAATATTTTTCAAATGTTCATAATTAAACTAGTTACTCTAATCTTTATACTGGAAACTTGTTATATAGAGAGTTCTCACTTATTAAGCAAAACATTAATTTGATCGAAAAAATTGTTTTGTCTTCCTTATCTTTTAATCGTGTTTTTTAATGTAAACCCTTTTTAATAAAGTTTTTACTATTAATGAATGTTTATAAGTATTGATTCTCATAAGTAAAAAATCTCTCTTATAAAGCGAATAGCTCATAAACAAAATAACATACTTTCATCCCGGCAACTAAATTCATTTCAGTATCCATTTCCATTGCACATACATTTATGGAGGGCGCGACAATATTAATTCAACGCAGAAATAAATCACAGGGACGATGGACTCTCGATTCTCCATATCCAGTCTGAAATTGCGCGTTTTCTCTACCGAACCCGCCGTCTATAACTATTCGCGTACACTCGAAGAGGCGCGCGCTCACGATTATTACACGGCCAATTTGGCCGCTCGCATTGTGCGCTCGCCCGGCCGAGCGAAATCGAAATCGAAATCGAACGCGCGCACCAATTCTTACATGCATTTGCGTGCGCCGGTGCGCGTGCCGTATATTTCCGTCACTTTCATAAAACGGAATCGCCAGCGCGTTATTTTCGTCCTATCGTAAAGAAGCTGGCGCATGAGTGCGCATTCGGAAAAGAAGCATTATATATTTGTCCGTCGAGTGCGCGCGTAATATTCGATCGATCGCTGGCTAGTAGAGCGGGAAATGTAAATGAGAGTGTGGATATATATTGGGAAAGGTTTATTATCGAATATAGAGTGTCGATATTTTCGTAGTTTACTATGGGTGTACACTGTATGTATTGTATGTGTTGCTCCATACTGCGTGCACTCGAGTGTCTTTGAGTTCGTTGAAAGGAAATGAAATGATATTGGTGGAGTATCTGATGAATTTTTGTAACCTTCATTGTTAAAAGGCCGTTTTTTAAAATTATTGTATTAAAATTGAAAGAGACGGATTACGAATTAGATTAATTTCAATTTATTTCAAACTAGTCAGCTACTCCATAAAAGTCACATCGTCAAAAGTACCGAAACATTTATCTCTAAAATTTGAAAACGAATACTGTTCACACCATTGTCCCCTATATTATAGATTGCACTGTCTAATGCCCTCCTCAAATGCAAGTCCAATCTTACCCACTTCACCTAATAAGGAAAACAATTAGCTCGCAAACGCGTAGACCAACCAACGCAACGCTTTCCAGACGCTGAAAAATAAAATACATACACACCGCGCGCTCTGACGCAACGCAATTTTTTCGAGACTACATAATGCTGGCCGTGCAAAATCGCGCGTATTAACGCCGCTCGCGCGCTCGCATTAGCAGCGATAAGGATTAGACAGATGACGAAGTGGCCGCCGCGGACTTTACAGATCGCGAGATCGCGGCTACTCGATGTGCAAGTATAATATACGTACGTGTTAGACAAAGTTCACTGACATTACGCAAACGCACGGCGCGCACGTGGCCCGCATGTCGACGAGCCAGCCAGGAGTCCTGATGCTTGTTAAAATTTCCTATTAATTTTAATGGCTGCGCTGGGCTTGAGTCTTTTAAATAAACGCGTTGAGCATGCGAGATTCTGAAGTCATTAATTATTGATTAAAAAATGTTTTCGTTTAAGAATCTATGATTGAACGTAAAAGTTAGAGAATATGTAGGTTGAAAAGATGGAATTTTTTCGTTTAAGGTGATGTTAAACCCCGTGTTACTGGTAAATACGGGGAACCACTTTTTTGATTCATTTTTCAATTTTAAGAAAATATCTCTATGAAAAGTTGTTCTTTTTGGTTAGAACAACAACTTTTCATAGAGATATTTACTCAAAATTGAAAATGAAAGGAGAAAAATGGATCCTCGTATTTGTCGGTGACTGGTGGCTTTAGCATCACCTTAAGTAATACTGTTGGTATATGTTTACTTGACATTCATTCCAAAAATCTAGCTACGAGATTATCGTAAACTGTAATTATTTATAAATATTTAAAAATATATTATAATGAAGCAATTTAAAACATATTACGTACACTGAGTAATTTTTATTGAAAAAGTGTTCTTAGAAGGTCTTGTAATAGGAATTAAATTAGACCATGAGTTCTCAATGAATGAACAGACGAAGATTAGTATTACGTAATCATATTCTCGGAAAGTGCGTTACGTCCATCCTTAATTAATCCAATTTCTACCAATTTACTTTACTGTCATTTTCACTCGCGTAACGTATTTCCCATCATGTATATTAGAATCGATTTTCAAATTTCCTGAATTAGCCCCCATACAATAATTGCTTGTACATTATATAAAACCTCAAATATATATCCTATCTCTAATTACATAATAATACCTATTGTATTTATTGTACAAACAGCATAATATATTAGAATTAACATAAAATATGAACACTATAGAAATAAAATATTACAAAAAATTATAAGAATTAATCTACATGTACTCTATATATTTATAAATCGTGCATTACAGTCTCTCTCCCAACAAAAACAAACCATCGATAAAATCTTTCTAAAAAATTGCTTCGCTCCAGCAAGCAGTGTCCCCAACAGAAAAAAGAATCCTTCAATAATCGTCAATCCGCCGTCAAGGATCAAAACGTTCAAAAACATACAGCTCTGCCGAAAGCATCAAAACGAATTATCAGGTAAAAAACGCTATGGAATCAAGAGCCCTGTATATTTCACCCCTTCGTAAACGTCAAGGGGAATCAAAATCGCCCCGAAACCTCGCATCGCTACCCACATTCTCAACTTCTACCAATTTTTTTCCACAATTTATACGCGCGCGTGCAGCTGCAGCTTCCCAATTTCCCTTGCGGGCGCGCGCGCGCACTTTGCCTCGCACGCTAAAAAATCCGATAAAGATCACAATTAACCCCCGTCCGCTTCTATTAGCCATCCGAAATAATGGCTCTCGAAGAGTTCGAAAAAAAAGAACGCCGTACAAAGCGCGATCCGCCTTAATCCGCAAAAATGTGCCCCCCTCTTTTATGCGTGTGTGTGTGTGTACTGCGTACGCGTGCCTCCGCTACCCTTTTTCTCTCTCTGTCTCGGGTCTGATCCCTTAAAAGCTAGTTTATGTAGCTGTATAGCTGTTTGGCTCGTTCGGACGAGAGGCGGCGGGGGGCACGCGAGCAGGAAAAAGCGAACGAGGATACAGCGCGTACCTATAAGTGTATAAATGTGAGCGAGCGCGCGCCGGTCGGCGATCTTTATGACAGAAATGCAGAAGCCGATGGCTTTTTGCAGAGTGTCTACTTCGATTTCTTTGGACGATTGCTCAGGGTATTTTTAGATACCTGAGCTATTAGCTGCTGTGGAATATGCTTGCTGTGGGTTTCCTTTTTGAAGGAATTAATCGTATTTTTATGGTAAATGCATTGACGTACGTGCGTATTTACTCGAAGGTATACTCGGGATATGTAGCGATTTTTCTTGCTGTATTTCGATATCTAATGGTAATGGATGTGAAAGCTTTTGAAAATTGATAGCATCTAATCAGTATAATCTATAGCTGTGAAATAAGTAGGTGACGTGTATTAGAGCCTATACTGATCTAAATTTGGTTAAATATTATATTATACATATTTTCTAACACCAACTTTCTCTTAATAAGTAAAAGAAAGTGCATTTTAGTTCTATATTCATAAATTAAATTGAAATTCAACGTCTACACTAAAAACTTAAATGCAGTAAAAAAGTATTCCCAATCGTATTCTCGTAGCTTTTATTACGATACTTACCTGGAACGCTTATAATTTTCATAAAAACAAGCGCACAAAAAATGATTGTAAGATATTAAGAAAAGCAGGACGAGGAAGACAATAAACAGAGAAAGTAGAATACGAGTCATGCGAAAGCAAATCCTGCTTGGCTGTGGGGTGGGACGAAAGTTACTTTTTTTCATGTCCTGTTTACTTACGCACACGCGGGCCCATTGTCATAACGACCGCGCTGACATTCCGTTTTGTCGTGGCATTTGCATAATTAACCCGGCCCTCGAGCATGTATGAATCGAATTCTCCAGCTCACGCTTCTGCTGTATACCCAACCCTCTTTCGCCAGATCCAGACTTTGTATCTAATACAAAAATCATTGCTATAAAAATAAAATCATTCTTATACCAGAAAAACTGTTTTTTATTTAAATAATTTGCATAATCTTGATACGCATTATGATGAGCATACTCGTTCAATATACACGTCAATTTTCTATATATAGAATATTGTATTGCAAATTTAAAATCCTTCTTCATTTTCGATCATCATCAAACTCTCGAAATCAAAGCTGAATGATATAGTTTTGACCTAAGAGGCTGAAGATTTTTATAGCACACATTCATTAATTCAAATCCACACATCTGAAAATAAATAATGCGCAGGAAATGAAAATATTGAAATTTTCGTATAGCGACATAAGGTAGTGGTAAATATATTCTATCCTATAAAAATCCTCTTTTTATAATACAAAATCTCTTAGATATACTAAAATAGCAACCAGATGAGAAAAATCAAATCACTGGTAATCGTGCAAGAAGCATCCGAAGTGTCCAACCCGTAACCTCAAACACCCACCACCAGGACAATATTTATATTCATCTCTTTGAAAACACAGACGCATCGACGCCAAAGGAAATTTCAATCATCCCAGAAGCGTCTTTTTCGCTCTCAGACCCAAGAAGCGAAAACCCCCTAGGAATCCATCCTTTGCCCAGTCCTCGGCGAACTCCTCTCCTATATAAAGTGAAAAGCTCCGACTCGTCCCTCCTGAAAACGCTTCTGAGCTCTCGCTCGCGCTCTGTAAACAAGGCCGAAGGCGCATTGCATTCCTCCGGCCACGAACCGGCTTGAGGCTTCTTCTTCCACTTCCACTTCTTCTTCTTCTTCTCTACTCCGCGCTGCGCCTCGTGTCTCGGTCCATACTACGGGCGATGTGTGACTCATGCACGGTGTTCACCGGCGAGGAGGTCCACCACTCGGCCTGAGATAACTTTTCCTCCTTCCACGCTTTAAGCTCGCTCTCCGTGCGCCCTGTCATCTTGATGTGTGCCTTTCTCGGATGGGTTTCAGGAGGTGAGAGCTCGAGAGGGACTATCTCCGCGGTGGTTCGGATCGGGGAATTGACTCGCCGACGATGAAATATCCGTGTTCTGGGTGAGAGAGAGAGAAAGACGGTCTTCGATGAATCGGTTGGAGGCGGGAGAGTCGTACCGGTATATGTATACAGTGAATTGTGAGGATTTTCATCATTCTTAGGTGGTTATTATTAAATGAATTTTCTTTTGGCGGTGGTTTGGAAGTAATTGAGGTGGTGGAATTAGACATAAATAGTCGGTGTTAATGATATTTTTCCAAATTGAGTCATAAATAGTATTTTAGTCAACCGGGTTCTTTAATTATACTAAGGAATTTAATAAATTAAATTTACGTAAGTTCATTCATAGCTAGTCCTCGGAGAAAGAGCATCAAAGATTGGTTGTAATAATAACTTTAGGTCGAAGAATTTTGTTTGGTTACTTCATAGTTTTATATTATGCGCTTTAAAAAAGTAGAAAGCACAGTTAGGCAATTTGTTATTTCGCCTTTGTTACGCGTTCAGACCATACGCAATCAAGAGACAAATCAAATTGCTTTGATTCAATTACCGGAAATGTTAGATTGTGCCCTGACGAGGACCAACAAAAGCATTTACTGCTCACAATTATCTCCGTGAGTGACAGGGGATTCAATTGTTATTATCATGAAATCATTGATATTTATTACACCATTGCTAGTAAGAATACACAGTTTTTAATGTCATCTTAAGAAAATTAATAACTATGTACCAACTAAAAGAAAATTTAATTCCAAAAGAATGCAGCAAAGAGAACTTAATATTTGAATTCAACCCAAAATAAGCAATCATCGCAAACATTTAAAACTGTAATTTAAAAAGTCACAAACTATTTATAAGTGAACAAGAATAAATAATGCCATTGCAGCAAAAAAAGCACTGCATAGTGCTCGTGCTACATTCGAATAAAATTCCTGCACGCTCGCATCTCACTTATTGGCACTCTCTCTCTCTCTCTCTCTCCTCCCCTCTTTCTTCATTTTTCCTTTTCGAACCCAGTTCAACGACTCTCGAGTTATTTAAAGCCAGTCTCCCCCCGCTGCCCCTACTCCCCGAAATGCAACAACCCTCGGCGTTTCCCGACCTGCGCGAGAGTTGGCTCTCGGCGGCGGCGGCGGCCCCCCCATAAGCCGATACTTTTTCGCCTTGGTTAACCTCACGCAGCCCGAGCGCCGCGCGTCGACCCACATTGTTTTTTCTTCTTTATTACACAGTGCCTCGCGCGTATATAACAGGATTTCGATCTATCAATTTGTTCGCGCGCCGCTTGCTGCACGCGGAGAGAAAAGGCGGAAAAATGCGCGTGGTACGGCGATGATAATTCATTTTGACTTAGTCAAACAGAAGTCGTTCGGTTGTGAATTGTTTGGAGAATTTTTGCTTATTGAGTTAACTTAGAGTTTTGTTTTAGAATAGCCAGGTGGGCTCTGATTTGTTGTGATTATAATAAATGTTTTTAATGCTTTGTACTAAATTGTATAATTATAATATCCGGATGATTTAATATCGCCAAACTAAAAATAAAGAACAATTTTTCTCAATATATCCCTTGATGCTAATATGATATTAATGCTTGATATTAATGTAAAGTCATTACAGTCACGCGAGATTGTAGCGTGACTTACACTTTGGTATCCCGGGGCCATTCACACGATCTCCGAATGCGAATATGCTTTTTTTTACGTTCTGCAATCACAGTATCAACAAGTAAACAATTTAATCTGTTTGTACTTTTACAACGGACGCAAGAGTAGTTTCAAAAAATTAAAAATATACTGTTAAGAAGAATGAAGTGTGTTCTCCACGAAAAAGAACAAAATATCTATTTAAATTATTCATATAAAAACAAATACTTACTATTCATCACCATTCTGCAGTCTAAGAATACCGATTCCTTCAAATGCACCGGCAGCTTTTCGAATTCACATAATAAAAAGCTTGTCCGCGCATCGTAAAAGTCACGTAAAACCCATAAAAGAAGCCATCCCACGTGCCGTAAAAATAAAACGACATGCCATCAGAAACGGCGGCGTCGACGTTCGATTCAACGGGTATATACCTATAGATACGTATACACAGGCCTAGTCTAGTCGATACGTACTATACATGCAACATTCGAATCGTCACTACACACAGCCCTTGCGTACACTCGTGTATTACAAACATTTAATAATTAATCCATCGCCGGTCGTACACACATCGTCTATATAGTCGATTCAACGAGAGTTCCAGCTGTACATCTACAAGGCAATGCTCGAGGCAACGGCAATATTGATTCTCGCATGGTGACATGGTTTTAATGCAAATTGCTAGTGTTTTTATCTTTTTCTAGTAATGGATTTGGAAAACCTTTGCTAACTGATATAAATTAGTAATTTAAATGTAGTCATTTTTGATAAATTACTATTACCTACTGTACTGTAACAGGCACAGTTTCTGGTTATTTGTTACGCATAAATTGTTACCTCAAATTTATTGTCACGAAAAATTCTTTCAAGACTCAATAGATAATTACTGACTATCTAAAATACGTATTCAAACTTTTAAGATCTTAAAAGTTCATCTAAAAGTTACTTTTATGAAAAGAAGAGCTCATTTGTTGTTGATCAGAAACTATAGCTCAAACTATTACAGAACCCATACAAACAATTATTCCCGCTCCACTTTCATCCATACACAAAATGCATTACTCGTTTCCTGCCAGCCTCCATCCACACGCGTCTGAATTATGCATCAACTACCTCACGCACCGCGTACACAATTTTCCTCGCCTGCAACAGCAGTACAACAACAACAGCGACAGTAGCTCATCATCTCCTCACTGACGCGTCCTACTTCGGAGTTAGCGCGCAGTGCGCGCGTCGCCCTGGGTCTCGGCTCGAAAGACACGGGCAAAAGTGCCATTAGGCGCGAGGGCGCGATTAAGGCTATAAATACCGACGGGGCAAAAGGAGGACCCTCGCGTCCGTCCGTTATAACGCTCGGCTTCTCGTTGTATGTATGTACATGCGCGCGTCGGAAACTCGATTTGAACGCGACAATGGATATCGGAAGGAGAGAAAGAGAAAGAGAGGGAGTTGGAGTTGGATAAAGAGGTCTTATGTACGTGTTATGCGTGACGGAAAACCCGTTGTCTGGTAGTGTGTACTTGGATGCGATGGCTTCTATGTTGCTTAGGAGGACAGTGGAAGGAACTGGAAGTGATTAATCGAGCTCGTGGTGTTTAGAGACTGGTTTGAGAAATGGTGGTCGAGAAGCTCAGCTCGGACACCGAGTAGGACTTGATCTGGTATCATGTGGATAAATGGAGAGTACCGTGGAAAAGCGTAACGAATATGAATTTTACTGTTATGTGCTTTTTGATTGGGACGTGAATTTCCGGTCCTATCGTGCAATACTAGGGTGACCCCATAACACTATAAAAAGTAGTTCTTAATTCTAGGTAGAATTCAATGTAAAAACTAGTTGCAATAAATTCTAAATGTTACGTAAAAAATCTTAATTTATCACTTGCCTCAAATCGAAAAAGCAAACTGTATTATTTTCAAATGTCCAGGTATCTGTAATTCTAAAATTAAAATTATCAGGCAATCAGACCAAAGATGGAGATATCCTGATGTTATTCCAAAAATAAATATCGAATGCTCATCAGTATCTTATCACCTCAATTAATATCCTATTTCATGCATTACGATCCCAAAAGTAAAACGAGGAAAACTGCGCTTATCAAAAAGAACACTCGTGTCATTCACTTAAATCACACGACAGCAATTAATCAAAGCACCTCGCGACTCTGATTTTCTCCTCTTATCTGCAAAAGTTGTGGGCAGCCGGCGCCTTTTTGCGTGCGTCATGAAGCCGAAACAGAAACGACAAGAAATAGAGCGTGCAACGCCCGTAGTCACGTGTACGCACCCGCGTAGCTCACAGGTATTCGGAGTAAGAGCGTAAATAGATGCATTAGCAGTGGGCCCTGCGTGAGTCAACGTCGCCATAAATCGCGTGCGAGCTGGTCACTTTAATGCCACTAGGTGCAAGCGGGTAGCTACGCCGGCAGCTCGTGAAAGTTCACTTTCTAACTAAAAACAATTTATCTTCAGTATGAGCTTGTTGTTATTATTCCTGCGCGAAGCTGCATTGTAATTAGCATGTTAATATGGCTTTTTATTATTTTTAATTGAATCAAATTGAAAGCTGTTAAAAGGCTATAAATTCGCGGGAACTAATTATTAGGTATGTTTGACACTCGTGAAAGTGTTAGATGTAATTTGAAAGTAGTTATGCTTTCAATTTTTAAGCACAATTAGAGCATTAAGGATTAAACGTGAAATAGCTGCATATTCATGTATCATTTTTATGAAAATTTTATTTAAAAATTAAAACTTGTTTTTACGATAGAATATATTAACGTTCGAATAAACATTTAGTTTAAATCTAAAGAAAGACACTTCCTACCCAAAATCCACTTTAAATTCTGCAAGCATCCGCAACGTCTCGTCAAAAGCATCACCTCGTGAAAGTAAAATGACCAAGCGACACTGCAATCTTCACCTTACAAAATAAGCCCAAAAAATACGGCGACAACTCTCAGCAGCGCGACAATAACACCAATCTTTTTGCATCCCTTTCACTTTCGTGTCTTTTCTCTCTCTCTCTCGTCGAGGTAAACTTCGCGCTTGATTTATGCGAGCCGAGAGAGCTGTGCTCGTCCGGGCTGACTCATAACGGGAGGACGCGCGAAGCTCGTTCATAAGCTTTCGTCGGCGCGAGAAGAAGAATTCGAATTTTCGTCGCCGTGCGGACAAAGTGCAGCTGCAATGCGCAGCATCTGCAGGAAATAATTAAAGGAGGTGATTGTTGCGATTTATTCGAACGCGCGTCGGGTTATTTTTAGCGTGGAGATGCACTGCGGTTGCGTGTTGCTGCATGTGGTGTACTTGGAAGATGCTTTATTGTATTTCGCTTGAATAGATTGAAACAGTATGGAAGGGTTAAATATTCTGCGTTCGACCATGTGCATGTAGTTTCTCATTTTTTTCGCAGAAAATGTAAGGACGTGCCTGAAAGAATCAATGAAATATGATTGGTAATAAATCTTCATGTGTAATAATATAAATATAGTCACGTATTTATGCAAAAATTAATCCATTGAATTCACGAAAACATTTCTTTATGCGTACAAAACTTATGTAACAATATATAACATTTGTGGAAATATAAGTAAGAACGAGAAAGTGACGAAGGAAAAACATGATACTTAACGGCCCTAACCGTCCTCGAGATTTATTCGCTGTCCTCAAGCTCTACCTCAGCCATAGACTCTGATTGGATGAAGGGACTTTCCTAAGCCGAGTGTCCCGTGATATATTATGAGTCGACGTTAAGAGGTGTACGTCACGCAAAGTTGGCGCGCGACGAAAGTGCAATGATTCTTCGTCTGACTCATGTTCTTTTGCAGTACCGCGTAATTTCAGTTATTTTCTGAATCAAAACTAATAAGATAATTCCAAAAAAATAAAAAGTTCGTTTGCAAAGTTGAAAATAACTGCAGTCAAAGTTCATGAAGCAGCAGCAAGCGAATGTTGCTTCGCGAAAAAATAAATCTAGAGACAAGTGGTGAAACCCGTTTTGTAAGTAATGTATGCAATATGTATCTTCTTCTCGCATAACTTCCCCACAAGACAACAATGTTAATTTATTTTAAAACCGCATTTTTGCGCTTTGACAAAGTTACCGGTTCCACTACATACTCAACACGTCTCTATACATACTTATACCGTTTTATTGCAGGAACAGGTTAAAACCGAGATTTAGCCAAATATACCGATTACGTATATATCAACAGTTATTTCTAAAATTTAACTTGCAGTTTTAGTCCCATGACCTTTTCTTAAGAGAATTCGTTTCTTTCTATAATAACAGCATTCTATCTCATTACATTTAATTTATAAATAATTCTTTTAACGAATTTTAATACGATAAAGTATTTTCATAAACCAAAATAAATGTTCTTTAAGAGTTTTTTTAACTTTTCAATTACATCTTTAAGATTTAAAGAGGTATATTTCATAGTTTTGCCATCACATGTATATCGCCGGCAGCATTTGAAGTTGTAGTACGATGCTTTCATACAAAAGGACTTTGACACGTCATAATATAAATGACCCTCTATCACTATTTTCGATTTCGATCGAAATAAAAATTTCATTTCTATGTCAATTCATACTAAATCATAATAAAAACATCATTACAAATAATAATCCAGCTTTTCGGTTATAAACTAATTACTCCGACAGTAGACATTCAAACTTCAATTACAAACTCTTAGATCCTCGACGAAAGCCCAATAACCTATTAAAATTGCTATACCACCTATGAAACAGCATCCAGTTAACTCCATCGTCATCGGAACTTCCGTAACGCGGAGGTCAACCTCTCTCCCGTCCCCCTCCCCCTTACCAACTCTCAAGCGATAGACGCGTATAACGCGATTAAAGGCTTAAGCTGTGACTCACGCTTCCATGCTCTCTCTCTCTCTCTCCCGCCGTGCAAAAATCGAGTGGCGTCGGTGGCGGCTCGGCGCGCGAAAGGAAACCGGGCCGATGATACGCATGGCGGTTCTCGGAGCCCTCGTAAAGCCCACGACGACTGCTCCTGCCGCGGAGCCAATGAAATCTTCAATCGGTTAATTAGCGCGACTGCGCACATGGGTTGGAAAGAGCGATGGGAGGGGACGAGGGAGATTCACCGTTAATTATCCGGTGGATGCATTCGCGAGGGTTTTTTTCGTGATGGGGTTTCGCGTTGGGTTTTGCGCGTGTTGCGCGGGTATTAGTCACTCGAGGAGCTGAGAGAGGGGTATTTCTTTTTGGGCGCGGTGGTATTTCGAGTGACTTTATTTTTGGCGAGTTCTTTGGCGTTTTTAAGATTAACGGGGATAACTGCTTTTTTGTATTTTATTCTTGTACAAAAGTAGAATATGGTATTATATATTATGCTAAACGAATTTATCTAGAAATATGATTGTATTATATGATTCTGATATTATTTTAAAGTATTTTAAAATAAAAATGTATCAGACCGTTTAACTAACGCTTTTCGTACTAGAAACATGTTATATTTTTACAAAAATAAGTAAGAAATGGTTATAGTACGATTTCCCTACCATTAGAAAAGTATATTGGTATATTATTATTCTTATAAATTGAGTTGTCATATTACTATTAAGGATATTATTTCTAATTTATGCAAATATATCTCAGTGAAACTTGTATACTAACGTTTGTTTTTCCTATTTTTGTTGCAGGTGAGTTATCAAAATACCAGAGAAAGTAGACTAAATTATTCATCCCGCACTTTCTTCGGCCAACGCAAAACCGTCATACAGGAAAGTGAATTACAATATTTCCCAACAACGTAAACTCAATTGTCTACGAGTGCTAAAAAGCACTGTAGAATTCGCAAATTACTAGAAAACTCAATCTAAACTTCTGCAGTGCAATAAACGTTTCGGCAAGATGCCTATAACGCAGTGAAAGTGTATCACACGAGTTTGCTCACCCGAGCCCTCGAGTACACGCGTATTATAAGCTCTCGAGCCTAATTCGCTCGAAACGAGACTCTAAAAAGGGCGCCCGAGTTCCGCCTTTCGAAATGGCCTCTCGTGCGCAAATGGCACTTCCGGCCGGGTTTTCACGGTGGGCTTATAATGCCCGCGAGGGAGCTGGGTATATTTTCGTATATTGCCGCTCGCGCTCGTTTCCGAGTGCATCGAGGAGGTTGCCTGTTTAGTCTGGCGTGTGTATAGAGCGTATACACGTAGGGCGGTGTAGAGCTCAATGGCTCTAGGCGGGCAGCTCGTTGTCGTCTCTTTTTTTCGGAAGTCCATAGATGGTCGCGCTGGTAGTCTTCTGTTAAAAGTCGTGGAGGCTTGAATGGAGGTTGAAAGTTTGAAGATTGAGCTTAAGGCGATGTTGAGTAAATGCATTGTGGAGTATTTTGTAGCTAGTTTACCATGGAAAGAAAACTTGCATGCACTGCAAATGCGATTTATACGACAAGGGTAGTGTACGCAAATTATGATATGGGTGCATCAGCTACTCAATCACCTAGGCATCTGTGAATAAATATTTTTTTATCTAATATTTACGATACTGTGTACTTGTTTTGGAGCTTTAAAAGGATTCTATTTCCGGCTATATCCCTTGGCATTACCGTAAGATAAAAATAGAGTAGGCAATGTACAGAGGAATAGTGTTTCTTTTAGCATTTGTCTTTACGTGTTGAAAACCTATTTTTGTTTTATCACAAAGCATTAAAAGCTCAGATGGGAAAAATAGAAATACGTTTTATTGCTTAAATTAGATTATCTTCACATGTTATATATAATTATATTCATTAATAAAATTGATATTATTAAAAATATTGGATAAATATAAACAAAATATAAATGTAAAATATAATCCAATCAACTATTTTCTTGTCTATATATGAATGTCTTGTTATCACTCAAAAGAACAATTATTCAAATGTACAAACTATAATCACAGCGCGAAGCAATTTTATTACCACACGGATTACACCTTGCCCATACGCCAAAAGGTTAACAACGTTCGAGCCTTATTTACAAATGCGTAATCACAGAGCAGTTAAAAATTAGATGAAATACGTTGATACATCAATTTTATTTCTCACGCGCCTTTTTATCTTTCACGATAATAGACTTGAACGGGTTTTGTATATATAAACGCACTGTTTGCAACGATGCGACGTGCCGCGCTTATCCGGTTTTCTCGAATGGTCTGCACACCCTCCGGTTTCGAATGACGCACTGATACGTCCCGTCCATACGTATAGTAGGGAGGGGTAATGGTTTTCGACTCTAATTAAAATAAGCGAGTGCCGTCTGGTGGTCGAAGCTAGTTTTTTGAATAGGCTGATTATTGGCGGCCGAGCAATCGAATAACGTGCGTGCAGACACAGAAGATGCTATAGATGCGAATTTTATTTGAAAATGTTATATATGATTATTGAATTAATATGATATTAATTTTGTTTCAAATTGAGTGTTTTACGAATTTAAACAATTTTAATTAGACCATCTCAAACGATAATTATTTAGTTTTATCAAAATTTTCTGTAAGTTTTCAAAATTATAATTAATCATATTTATAATATCGTATTTATAATCAAAGTTATAATCATAGGTATTAAATCAATTTGTTCAATAAGCCTTTTTAATTTTTCCTGGTTACTTAAAATTTCTTACATTTTTATTTACGCATTAAAAGATACTAAGTATTTGTAAATAAATAAAAGCATCTTTAAATTTAATACAACATTAAAAGCGAGACAATTGCAATTTTCATAAAGAACATTAATTGAAAGTCATAAACTTGATGTCTTATACACGAAAAAGGAAAATTGTAGTATACAAACTCACAAAAAAATTATTAACCCCGTTTTCCTCTACACTTGAAGTATTATTTATTGAAACATTAAAAATACAACGCGTGTAAAGAACATATTTATTGAAGTAAAAATGAAATTCTTTAAACGAATGTTATACCTCTCCTAATCGAAACCCAAGCAACATTCTCACTCCATAAAATTCAGCTACCATCCATTGAAGCATTGACACGCGGCGCCGGCATCTCGCGAAAACACGAGCCGCACTCGCGCAAATTCGCACTCTCGCGCCGCATAAATAGCGCTTTAACGGTATACCCCCCTTTCATACACTGCAAATCGGTTTGCTGCGTTGTGTATTGCATGAGCAGCCAACGCGTATATAATACATAATTCACCGCGCGCGATCGATTTCTTCTGCGCCTCGCGGTGACTCGCGCATTATTAGCTCTGCCGCGCTGCACTCGCGGGTATATAAATTAGTGGGGCTGGCTGCAGCGCGGATCATGTGGGAAAAATCCGGCTTCGATATCGCGGCGTTATATATTTTTATAATGGTTAATTATTTTAGAAAGTGATTTATATGCCCGAGCGCCAAGTGCAACTGCTCGATGCACGTATTGAATTGAGCATTGAGTGCATATTAGCGTGTGGATGAAAGCTGCGTGAGTATGCAGAGGCGAGTGTTACGGAAAAGGGTAATTTAGGTATTGGGTTTCGTAAGAATAGTACAGTTTACTCATTTTACTGCTTTGTGTATGCGAATGTAATTAGTATACAGGGTGTTTGATTAAGCGGGGTCTCTACCATTTTTCCTACAATTTCCCCTTTCTTGCGAATTTTTTAAAATTTTCACATATGTTTATATAACCGAAAATGATAGTTTTTTGTAAAATTTCTACGTACTCTACCGTATATATTACAATGTTCTTGGTGCATGCAGAATTCTTTATATAGCCTAAAAGAATTCCTACTTACTTTTTATAACATTTTGAAAATGTTTGTGCATTCTCATCAAAATTTAATACAAGTAACTATAATTAAAAATAAGATCATTTTATTTAAATCAAAAGACAGTGTTTTTACGTAATTCATAGCTTTTTCATAAATAATTAATTTGTATTTGATCTAGATCAATAAACAGCACGTTGGCGATCCACAAATTTCTCCGTAATGCTTAAAAGAATATATCAAATTAATTTAAAAAAGTTTCGACAAAAGCTAATGATTGATTTGAATAAAGAAAACAAAAATTGCAGAAAAAGCTTTTTTTGTGTAAGAAAGTACATTTACCTTAATGTATAATCGTACTTTAAAATGTCATTTTCAAACTGAAAATTTGATGAAAATAAGAAATGTAATGCGTTTCTGTGTTAAGAAAGGTTTAAAGAATCGAAAAAAGAAATAAAAAGAAAATCGATTTTTTGACAGAAAATGATAGGGATCCCCCTTAAACAGTAACAAAGAAATTATAAAAATCAAGTAATATCTATAATTTTATATCAAAATTAATAATTGAATTCATAATTATGGTTGTTTTGCTATAATTTATCGTTGTCATATGATTAAGCAATTCATGTATGCTTTCAAAACGATTCAATATAAAAATTATACTTTGGAAATCATATTAAAAAATGTTTAGTCATTTTTGTTAAACCTACCAATTATCCTATATTCTGGTTTCTGAGAAAATAATATTATTGTTTAAAATTGATTTGTTGTATAATGTAATTGGAGTAAAATTATAAAGCAAATTTCTTCAAAGTAAACAAAATTTTAAATAAATATGAATGCGACGATACTTGAAAATTCGGTCAGATTTAACGCTATTGCACACTTTCGTAAGACAGCAAAATGTGCCATCGAAAATTAAGTAAAATCGATTAGTATATTATTATAGGTATGCAGGCATAAAATAATTCGAGATCTAAATTAATTCTATTAAATTTGTATTCACATCCCAATTTATAAAATATTTGTGATTAATATTCAAGTGATATTCAAGCTGATACATATTCAAGTGATATATTGTTGTGGTGGATCTTTATAAAATATAATATCTTTGTAATTTTTGGATATTCTGATTATAAAACACTTTTTTTCAACTTTATGGATTTTCACAATAAGTTTATGATTAAAGTACATATAGGACATCAAAAATCCTTGATACTATAACGTAATTACGGCATCCTTTGAAATAACTTCAGTCTGACTGCAGTAGAAGTCATTCAAAGATACGTAAATAAGCTCTAACTTTAAAAATTGGGCATTTTTATAAAATTCAAAATTAATTGTAAATCGGCTTAGGTTTAAGCGTATACTATAAACACCGTCGAGGTAAAACAACATTAAAACCCTATTGGCTTATAATCAGCACACCACACCTAAATTTTAAAATCAACTTTTCCACTCTCACATTTACATCATCAATTTCTGGCTGTAATTTTCTTTTCCATGCGATTATTCATCACTACTTATAAGTGCGCTTCACGAGCACGACCTCGACCATAAAAGCCAGCATAGCAACGACGTATCCAACAGTCAGAATAACGATCAACTGCATCAAAAATAAATTTTCCACCTTGCGCTCGTTACCGTCCCCATGGTCGATTGTCTTGTTCGAGGTTCGTTTTTCCTTCAGCATGTGCTGGATGCCGGACTCGTGGATCCTGTCATGAATCTCGGCGAACCTCTCGGCGTAGGGTGACGCGCTCTCGAAGATGAAACTGAGCATGTCACAGCTTAACGGTGGTTTGGCAATCTTCATGCTTGGTGAGCCGTCGGCGTTACGGTACCTGTCGATTTCGACCACAGCTTCCCAGTAGCTTATGATGCAACCTGTGTTCCTATACTCTCTGAGCCTGCTTACGCAGTCATTGGTTTTGTTCATCCTTCCTGTATTGCTTATGATCTTCTTCTTGATTGGCTGTTCCCAGTCATGGACTATAATCCGTTTGTAGTTAAACTCACTCACGTACAAGGTCAACGGAGATTTAGCCAGGTCCTCAAAGTTGTTAAACTGCAGCTCGCCCTGCTTCACATTAATATCCAGGATGCTTGAGTAGAGAATGTTAGCGTATCCCATAGAGTGCGTCTTCAACGTCGAGTGTGGCTCGTTAGAAAATACGGCTAATTGAATGGGATAACCTTTTACGTCTTGTAGTTTGGGTTGGAAGATTTGGACGCTCGAATCAAAAAATTTTTGACTGATAAAGTCATAGAATGGATTGAAGCTGAAGATGATGGAACGTGTATTAGAAATGTCTTCATTCAAATTTACTGAAAGAATAGAAAAGTCTAAATACTTTTTTGACCTGGCGTATCTAAGCATTGATTCAATGCTAATTGTTGAGGTAATGTTATCGACAAATGAGACAATTAAGCAGTGTGGTCGCATGTAATTTGCTGATAGTTGTGCAAATAAATCTAATAATGAACGGGTCTCATTAAATCGGCCAGAATCCAATATAACGTTTAGGTTCTTACGTCTAGAATTGAAAAAAATGCACATTTTCAAAGATGTATTCTCCTTTTCCGAAAGTAGCTTATTCATGTCGATGATCACAATTGGAGTTTCGCGATTTACACTTTGAATAAGTAGATTTTGCTTATTCCCATATTTTCTGTTAGTATTAGTAACAAAAAATGTTACCTGATAAGACTCTAAATTTTGTTTTACTTGTTTTGAAACATAATCATACCAATCAAGTGTTACATTATGAAATGAAAATGTGTTTTTAATGAGTATTACCAAAATTAATAATATTAAGTTGAATTCTTTATAAAACATATTATGGAAATTCTTTTCTTGGTATGTAAAGTCGTACTATGTCTAGTATGGTTTTAAGTCAACTAAAAATCCATCGGTCTAACACAGTGTCTCTTTGCAACAAATATTTCCTTCTTTTTTTCAAAATATATATTGATTTTAAACTGTCAGTGTTTGCATGCTAGAATTATTTATTTGACTAAACACTTTAACAATAAAAAAATTCTTGAAAACCAATTAAAGAAATAGGCGTGGGAGAGTATATAGCATACATGTAGCATTAAAAGTCCACAGTGTTTGTAGAATATCAAGTGCAAACCAATTTCCGTATATATTTTTAAAGTGCGCACAAAGTTGAAAATGAGAGAGAGAGGAGGAGTATAGGAGTAAGGGTGTAGTAAAAACCCATATACAGTCATATTATAAAAATGTGTATTTTGTTTCTTAGGGTATCAAAACATGATTGTATTATGTTTTAGCAAAACTTTACGAAATAATATATTACTATCAGTAAGCTTCCTTTATACGGAAGCAAAAAATGAACTTTTTCCGTCCCAAAGAAAACGCCGATCTTCTCGCACAAGCACGTTTCATTATTCACAAGTGAGGCAATAATGATTTATCATTTCACTCTCTACCTCGGTGTATAATCCGCTGGCGAACTGTACGTTGCCTCCGCTGCACAAATGACGCCTGCAGCGTTAATCCGCGTGCGCGCGAGTGATTGATAAAAGACCGCGCGAATAATTGATTAGGGAGTACCGGCGCGATCGCGGGATTTGTTTCGTATATCTGTGCGTGCAGGCAACGTTTGCACGGGGAAAATTGGCGTCGGCTCTAATTGCCGGAGGTTTGTTATTAAAAATTAAGGGGTGATGAATGACTGCGTTAATTTGGAAATCGGAGGTTGGGTGCGCGGAGCCGAGGTTTTAATTGGCGAGTGAAATCGATGTCTGGTTGAGAGAATATTGTTTGTTTGTGTGCATATAGAAAAAAGTAACGTTAAAATAATTGAACTTTTTTGTTTGAGAGAGAAAACGATGCGTAGCTGTATAATGTTAAGGTGTGTAACGATGTGTATTTTGCAATTAAAAATAATTTTAATTTATGTATCAATTTCTACGTGCATATAAAGATTTCAGTTATATTTTAACGATAAATAAATTTTACGATCAAGCACCTTTCTTCAGAACAAAACTTATTTTAAAATGAGATTTCCGTTTCTAATTATTCCATTATATCTACAAATTATAAAGAAATTATTAAAACGTACTTATTTGGAATTTATACGCATCGTTCCACAGAAACTGTTTACAAACAAATTCCGACATCCATCAAAAGCGATTTCACCCAGACTGAAACAAAAACTACCATCATTACAATTTCCTTCGCGCTCCTTCACACACGCACACACAGCATCTTGACAAGTTTGCAGCCTCAGCACTTTTATAGCTACGCTCCACCCATAAACACATACAAATAATAGAACGTCGACGAGAGTGGAAAGAGACAGAGAGCCGAGAGCGTAAAGAACGCATTAATGTAGTGAACCACCTTCGCGACTAGCACACCCAGTTTTTCAAGTGCGCCTTACACGCTGCGCAAAAGATCAGCGATTGCACGCATATGCGAGCGAGCGGGCGCTGCACCTCACAAAGCCGGGAGGAATATTGGAAAAGTTATACCGCTCGAGTGTATGTATACGCGTGCCTGGTGTGTTATAGACCAACGGCAGCTCGCTCTGCTGCAGCTGCGGCACCTGCGCGGCGCGTGCCCTTGGATTTCTCGCGCGCGAGCCGCACGACAATGTGCACCTTTTTCTCGCTTTGCGCCTCTTTTTTCTTCCTGTTGGTGTACTTTTCTCTTTTCTTGTTTTCTTTTTGGACGGTGTTATTCTTTAATTTCGTTTTCTCTGTCATCTCGCGAAGAAAATAATTACCTTCTCGTTGGAAGTGCTGATTGTAAGATAAAGTTTTCTACTGTTTATAAAGGGAGTAAAACAAATTAAAATCTAATTGTTTTTCTATACTATGAAATATTAATAACTTTACGAATATGAAAAATATTAAAAAAAGAATTTCGAACTAAAAACAATAAGTTAAAATATGGTAGTTATGACTCAAAATTTACATTTCTACAAACACATGAATATAGTGTATAAACTTTGCCGGTATAAAGCTACCGCGCTCTTTGATCATTGCAACCCATCGCCGTCTTGTGCACTTAACTCCCTCCAAACTTCATTTACCTATCCTCTGAATATCTCTGAAACTCCCCAGAATTAAACAACCATCCTTCCAAATAAACGTCATCCACGAGCCCCCCTTATACATTTTTCCCGCTTCGCCAGCTATATCCAGCTATACGCGGCACCCTACAATCTCCCTCCGCCATCGGCTCTTTTCTTTGTGCTCGAGCGTGCACTCGCCTCGATGCACTCCTCCCGATCAACGTCGTGTGGTAGCGCATCTGTCCGGTCGCGTGCCCCGCGCGCACTGTGTCCCAATTACCCTTAATTATTGCGGCGACGCGCGCTCCGATCCTCGGCCCAGATAATCCTTTTCCGTTTCGCGCTGCGCGCGTCTTTTCGCTTTGCCCCGAGGATGCGCGCACGCGCGCATTCCATCGATGTTTATAGGTGTATATAGGTATAGATAAGGCGAAAGGGGAGGAGGAATGGATGCGCGCTGCGTATGTAAGTTATACGCTTTGGTGGCTTTCGTTAGCTCTTTTTCGAGGAGAGGCGAGTGTGTTTCCGCAATTGCCGCGGCTGTTTGCTCGGCAAAACGACGATTGACACGCGTGTGCTGCAGTCTGTGTGTGTGTGGTGGCGCGTGCGTGTAATGTACGTTGTGCGCGTTAATTGAATTGACCTAGACGGGTGGTGAGTGTGTACGTTTTTTTGTGGTTTTTAGTTTGAATGGTGGTACTAATTCAAAGTATTGGCATGTGTTTACCCACGAAATTGGTTATCTTGTGTTTTTGTTATTTGAAAGTAAACTTATGGTTTGAAGAATTCGTTAATAGTTAACGTCAGTCGTTATTCCAATTATAATATTTGCGTAAATTTAGTAATAAGTAAGAATTTCAATAAAAGAGTCAATAGTACAGTTATTATACTAAAGATATATTTTTAAAACACCGCAGAGATAAACATAATAGCAGATACTGGAAAAAGGCTAAGACCGATTACTAAACTGTCCAGTAAATGAAATATTGTATACAATAATAACGTAACTGAATTCCATGACTAAAAGTAATAAATAGTTTTTTGATTTCTGAATATAATGTACAAATATTAAATATATACGACATAAAAACGTATAATACAATAATATAGATGGATAAAAATATTTGCTCGTGGGATTTTTCTTTTACAAATTATTAAAAATTAAAATCTTTCATTTTTCCATTCTTCTCGGACTCATGTACACTAAGTACAATATGCGGAGTATCTCCTTTAAATTTTAACTATGCCTTTGTACACTCAAACTCGCATTCCTCCAAAATTCACATATTAAATTCCAATGCTACAATTAAAACAAGATTCCCTCCAAAAAACACAACTCTCGCTATACCTTGCGCACAATTCAGCGCACAAAGAAAGAGCATTACATCCAGCTTCATTAGAAGCTTCGACAAGGGCTCCGCAAATTTTCGTGCATACGCAAAAAGGGACAAAGAACGACACGCGGAAGAAAAAAGAGCAAAACGAGAGTACGCGATCGTTAAGAGAATAGGGCGCCGCCGCAACCCTTTACTTTGCGTATATATGCATGCGTATACGCACAATCGCACGGTGCGCGGCTCATGAATGGAGAGAGTCGCCGGCCTTTGTCTACCCGCGATTTATACACCGTCGCACCTTAAACGGGCCGCGTCCCGTGTACGTACGCGTGTACGTATCAATGCGTGCCCGAATGGGGCTCGGAGTGTACCGCGACAGAAGAGGATCTAATTTATTCGTTCCCGCGATTCGAGCTTAATGGGTTGGCACTGAGTGAGAGCAGAGTGAGAGAGAGACATATTTCCCTTTGGCGCGCTTATGGATATGCACTTCACAGGCTCTCGTGGCTCAATCTTTCTCTCATTAATTGCGGGTTTTTTGCTGTGCAGAGTGAGGGAGAAAGAGAGACCAATCTGTGTACTTTTTGCTCCCTCTGTCGCGAGTTTGCTGCGCATATGGTCGCTTGATATTAATATGTAGAGTAATTAAAGATAGGTATTTGTGTTAATGATCACTCTAATCATGCGCAGTATTGTTTGTTTGTTCATTAAAGTTTTTGTTTAGTTTCTCATTTTATATTTGAATGAAAATAGACATTATTAAATTTCTGATTTTACAATGATAACTTATTATGCTAATCTAGCACAAAAGCTTTATTCAAAGAAATCAAACAGAAATGATAATAAATCATACTTTTCGATTAAATCAATAGTACCATTATATTTTAATTCACAAATCTTGAGTACGAGTTAAATTTCCATTAAATATAATAGACAACAAAATTAGTCTCTCGCAAATTAAAGTTATTACCGATTTTCTAATTGCAGAATGTTTTTGCTTCCCAATTTATGACAAAACTAGTATGCACTGCGACTTCCTCAATTATTAAGGTGATGCTAAAGCCACCAGTCACCGACAAATATGAGGAACCACTTTTCTTATTTTATTTTTAATTTTGAGTAAATATCTCTATGAAACGTTATTGTCCTACTCAAAAACAACAACTTTTCCGCATTTTACGGTAACAAGAGGGTTTAGCATCACCTTAATCGAGATTTTATGCGCCATCAGGCTGCCAGACTTACTATTCAATACGGAAGAGTGTCTCTAACCAAATTCTCATATGCAAAATTGTTCCACACAACAACAATACCCAAACACCGCTAAACCTAACTCTAACATTCTACCACTCCACCCAGTTCTCTCCCTCCGCTCTTCCATCCCTCGAAAAGCACAAGCAATCCCCTTAAAATTCTCCTACGCCGCAAGCTCCACTCCACGCGCTCTCATCTACACATACCATCCACTCGAAAAAGGAGTGTACTATATACGTGCACGCGCGCTCAGCTCGAAATCAGGGCCGCGCGATCGTCGCAAAGTGGCCGCCGACGCGCCGGCCTGCATCACGAGCGAGAGGCGCTCGGTCGCTCTCGCGCGATAGCCTTATGTCAACCGTATATATGTATATACACACCGCGGCGGATCCCTTTTTGCATCGTCTGCATGCCGCTCTTTGCACGCGGGTTGTCCGACGCGAGCGCGGCTGCTGCTGCCGTTGCTTTGAATTTGCTCCGGACCCTGTGTGCCGGCCCACTTGTGCATGGTTATTGTGGCCGTTATAACTTTGTGCTGGGAACGGAGGGTGGTGGCTTTGGTCTTTGGGTGGATGCTCGTTTTGATTTTGTTGGGGTATTAAAGCTTGAAAAATATTGAAAAGCTTTTTTGGCGAGGAAGACATAGACATTTAAAGCTTTCAAAATGTAAATTGTAAGATGCGAATTAAATTTTAAGATATATCATGCTATCAAAAGATACATTGTTACAAGAATTATTTGCTTTTGTATGACTTAATTATTTGAAATTCTGTATTAACAATCAATTTATAAAATAAATTACTTAATCGATTTTAGGTTATTTTTTGTAAATCTCTGAAAAACTTTAATTCTCAAGAAAAATGGATTTAAAAACGCTGCCAAACTCCCAGCAAGCTGTTCTAGCTTTAGTTGTACATGACTATTTATAAGTATAACCGAATTAAACTCAAGATTTCAAGCTAATTTGATTTTCCACGGGTAGATTATTCCTCTAATTGAAAATATCAATACAATTGAATCGCAATTATTAGATTTTAACAACTAATATATTAACATTTAAAACTCTGTTCATTTTAGCCTGTTGCATGTTACTTTTTCAAAATACGTTAATAAATATTAAATATATACTCAATAACAGCACCTTGAATTTAAATAATAAATGTTAGTATTAAAAATATTGATATAATTGTTATATTATTTATAGTACTATAATAATAGTCATAAAATAGACTTTGCTAACTATGTGAAAACATGGTACATCTTTTGAAAATGCGTTAAATGAGGTATTCTCCCTCTAAAGCAGTATCATTTAAAATAACCGCATATCTAAAATAATAACTATCCTCATCGAGTTAATAAAAGTCGTCGCGCCGTCTAATCTCGCGTACACTTTCCACCTTATTACGTCGGCTACAGAATTAGCCAAACCGACTCACTTACAAAACTTCTCACCTCGCCAACGAAAGCTCTCCACAACATTAATTTAATAATAAACTACGATACCGTGCAATCTCTTTGTCCAATCCTCCCATACTATCTCGCAATATTCCTCCTTACCAACAACAATAAAAAACAATGAAAAAATTGTATAAAACGAAACGCATCTTCACAAATTTCCCAGCGCTCTCCCTATATTCACCCTCGCAATTGCTTATTATAGCCTAGTTAAAGAAAAAAAAAACGCATACAGACCCCCTCGAGTCTTCCACAGCTTAATAACCGCGTATACGATAGACCAACAGTCAGCTGTAGTTGTACGTTTCGGAAGCGCCGCAGCGCTGCGCTTTTGCGTAATGACACGCAGACGTAGCGTATAACTCTATTATAGTCGTCGGTGCATTCGCCCGCCGCGTTATTTTTCATCGCTGCCTAAGCTATAGCGCGGAGAGGCTAATCGCACCTTGACCTAATTTTAGAGCGCGATTTCCGGTGCGCCGTCAACTCGAGCCACGTGAGAAGTAAGTGAGCGCATCAGCGCGACACTCGAGCTGCCGACGACGAGAAGCTTTTCGAGCTGTGCTGGCATTTTTGGGGAGTCTGGTGGGAGTGCGGTGGGTTTCCTTTTTTTATGTGAGAATTTTGAGGGGTTCGTTTTTGTTGTGAGAGGTGTGTATGAGAAATTCAGGGTGATACTATATTGGTCATAATAATGATTGATTTGCTTTTATTTTGAATCGAGTTAAATTATATATTATTACTTGCTTTTTTGCTTATTAGGAACCATATCATTTTGTCATTTTATGCTAGAAATAATGGAATTTGAATTATATTACATCCTAGTTCCCCAACGAATTAAATTGAATTTAATTTCTACCTCGAACACGGTCTTTTTAGAAATCGTATAATATTTTCTTCGAATATTATGAGAAGATGAAATTTAAATTAACTTAGTACCCTTCATCCTCCCTTGAATAATTTTGACTTCACACCCAGACAGAATAATATATCATTTCTAAGGGGATAATGTAACCAGATTTGATTTAGAGTCTACTCCTAATTTGTAATATAATATAATTACAAACATTCGAATCCTTTCCATACCCAATTACAATTTTACCATCAAAAAATCCTAATCCTACTAACGCAAAAATTTCTCCTTTCTGTCACACTTGAGTTATCCAGCACCATAAACGACACCAGCCTCTAACACACTCCTCTCTTATCGCAGACACTCAGGAAAGTCTCGACAACAATAATTATCCCACAACACCCATCCAGCAGCTGTATCATTATCTCATTCCCCAGCGCACGCCATCGAGCCAAGATCGGCATAAACAATCGCGATGGCACTGGAACGTCAGCCAAAATTACCACCTACACCCGCGATCCAAAAAATCCTAACATCTCTAATCCCCCAATCCGCAAAAAATCCCCGATACATAATCACGCACGCGTGCTCGGTTATACCTGTACAAAGCAAATTGCGCCGCGGCGGTTGTGCAAGGGAGCGTGGGATCGGAGGCACTGTTACGCGAGCGCGGTAGGTATACACACGTTTTATATCTATAGCGAGTTAGCAAGCGCGAGAAACACGCCCCGGCTCGCGCCTTGCGTTTCGCTACGCTGCAGTTTCGTGCGCGAGTGTGTGTGTGTGAGTGTATGGGAGATAAGGGGAGAGATAAGGAGGCGCGAGGAAGTGCGTATTTGCGTAATGGAGCAGGGCGTTTATCGGGTGTGGCGCGGGTTTTTCTTTGCGGTGCGTTGTGGGTGATAATTAGGGGGGGAGGTGGTTTGTTGTTTTGCGGAGTTTTGGTGGAGATGAGTGTGTTTGATGAGATGTTTGGGAGAAATTAGTGAGTTTAAGAATTAATATTTATTTAATTAGTTTAATTTAATGTTATTTAAACTTTTAACTTCGATATTATTACATTGATGTATGTATTCAAAAACTGTGGCCCGTTTTATGATAATTTTAATTTCTTTCATATAGACCGATAAACTGTTTTTCTGTAATACATTGATCTATAAAATATCTTCTAAATTATTACACCGGTTATGATGTCTATAATAAACTCTTAACTGTATCTTTATAAAAGCTCTTTATAAATCTAATTTGTTCCTACAAAAAGCCCATATAAATGTGTGTAAGTGAATTTCATTTAAGTTAGTCTTATTAACTTATTAATTCAAGTAAATGTTTTGTAAAAATATACGTCTTAAAGCTTCGATTGGTTGTAGTGTTATATAGATGAAAAGTAAATGATATATATTATTAAGAAACACACAAAGTCAACAGGAAACTAGCATTTCAATTAAAGCTATAATAAAGCTAACTTAATTCCTTGTTGCTTCAATGCTTTATCTTTTTCCTCTTGCGCACATCATTAATTCTCAGACCCAATAAACAAGCCTCTCATAAAATCTAAAATTCAGAGAAACTTCTCATAAAATTTTCAAGGAAAACTCATCCGATCTCTCACAGCACGTGCACCGATGATCGCCTCATTCCTGCATAGCGAATCGGAAAAACCAAGCAGCCTCCCAATAATCATCCTAACTGCGCACTGCAGCATCCGCGCAAAATAGATCTAGACTGAAACTGTCGCGATACACTGTATCGTATAACGGAAAAATCGCGACAACGGTGCTGTCGCTGCTGCGGCCGCGCACAAATCTCTTGTCTCTCTTCGAGGAAAACGCGAGGTGCGCGAGGAGGTCGATCGCCCCCTCCCTCCTGTCATATAGGTGCAAGAAAAGTCGCCAAGCAGGAAGCCCTTTTGCCGGCGCGCGAGGTCAGCTGCTGGTAGGCGTATGGTGTAGTGAGAATATCGAGCCTTTCGTAGAGAAAGAGAGAGAGAGAGAGATGGAGACAACTGCGGAGCTAGCAGGGCCGGATTAACTGGATAAAGAACTCCGCTGCGCTGACGTTCACCGTTGAACTTGGATTTGCTGGTGGGAGAGAGGTGTTTGTAGCGGTGAAGAATTTTTGCAAATAAGGAATTTGTGGAGGTCTTTGGCGAAAACCAAGGTTTTGTGAGAGTAAATGGTTTTAGTCTGTTGCTGGGTTATTTATGTTCCAAGTGTTTCTGTTGGTTAATAATTTTTTTAAGTAGTAAATTAAATAAAGAGTCCCAGGGTCGTACTATTACTTCACAATTAGATTTATTGTTGTCGCACATTCTGAAATTTTCAAAAAATAGTATATAAGCCGAAACTTTTTCAATTAAATTTTAATTTTAATCAAAATTAATTATTTTTATTCAAGAAAAATCTTTTTCGTCCAAAATTTATTCATCGAAAATTCGTAGTTCAAGAGGATTCTGGTTGAATTAAAATGATTTCGTTTGGTCTAATAAGGCCAGTTTCACTTCACAATAATTTCTGTCTTAGCAGATTATTCATGTTCACAATTAATTGTTCTTCTGAGTGAGTAGGTACTTTGAACTAATAATTCTAGACTACACGTGCTGAAACAAATTTTTAGTGTTCCCTAAAATCCAACATTGTCTAAATTGATAGTTAACGTTATCACTTAATTTTAGCTTTTGAGTTGATGTGTCTAAAGATTTTGGTTGAGTCAAAGCAACAAACTATAACTTCACATCTGGCTTTGAGTTTTTCTATACGCCACATGGGCGCAGATAGAGAAAGACAGACGGGTTTCTAGCGCCGGTATTTCTCGATTCAAACTCTTCTGTGCAACTTTTCTTGCTTGCAGTAGCTCCAAGGATTAACGAGACTTTTATCTAGCCAAAGATGATAAAGCTAATCCTTTATTATGCAAAGGTACGGAGACTCGTGCGTGTCCATGCATAATTTAGAATGTTTTGATGATGGAGAATCCTGCGAGAACAATTTGTTGTTGTTTCTGAGATAATGTAATTTTTTGTCTACCCGAAACTGGCTACGTGGTTGTAAATAATACGTTATAACTGAAATGATAATCAGTTATCAGCTGAATAATAGTATCGGATGCGGAGCAACTTGATGATTTATTGTTTGATGCAATTCATGAGACGCATATAGGAATAGATTAATTAAACCAAATCGTCATTACATTAATGAAACTACTTTTATCAGAAATATTATGTTACGCAGCCGTAAGGGTACTTTGAAAAACAGATTATAATATAATTCTGATTATTAAATATTAATTTTGTATGTATAAGATTAAACTATCATCTAAACATGTAATACAATAATTAATAACAGCAATTACAGTTTAATCGTACAGTATTAATTTCTATCACTATTTAATCGAGTTTTTCATTTTCAAAGTAAGATCAGAAAGTTGATTTGAACGTAATAAAATAATATTAAAATATATAGATTTACTGTTTTTCACCCAATTATGTAATGCTAATATTAAACGTTAACATTGCAATAAAATATTTCGAAAAAGAATATATGAGAATATGCTACGCAAATTGATTTATCATCAATAATAAATTTTTGTTACGTACTTTGACGTTAATAATATATTTAAACCTCAATTCACACGAACCCAAAACTAGAATTACGTAAATTTTGCAGTGGAACTATTTATTATGCCTGAAAAGCACGTACAACTAGTTTTACTCGATTAGGAAAATAAATATTATCTTTGTATAATCGGCTTTGGTAATATATAAGGTTTCAAATTTCACTTTCAACTACTTTTCTTATACATCTTCAAAGGTGAAAGTTGATAAAACACAAATATATTAATCATCAGTCTAATTGAGTAACCAATAAAATTTTTTTTTTTTGTCCAAGATAAACTAGTTAATATACTAGCAACAATACCTCGGTCGCTCACGCTCCCTTGATTAATTTTAAATATCCAAGACTATTAAGGGGTACAACGAATTTGAAATTTTTGGACGGATTGAGTTTAATATATATATGTAAAACGAATTTAATTTTTAAATTGTTATGTTAGTTACGAATTAGTTTAAAAAATATACATCAAAGTCCATCAAAATATACCCAAATCGCCTTAACACCAAATATAATGAATAATAAATCATAACTCAGCCATCATTTCCTATTTCAATTAACAATCATATCAACGGGGCACTGCTCGAGCCCCTGCGATTAAAACCCGCAGACTCTCTCAATCCGAATATCCGTATAATTCCATTCTATCTCACGACGCGTATAATCCGCCTCAACCAGCGGCAGCGGCAGCACCACCACCATTCGCGGCTATACACGAAATATCCGTTATGCAAAATAACGCCGGCTGAATCGTAAAACGTCCCGCGCCCGGTAAATTGATTCTCACGAGCGCGCCTGCGCGCACTGGAATCACGAAACGACCGGCCACTTCGAGATATAGAAGCCAGCCGCGGAGGGAAGACTTCTCTACGACATTCCGTACGTACGTGTGGAATACGTCCCTCGGCATTTCGAACAGATCGCGCCGATGCGAATCTTCCATATATACCGACGAAAAATGTACATTTATGCCGGCGAGCGGTCGATTCTTTTCGACAGATAAGAATCGTGGCGAGCTATTCTTTGGATTTGCGCTGCGCCGATGTATTTGTATTTGCGCGTGGATGCTCGGAATATCCGAGTGATTTCGTCGGAGCGTATGGGTTCTTTTATTATTCAAACATGTAAGGCGCGAAATTCGATTTTCGACCCGTCTGAAGAGCCGAGGGACGGATATTTCGGATTTCGAATTTGGAATGGGCTTTGTTGGATTATAGGGCGTTAGCTTGAGCAGGATGTGGGACATCTGTATACGCGGTTGTAAGGGATCTATTATTCGGATAATTTGACTGATTTGTAGGCGACGTCGAAGATTCCTTATTTGAATGTCTACGGAGGGCTGTATTGATTTTTAATTCGACTCGGTTGCTAGGTTAAAATGTACTGTTTATATATGCAAATGAGGAGTCAGTATAATTTTGTTATTTTAATAAATCGATCTGGTTGACTTTATGGATGACTTACTTGAATTTATAATTCAATTATCTTTTTTACGTTCCTCCATTTCCAAGTAAATTTTTATAAATAAATTGTGTGTAATATTAACATATTAACTGATGCCTAACTAAATTTAATTTAAAAAAATGTATCTGCAATTTACATGCTTTCATATATGCTTTCAATATTATAACAAAGTAAATCTCGAAAAGAATCCAACAATGTGCAGGTATAATCGAACACCGAAATGGAAACCACAATCTCCGTGCATCCAATTTCCGCATTCAGACAAAGCGAATAAAGAATCAAATCGGAGAAAAAGCTTCAATTTTTCCCACTTTTTCAGCAGCGCGGCTCTTTTTTTGCATTCGCGAAGTCAATGCTCGAGCGCGAGAATCACAATGAGAGTATAACGCGCGTCCATTGACGAGGCTAAAACATCTGCCGGTATATGCAGGCGCTGACGTACAGTGACGCGCGCGGCCGCCCTATCGATGTCGACTGCAGCGATGCACCACCTTCGCCTGACTTGGCGCGCTTGCATACGTTGCTAGCGTTTATTCGTGTATAAATGGGGTGTTCTATGTTAAAAATAGAATGATGTAAAGTTTTATGAGTGAGATTATATTTATTTTGGACATTTTTTAAAGGGTTTGTGGATTTTTGAATGGTCGTTTTTAGTAATATACTGTGTTTTCTGACTAGAGACCAGACCATTTTTATCAAAGAGTTGTTACTTGCTGAAATTAAAATAAATAACTTAAAATTCTTCAATTTACATAATCAAAATCAAAAGTAAATTCGTTTTGCATATTAAATTACCTCTAGGTAGGACTAGTTATATTTTTGATGTTTGATATAGTTCATTGAATGTTCCAATGAAGAATATGATGAGCCTTCTAAATTCAAGAATTGTCATATAAATAACAAATTTTCACTTTTTAATAGAAACTATGTAATACTTCAATTATTTGCGATCTTACAGAATGTGAAACTTGTTTATTAAATTATTTTTTTTTTTTTTTTATTATTATTTAACGTCGCCATGTTTGTGCTTCCATGTGGTGCTAATCGACGACGGGGGTCTGCGGTGTGTTTGTAAACAAAGCACATGTAATTTTTACAGAGGTGCTTGTATCAATCGGCAGAGACTAGGATTCGAACCCGGGTCACCGGCGTGGGAATCCGACACTCTACCGACTGAGCCGCCGCAGGCCCCTTATTAAATTATAGAATAATAATCGAAATTGCAAGCTCACATTCTTTATCAGAGGATATTGTGCAATGATCTATATAATTAAACATAGTAAGAAAACAAAAATATAGTTTACATATTTGACTGCAGGGCATTTTATATGAAGAACCTTATATTAATTGTATACCCAAATCAACCTCAAAATTGTATACAGATAGTACTAAATACAAGATGCAAATATAATTAAAAAATCAAGTCAAAATCACTACAAATTCCAAACTTAGGAAGGAAGTTCTAAATTTACCTCAGAAGCATATAAGACAACCTACTAGCATACAAATCCCCTCGATTACCGTCACGAACTTCTCCGAGCTCCTCTGCCGTGCTCACTTACGTGACTCACGTATAACACCACGGAACGCTCCAGATATATACACAACCCACGAGCCACGCGCGCTCGCGAGGTGTGCCGTCGTGTTAACGTCAATCATCGCGTGCCGGCGCTGATTTTTTCTTTTTCTCTTTTCGACTCTCTCGAGCATGCTCGCGTTTCTCCTCTCGAGTCGAATCGAATGTGCCGACGACCACCGAGAGCGCGCGAGGCTCTAATTTTCTATGGGCTCGCTGACTCGTGATCGATTCAAATTAGCGACGCGCGCGCTTTTTCTCCGTTTTGCGTGCGTGCGCTTGCCTTTGCGTTTGGTGTAGGGAGAGAGAGAGTGAGAGAGCGTCGGGCAGATTTTTTTAGTCAGCTATTGTTCGGGGATATGGGTGTTTTGTCTCGGTGTGTCAAGCTCGTTTATCGACGGAAAGCGTTGTATGGATGGACGTAGGTATGTGGTGGTTGCTGAAGTGACGCTCTTGACGTTTTGGGGGGTGGTAAAGCGAAACGTTTGCGGGTTCTTGACTTGACTTTTGTCGGACGCAGATTCGAGAATTGAGAATAGCTTTATCGAATTAATTTTAAATAATGAATTATTTGCGAGAATTGTTGTTTAAAAGGATACATATTTTTAATTAAATTTCACATCTCTTGTAATATTTTCAATTTCCATGATAATTTATAAAGCAATCGCTGAAATAACAACCAAATCTATATTTAATGCTATTCGTATCCTATACTGAGAAAATAATTCCTTTATCATAGACAAATTGATGCACTTCAAATATTATGATGATCACATATTAGTTGAAGTTAGTTAACTATTCAGAAATATTCAGTTTATCGTATGTCAAGTTTACCCACTTTGAATTAAGGAATCGTACTGGAGTAAGAATCTCTTTTCTCAGTAACACAATTAATAATGAGTATATTTACGATAAGATAGATTTATTCGTTAAAAAGTGGTCTTCGATCTTACGAGTCCTAAAACATTCTTCATACTTCCCATGCATAATGACAAACCAATACAACAACATTTTCTCCTCAATCAAAACACACCATTCATTTTCCTGCCCTCCGTCAAATTTTTCCCGCATTCGATAAACCGCACTTTTTCCCTCAATACCGCAGCCAATCTAAAATACATTTTTTGCCAATCATCAATCTCCTCTCGCGCGCGGCAATTAATCTTCCCTCCCATGGGCAGTAAATTAAAGTCACTTTAAGACGTAGGTACACGTCCGTTCGTACGCATCCCCGACAACGCGCTCCTGCGCCCATAATCCCGTGGTAATTCTACGCGGGCATTTTTCATCGCGTCCGGCGAATAATACAGCGAAACGCAAAAAAAATGACAACCAGCACGCATTGAAAATATATATATACGCAGGTCCGAGGTGATCGAGTTTTTCCCACGTCATATATCGGCGACGCGGATGACGGTCAGCGCGGCCGCGATTCGAAAAGAAAAAGTACTACGGCATGCCCGGCTCATCACTCCCCTGGTATACGTGTGCCGTTATGACGCTCGCGCGCGGGGCTCTGGATTGATCGTGAGTGGCGTGTATCGGTGGTATCGACGGGTAGCCGCAGAGAATATAATGCACCGTGGGGTGCGGATGAATTATACTTGGGAGAAACGCGTCCACTCGAGACGAGGAAGGACTTTTTTCTGCATTTTTGGGGACGTGGAAAGAAAAATTTAGTTGGAGTGATATGTCACTGTTGAGTGTGGCAACTGACGTTTCTTGTATGTACATTTATGTCTAGACAGAAAGAAATGTCTTATAAAAGTTTACCAAAAGCCGAAGAATTAATAGATATTGTATATTCTGAGAGTCAGCAGTACTTATTTTCCTGTTAATAGTTAGTGCAAATTTTATAAATCTTCATTCATCTGTAAATCTAATAGTCCCAAGCAATTCTATTAATATTATCATTAATAAATTTGGATTTTCGTTACAAAAGTTACATTTCACACGCAAAACTAAACCTTCATATTATTAGCATTGACAGCATCAAACTTGTATACATTTTTGGTTATTATTTATGCCAATAAATAAAGAGTTTTCACGCTAAGATGTGTCAGGGCTATTTCATAAGTATCTCCTTAATTAAGTAAATTTCAAAAGAATGAATTTAAGTAAAAATCATAAAATATTTCTCAATTATTATGACTCCATATTATCTTCATAAAATCTATAAAAATAACCATCTTTGTCAACGGTCATCTCATCCACGCGCCACGCATCCACCCTAAAAACGCAATCACTGCCACTCGATCCTCTCCTCATTCACACTTCCTAAAGTCCCACCTCCCTCTTCATTCGCTTCATGTCCTCGTCATCGTCGCCCTTCTCCTCACACATCTGACCAATATAAATCCTTGCACAAGAAAAGAAACCCCCCACAAGACTACACACAAAAGCATTACATCCCGTCGTCGAAAATGCGGGCCCGTGAAGAAATTCTCCTCGATCGCCGTAGAGAATCGCGGATCGCGATTAGCGCCGCGGAAATTTATGGACGAGAGAGAGAGAGAGAGAGATGCGGAAGCACGAGTTTTACGGCCCAGACATGCACGCACGCCCTTAGCGCGCGCCCCTTGTCCAGTGTTCGCTCGGACACTGGTCGCTTCTCGAGCGGCGATTGTCGCTCGATTTGCCCGTACGGGTTTGATTCTTGTATGGGTGCGATTGTTGGAAAGTCGTAAAGTCACTGTGCGTGGATGTAGTGCTGCGAGTTATTACAGCAATGTGTTACTGCTCTGCGCTCTGATCGAAGGTATTATTGCTGTTTCGCGTCTGAGATGTAACGTTCTTTTGTGAAAAGTTTATTATGAAAATGTATAGATGAATAGTACTGTAGGAAATATTTTCAAATATTTTCCGTTACAGGGTGTGAGTGAAAATTTGAATTTAATGTAACTGAATCGATTGGTACATTAAAATACTTCATTTATTCGCTTAACGTACGAATATGTATTTTAACTTGAATTTCAATACACAAACATTTATGAAAAATCCATGCAAAAGTACCTGAATGTTTAGTAATTAATTGAAATTTTACTTTCTGTCTGCTTGAATCATCAATTTTAGTATAATAAACTATTCAATAACGTATTCAGAAAAATAAATCAGTCTATACAATTTAAAATTCAGAAAGAAATATTTAATAGTCCATGCCATAACATTTTTATCATTACTTGAGCAAGAAAAGTCTCCTCACGTTTGGTTATCAAATTTGTCACCAAGCTGTAAAACTATACTACTTCACAACCCATACAAGTCTGCAACAAATATGCATTCAGCACGTATTCCGAAAACCACAATAACTCCTCTCAACGTGCTACAAACTGCAATACACCAATTTCGATTTCCGCCGCACGAATCCCTCCCAAACCGCACACCGTAAACTCGTACCGCAGTCGGTCTCTCGCGATTCCAGACTCGGTTTCCCGATTGCGAAACGTGCACAGCAGCAGCGGCAACAATGCACCCGCCGCGGATCGCACGCCGCGCCGCTCCAAATTGTTTGGTCATCCTCGGGCTATAAATATTCCCGGGAGCTGCGTGATACAATGGGCTACCGTCGTACTTGCTGTATACGCGAACACCAGCAGCTGATGCTTGTTGTCGGATGTAGAAGGAAAAGGAGAGAGAGAGAGGGAGGGTAGAGATAGTTTTGTGGATATTAGACGCTGGATTTTTGATGGGTTGAGTTATTGTTGTAGAGAGGGATGATGCTGGGGGTGAATAAACAAATGCGTGAGGAAGTATGGAGTTGGTGGAAGTAGATGATAGGAAATTCATTTAGATTTCATTTGATGCTTCTTTACATAAGTATAGCATTTGAGTTTTCTAAGAAAAAGGAACAACACGTGTTTGTTTTATATTATTATAAAGAAACAATACGCTTTGGAGTTAAAAATGATGGGATTGTGTTTTATTTTTGTACTTTGTTGAAACATTTTTCTAGTTATGTGTATCAGTTTCTTGCATAAAGTAGAAATTCTTGATGAAAAATAAAAAGCGACAGTCTTCGTAGGAGATGCATCATACATAATAAATAATGATTAAGTTGTATTACTGTATGAGGCTTGCGATGGTTATATTTTAACTGTCGTGTGATAAATATCAAAAATAACTTCCATTTAAACTGCAATAAATAACAAACCGTACTCAAGAATTAGTCTCACTTTCGCATTTAAAAGTTTCAGCTTATTAAAAAGTCAGAAATTAAAAAGTTAAAATAGTCAGGAAACAATAGCAACAATGGACGCAGACAGCCTAAGCAGAAACCGAAAAAAGGGGGTTGGCCAAAGCCAAGCCAGACAGAAAGAGAGTACAGAAAATGAAAGAGAGCGCATTTCGGATGGCACGAATCGCTTTTCGATTGACCGACCTCGCACGCGGGGCAGTTTTGCCTGGCGTCTATTTTTTTCTCTCCCGACCAACCCGGCGCGTCGAAAAAGGGGTGCATCGTCGCCCCGCCGTAGCCCGGGGGGGATGAAAAAATAATGGTACCAGTTTCCGATGCGCGATCCTTGCGTTCGTTCACATTTGCGCTGGTGATGTGACGCAAGTGTGTGTGTGCATGCGTGTGCTTTTTGTTATAATAAGATCCTGCGAGTCATTCGCGCAGCTCGACTTTTTGCCTTTGTACCGATGATATCGCGCGGTGTTTGCACTTCTAAACGAAGTAAATGCATTTCTTGCTGGGGCTGTGTTTGCGCACTCTTCTGTGTTCAAGTGCAGGGGGAGGACTAGGATTTTTTTTTGGAAAACGGAGTAGCGTGGTGCCTACTAGCTGAAAAAAGGCGTTGATAATCGCTCGTAATGATGACTTAATAAAACTGACTATGTTACGCGGATAAAAAGGTTGTGTGTACAAAAAGTTTGCGGAGTCTATTTATTACGAGAGAGGGTTTATCGAACCGTGATAATTTATAATTTGTGGTCGAACTTTTTCTAAGAAACATAACATATTTTATAGTAAAAAAGTGATGTACATAATAGTACTGTAATATTTGTACACTACTATAATAATTACTATATTTAATTCGCTTCTATGTAATAACAATTATCAATTTACTCAACTGAAACGACTCTTTTCTTATTATGAATTTCTAACTTATATATAATAGACATTTTATATGTTTACAATTTTAAACTAATTTGAATTTAAGACACATTTGTATTTTATGTTTAACAAACCACATTTTTACTATCTAAATATTAATAATGACTTCCATAACATTCAAATCGTTGACATCACCATACGCTTATGACGAAAATACGGAAGCCATTACATCCTCTTAAAAAAAAGCAAGACATAATCGTAAATCTCGCATAAACCTGTACCCCACCGTGAAATATCTAAACCTAACGCACAACCGTATAAACGTCTCAATATCGTTATACAGCTTGTCGCTCTTATACTCCGCGAGTCAGCGCCGAAAAAAAGAGACACAGAACCGCGCGCCGCACAGTAGTGCATTACATAGCAGCAGTAGTCCCGCCGACTTAACCAGTGGCTTGGCACCCCAAAAAACTATCACGCGGCGAAACAATACCTCCGCGTATAAACGTCGAACAATTGAAAAGGGCCACGGGCGATTTGTAGCGCTCCTCCTGTCAAATTTCGCGCGCGCTTGCTCTATAGTCGTAAAAGATGTAAGCTACGCGCCTGAGGGAGAGGGGGGGGGGCGACAGTCGACCGTAAAACACTTTAACGACATCTTAAATCGCGGCGCGGCTCTTTTTTCCGCGCTAAATGGCCGCGCGCATTGTGCGATGCGCGCCGTTCGCGCGATGGTAGTAATAGAGTGATAAATTAATGCATCGCGCGCGTTAAAGTTGCCTTACCCTACCTTAGGGCGAGTAAAGTATTCGCGGGTAGACTTGTATGTAGGAGAATTTTTGTGCGCGTGATGATGTGTATGGGTGTTTGTGTGTGTGTGTGTAGGGGTGAGATAGTGTGAACATTCTTGGGTGCACGTTGATGGATTTTCTTTTACGAGGGATGTGCGTTCGAGGTGTAATTTATTGGCGTGGATAAAGAAAATAGTAGTGGACATTTTAGTAGGTTTATGTGTTGCAGTGTGTTGTTAGTACTTGATCATTATGCTGTTTTATATAGTGTATATAAAAGGTGTATGATCCGAATAAATAGTTCATTGATGAATTAATCATTTTTGCACTAACAATTGATGAATAAATGATACAAATTCAGTTAGGATGAATACTAAACGAAGAAATTATATTTTAAAATAATGAAAATTTTAGTAATTAATTACTCTTCTTAATAATTATATTAATACCTGCAGACAATGAAAACACATAAAAAGTTCTTTTCACTGCAGGTTTAATCTGGAAGTTTTAAAATTTTATTCATGGGGCTTCTTCTTTCTATGAGCAGTAGAGCACATTAAGCCCGGGCTAGATTATCACTTTTTTTCTTCGTACATTCAAGAGCGCATTAGCAAATCTATTCATGGGGTAATGGCCCGGAAGTAGACGGGAATTTCGCCGTTCAATGTTAACGCTCGATTTAAGCACAAGCCCACAATTAGAAAATTTTACGGTCGGTTCGATATAGTAATCGACGCATAAAAGTATTAAAAAGTTAATTCTACTTAACTCTTAAAAAGGAAAATATAAATTTCTCTTGTTCATAACTAAAACTGATGATACGTATGCTGACGAGTACAACCTCTATTCTAAACCAAAATGAAGTTTATTTTCTTCTCTAGTAATACTTCGATTGTAATATTTTGTAATATTACAGTCCTCAGCATAGCCACCATTCATTTCCAGTCTCAATCATAGTAATCTTACATTTCCTCCATTACAGTGTTCCCCAGTAATACACACGATCCACTATTCTCTTATATAAACACAAACATTTCCCATCAACCCTTTCACTCGATAACAAATCCATGCCTCGCGTCATTATTTATACTTACAAAACCCAAGCGCTCTCTCTCTCTTTCTCGAACGCACATACTTCAACGACAAAACCAAGGCCAACGCACCCGCCGCTCGCCTTTCCTTTAACAACACCAACGAACGCGCGGGAGTTCACGCCGCACGCGCGCGTTCACGTTTTCCTCGGCTTTTTGCAGATTTCCCGCGGTCGCGTCGCCACGAGGAATTGCCTATACTCTACCTCGTGAACCCCGGCGCGCGCTCACCGCGCCCATTTTCGCCTTGCGAGCGCCTGCGTCGATTTCTCCTCGGCGCACGGCAGCGCGTTTAGTCAAGAAAACGGGAAGTCCTAACCGCTGCCGCGGAAGACGGTAGTTAGAAGCTTGTTTTCACCATACAATCCGTGTGGAAAGTTTGTTTTTCACTGGGGATTGATGATAATTCGTCGTAGAAAGTACTTTTTCAATTTTATTGTTAGTTAATCCGTGGAAAATACAAGCTGAAGAATGTAAGCCTGTTTCTTTTATTTAAAAAAATTGTAATTAATTTTACTCGTGATTTAATTTAACTTTGAAATATGGATTGAATATTATTCAGTTTAGTGTTTTTCATCAGTTCGATAAGAAAGAGTCAAAAACTAGAGAGTAGTTTCTAGGGTGAATTATTACTATCGATTTTAAGTTAAAAAACTAGCTTTTGACATGGATTGTAAAGTTAATATCAACCTAATTTGCGGTTGCTGGCAACGACTATCATTTTCTCACACGACGATCATTGAAATATTCTCGTTATAGTTACGACGGTTGAATGGAACGCTCGATTTGTCTTTACGGCTTTTCTTTGTTGAGTTGGTTATGCTTGTTGTGCGGTTTGATAATGAGGGTAAATTATCGGAAAAATTTTTGAGTATGAGTGCTGGTATTTATGATTGACGCAGACTGCAAAGAATGTGCGGTTTTGCATTTTTTGCATATCTGGTCTTACGATGAATAATTAAATGATTAGCTTTTACTGTATTCTACCATTTATTATCGAAGGAATAATAACCTGGAATTTATGAACCTCGATTCGAAAAAGTCTGCTATGCATGATATAAAACGTTTCTAGTATTATGCAATAATAGGTACTACAAATTATACGACTATTTCACTTGGTACTAGTCGAGTGAAAGTATCTTTTAGTATCTTCGAAAAAATTGTAAGTTTTGCATCGATAATGTCGTAAATTTAACAATGTTAAATCGATCGTAAAGAATACTTTCTACTTGGCGAATACATTAAACTGAAACTATACAATCCGTTAACCAATGAACAGTATAATCTCTGCACTAACAAAAATTACCTGGGAAAAATGACTTACATCTGCTTGTAAATTAGGGACTTGGTAACTTTCACTACACAATTCCTATCGGTATAATATTGAAAATTAAACATAAAAATCTAATTATTCTTAAAACGATGAAAAATCCAGAAACACAGTAACAAATACTTACGAATTCCCCATTAATTTCCCGTGATGAAAGAAACTGACTTCCGACACACTTCCCCAGAAACCCACACACCCACAATTACCCTCAAGCCAAAAGACTCCTCCCACCGAAAATTCCTCGACTCCAACCCATTTCCTCCACAAAAGTATCCATCACACCCCGCATACATACACACACACACAATCCATTTCTATGACACTTAATGGAGCATCCATCTACACCATCAACGTCCAAGTCAATTTCAATCGTCCCAGTGTGGAAGGCGCGAGAACTGCCCGCGTAGTTTCGCGCGTCTGCCGGTCAGCATGAGGTCCGAGCACAGCCGGTCCGCTCCGCGCCTGTGTATATCTACCCCACGTCGCGCCCCCTGCACAACCCGTTCGCTGTGCAGGATCATAATGCATCCGGCTGCTGCTGCTCGACGCTTTCCATATGCCGGCAGAGCTATGCGAGGCTATGGGATATGGTATTATGCATTATGTCGGCGCGCTACGGGTGCAGTTTTCGCGATTGGCTTCGTTTTACGGATTTGTTTGGCGGAGGTTATGAGACTCGGGCGTGGGGGGTTTCATTGGTCTAATGAGGCATGGACGGGGTTAACGAGGCATCGCTCGTTGGAGACTAGCGTGGATGGGTAGAGTATGCAGTGTATGGAATAGCGAAACATATGTTTAACTTGATTAAGGAAAGTCTTATAGAAAATTAAAAGTAATATTGTTATATGAAATAAATACTGTAATAATTATAATGTAAGCTTTGCAAAGTTTTAGGGAAAGTTATATGAAAGCAGTCTATGAACCTCAATATGAATAGTAAATATTTTATTACAGTTTTTATTTACATTTTAAAGTTAAAAGTCAACATACTGAAAGATAATAAAGATTTATTTGGCTCCCACGATGCACCCACAGAATATGGCCCGCCACAAAAACCTACTTAGCATATGCTAGTATTAAAGCACATATCTTATGAATAAACGACTAATGTATATACTTTCTCTTTTTGTTTCAGGTGAGTTCAGTTCCATGAAATTACCAGTACTTACGGCAATTGCAGAAATTCAGAGAAGTCAAAAACCGCATTTTTCACTCTTACTTTTCCCAATACTTTTCCATCTAAGCATAAAACAGTAAACCCCCAAACTTGTTTACACACCCCACCAAAACGCCATCCATCAAAATTTGTCGCATCACCCGAGTTAATCAGCTCAACGAGTCACACCACCACCCATAAATCAATCCCCCGGCAAAAAAAATCTGCATCGCCCCTGCATAAATTTCGACACACTGCACACTTCCACACCCTGCAGTCTTCCTCTCTTTCTCTCCCGTGTATAAATCCCCTTGCGCCTGCAGAACTGCAGCCGCAAAGCCGGAAGCGTCGCGCGTGGTTAATCGAATCCCGGGGCTGCTGCCGCTTCTGCCTCTGCTGCTACTGCGCACCCCTTTTCCTCGCGTCTCTTCCACAATCGTACGTGCTTAGCTTGTGGGATTTTGCCGCTCGTCGCCGCATAATCTTCTATTTTTTTTCCTCAGTTCCCTCTCTTGCTTTTGTATTAGGTGTATATGTATACGTGTGTACTAGATTACGCTGTATGCCGCGTCTCGTCGTCGTGTATAGTGCGATTCGGCGACGCCTCCATTGTGCGCCGCACGCGTGCTTGAATTTCGTGTCGCGTGGAGGTATACGGAGGCAACAATGGCAGATGGTTAGATTAGGCGCGTGGAGGAGGAGAGTTTTCGCGACGACGGCGCTGTGTGCTATATTGTGATGATGAAACGTCGAATTCGGGATTGTATCTTGATGGGATTATGTGTTTGTTAGGTTTGTGGATGGTCTCTTTCTCGCTTTTGTGTATTCTGAAATTTCGCAGTTGAGACTTGGATAACAATAGAAAAGAAAATTGTTATTATTATTATTAATAATTAGTTGCGTAAATATTTTCTAGTTATTGCTATGAACTAACTTTAATATTTTGGTATGAATGTCTATTTTACCGAAAGATTTGTTATTAATGTATATCCTGCGAGATAAATAACTCAATAAAATAGGACATTCTTTTTATGTAATAATTCTAGAATGGTGCTATATTAAAAATTTCGTAAATTCTTATATTTTTTATACCACTGAACCTATTTCATCTTACAAACGATACAAAGTTAATTAATTATACTGGAACCACTACAAATTTTACTGGATACGACAGATGCATTATTGAAGCAACATCAATGATCGACTATAGCAAATATTTTTGCTACGTCAACCAATATTTTCATTCTCCTAGCTAAAATATGAGCTACACTAACTAATTCGAACCAGTCAAAATATTATACTACCTCCGCAAATACATTTATTTCTATACATAGATTTTGCACACACAAAACTGAAAATGAAAGTTTCATCACAATACACATAGCGTAAAAACTATCCCACCAATCCCTCGACCAACGTACACCCTGAGAAAACTCCGCACACATCCTCCGCTCTCAATCGCTCCGGCAGAAATCCTGGTAAATTATCCAGCAGATCCGTCCCTCGATACAAACGCAGAAAGTCGCTGTATTCCAACGACTGCGCAAATAGAAGGCGCATGCAACAACCTCGCCTCACACCAGACACATACGTGATCCCTCGGTTAATTGAATTTCTCCCGGCGGCAGCGCCGACGCCTCGCGATCCCGACGGCGGCATTCGAGACGCCCGTCAATCGTTTGCCAGCCAACACACGCCTCGCGCGTGATCATGAGAAATTCGCACGCGAATCGGCGCGATAGGAGATCGCGAGATGCAGACGCGCGGCAAGGCGCGTGTCGACATTTCCGCGCGCGCGCTGATGGTTTATGTGGGGCTTTGGAGTTGTGTATGTGTGTGTACGTGTTGTACAACGTGTGAGTGTTGATTGAACAAGGCGATGAAGGAATATTTTTGTGTGTTGGGAGTGTTTCTGTCTGCATTTTGAGACCAGGAGTTCTGTGAATTATAAGACGTTTGAATGCTACGATGAGGTTTGGTTTAAATACATTATATAAAATAAAAGTTTTATAAACTGATTCGTTTTTAGTACAAGAAATATTTCCTTTTCTGTAATAAAGTTATAATAGGCTAGTAGTCGTGAGACATTTCCGTTGAATTACATTATAGTGAATGAAAGTATAAAAAATGTTACGTTTTTATTGAAATACATATTTCCCTTTCTATAATAAAGTTATAATAGGTCGGAAGTAGTAAGACATTTAAATTTCGATATGATTGTCCAAATAATAACGGAGTTTATAATTTAAAAAATATGAACATATTCAGATACTTAAAAATATCGTTAATAAATTAGTTTTTGGATTATATACTTATTCAATATAGTACTATCATTTTTACATTTATTTTTAAAATATATCTTATCTTTTATGCTTTTTGTTTATTTTTTGTATATAATTGAGTTTTACCGAACACTTATTTTACATTTCCATAATGTCCACATTCGATATTATATGTTAGGCATCAAATTTAGAATTGTAAATGATTTTAAAATGAAACAAATTTTTTATATAAAGAAACAAGGAATCAATTAGAAAAATGCACAAAATTTATTTACAAGGCATTCTCAATTTTTTGCCCTTTAAAACAAATTTTTGCCGTATGTATAACTACTCTGTATTACGTTAAACTCACAACTTGAAAACTTACTATACCAACTTTCAATATACACGCAGACAGTGTATTTTATTCTTACAAAAATTTCTAACAACCTGTGAGAAAACGAGTAACCCACAATTAACTACTTAAAAAAGTTTTCTCTAAAACTACCTTCGTAAAATGTTTCCTAACGCACCCTGGAAAAACTTCTTACACGCAACCAGCACGCTTCCTGGTTTCTCCACTCCGCGCCACTCGACTCCAGCTACTGTGCTACTACCACGCTCGTGATTAGCTCGGCAAAACGCCGCTGCTCGAGTCTTGCGCGCCTATCGCTCTAACCGATCTGACGCGTCGGCGACTCACGGATTATATTATACAGTTCCTCCCGCGGCCAAATTGGGCGATTGACAGGCCGAGCGAATCGAGCGGCCGGCGTGTGTATCGGCTTATCGGCAGCTGATTTACGTGCGATCGGCGCTCGACTTACGTAAGGAAGGCGCGAGTGCGCGCGCGCGCTCAAGGCATAAATCATAGAGAGAGAGATCGAAGACCGAGCGAGAAAGAGAGAGAGAGAGAGAGAGAGAGAGAGAGAGAGAGAGAGAGAGAGAGAGAGAAGACCTAGCTTTGAGGTTGCGCGAGATATTTTTTAATAAGGCGTCGTGGCTGTAAGGTGATGGCGTTGCATTATAGATGGTGTAATGGAATTATTTCATTCGGTATGGGAGTCGTGTTATTATATTTCGTATAATAATGTTTTTAATAATCTCTATGAGCAAAAAGGACAACTTTTTAAGTTATGGACGTTTTTCGTTAATTTGTATGCTTGGGGTAAAATTACAGTTTAGATAGTTGTCATATTCTCATAGCATTTTAATTGCACTTCAAATAACGTATGATTTCTTATTAGGAAATTCTACAGTACGTACGTAAATACTATAAAATATTGACACATTTATAAAACCAAATGCCCGAATATATTATTTGTTCGAAAAGTTTTAATTAATCGATGTTTAAAAATATACTTATAAGATGTGATTTTTAAAATATTTTTATAAAAAAATTATATTTTAACGTCTTGTTTTATCAGAATAAAAAATTCAAATCCATTATACTTATCAACACGTACAATTCATCCAACCATACTTCCTGTAAGTCACACGTCACCCGTCTTATATTAATAGCCCTATGCGACTCTATAATGCATACACTAAAAAAGAAAAATCTTAACATAAATCCTCTCAAAAAGTGAAATCAGCCTCCCATGCGAGAAACGGTGCAGCTCGCACTGCCCTCGCATCGCAGCGACAAAATATTTACACGCCCGACAATACCGGCAAAACTCACCGGTCTTTCTCGGGGCGTGGAAAAGCCATAATAGGCGGGCAACGGCGTTGCTCTCCTTTTTTTTTCTCCTCCTCGCGAATAACTAAACGTACAGCTGGCCACTGCAGCAGCAGCAGCAGCACGCGCCGCGCGAGTGTCCCTGAAAACGCGTGATCGATGTGCCCGGGTACAATGAACCACTTTGTATGGACGCGCGCACACGCCGCACAGAGAGACGATCGGACTTCGCTAAATAATGGCGCTAAATGTCTTTATGCACGCGCGACGCGCACCAGAAACTGCACGGAATGTTTGCGTACGCGCGCGAAATTTATGGAGATTGCGCAATAATACCGAGGAGGAATTTTATTGTCCATTTTGCGAGCGCACTCGAGATCGAAAATGTATATAATGAACTGAGAATTGTATGTATGGTGTTATAGTGTCGGTGAATGCACGTTGTATTGGGATTTCCGGGGATCTGTTTTGGCGCGCGCCGCTAATGTTTGCTTGTTAGGGCAATAAAGTGTGTCACGAGTCTATTTGTAGTTTGTGTGAATTCGCGTAATAATGAATGGAATGGCTAGGCTTCATGATGCTTCGTACTGGCTGTACTAACAGTTTTATGTGTTTGCATTAGGGTAGTAACATAGTTTATCGTTCATGATATAAATAATCATTCAGTACTATGTGTTAGAAATTTCTATTAAGGTAGAAATAATTTAAAGATAATATGTTGCATCCGTAGAGTAAGAATATTACTAATCAAAAATTCGTTTTAGCTTCATTTTAGTGTAAAAACCAACGCATAAGAACATTGAAATTGCATCCAATAATTTAAGACCAGTCAAAGCAAACTAAAGACTTACTTATATTGTAATAATAAAATGAGGCGTTGGTACGCAATATACCTTCAAAGTCCATTTTCTTACAAGAGCGACAATCGAATGACCGACCAATAATACTAATAATATATGAGCTGCATCAGAATATTATTTTATTATAGTTTGTCCAATACTTGTAAACTATTTTAGCTTGAAAATCCAGTACTGCTAATACGAGTTACTCGTAATTACCTCTAGAAAATCTTCTTCCCTATCAGTAACACGATCTGTCTTTCACAATCGTATCCTAGCGACGATTAATTCTCTCCGATCATCAAACAAAACCGCTAGGGTATCTATCCCTTTGCTCCGAGAGTTCGATAGCTGCTCGTCCGCTATACAGATAAAAGCGCGCGACTTGTCTACGACGGCCCATTGTCTTCTCTGTGGATGTAAACCAATCGCCGTGGCGACGACGAGGACGACTCGTCCCTTTCGTGCCGTGCGATAAGATCGCGATTCCGCGAGGTCCATCAGCCTTTGGCTACGAATTTATGGTGGAGCACGAGAGCCGTTGAGTTCTTGAGTTCCTGCATAGTTAAGATGGTTTCACACTGTCAGAAGTTGAAGAGTTTGGCGAGTTAGAATTAAAGCTGTTTTTAGGTTTAAGATTGATATTTATTTGATAGGAAATGAAATTTTAATTTTGAACCCATTTCATGGGCTTCGTTATAAAAGTCTTGAAAATTTCATTCTCAAGTTATAATCTAAAAAAACATCGTAGAACAAATACCGAGATAAATACCAACATTAAAAATTGAAGTAGGATAACAAAAAACTATGCTCAAGATCAGTGTTAAAGATAGAAATAAGAGCATTACTAGAGAGGACGAAAAAACCAAGACATAATCCAATATCGTTGCAAAGCTGTTCTGCAAAGCAGATCATAATCAAGGGTTTAGTTTTTTTGTTGTCTCGGTTTTGGTTTCTGTGTTAATTTTGGTCTTATTTTTAGTTTTTGTGTTAAAGTTTTTCAATGCTTGTTCTCAAAATAATTTGTAAAGAAAAGTTTTTGAAATTAACTCGAGTAATTAAAATAGAGCAGATGAACTAAGTGATATTGCTGATTTTGGAGTTGCCGTATCTCTTATATGTGAATGAATTAGTAATCAAACAAACTTTTGCAATCACATAGCTTTAAATCGTTAAATGTTAATTATCTTGTTCTGAACTGTATATATAGCTTTTAACTTTTCCATCGGTTACAGCCATTCCAAAACTGCTTAGCAATAGTGGTTTATCGATCCATTTCCAACAAGCTCTAATTTAAGCTGCTGCCCTTTCCAGACTGATGAATTTTGGAACGAGTCGTGTCGAGCCAGCGAGCGAACAATCCAAACTTGCCTTTGAATTTACGAATCTACTTGCTCCTGAAATATACAGACAGCAGTGTGAAGCTCCCTTTGATACGCATGAGCAACGGTAAAAAAGTCGAATCTGCTCGAGCATTAAATTGCATTTACATCGCGGCCTACCGGTTTTATCGTTAAATGTATCGTTTCATTATCGCTGGGAAATTTAACACGAGCTTATTACTGGTCTAACTGAAATTTTATTCTGTAATTCAAAGGTCTTTATAGTAAGTCAGAATCTTTTTCTATTAAGGTTCATATAATGTATGCAAATAATGTTGTAATATCTATAATAGCAGCTTAATAACGTTATCTTATAAGTGAATAAATATTTTATGTACTGTAACAATACTTAAAAAGTGAAAGCATTTTGATAATATAACACCTTCAAGGATTAATTTTCGTTACGCAAGCGAAAAGACTATAATTTTAAGTTTTAAGTTAATGTACATATTTAAAATCAAGTTTTTCTTTTGAAATCCATTTTTTAATCTGCAACAATCATATTTAAGTGTATATGATTGCGACCTTCACAATCAATAGTCAAAAATTGAATTCTGATTGCATTTCTTGAGATGATAATTTAGCCAATCAAGTCACTAGACAGACTACCAGAGAAACTTGGAGGTCGTTTGGTCATTCCTAGATAATTTTCTTGTTGAAGCCGTCAACTCCAGTGACAAGCCGCTAGTTTAAACCGAGGTTTAAACTATGTAAATCTAAAAATAAAAGCGACATAATCTACACATTTTTTATTTATATATTCTTCTTTTACAATTTTTATTACTTGCAATGGCATTGCATTAACTTTACATTCAATTCATACTATTAAAACTAATTAAAAACTAGCAATAAATTATAATTATCCAATCCATCTGTTCAACATCTCTTTTAAATTACGTTTCTGTTTACAAAGCTGTAAATACATTCAAAGCATTGCTCTCTCATTAATCCAACACGCTTCCATTTGTTTACAAATAATCGATAATTGGTTATCCAACCAAGTACAACATTTCCAACACCGAGGCCATGATCGCGATTCTTCCACTCGCGACTCTCTCGTAACATCGCTGCTGATCCTCTCTCCTCTTCTCACGGATGGACGAGCAATAACGCTTTTTTTTGCCCCATCGGCGTTACATGGTCGCGGTGCGCGCAAGTCATAGCGTGAAACGATCGTCGTCGCCTCGTTTGATTTAGTCGCGTAAGCGCGGCGGATCCGCAGATGAAGGGATAGCGCGCGGAAAGATCGCGCCGAGATAAATCGTACGCGAAATTGACTCGTAATGCTCTCGTTACGTACAAGAGCCGATCTGGAACGGCGATAGCATTACGCAGCTGATCGGGCGGATGATCTCGTGTTGAGCCGGGCCTGCAAAAAACGGGAGTGCTTATTAATTTTAGAGAAAAAGTTTATTAGAGTTATGATAATTGTAGTGATGTTAAGTTTATATAGGTGAGGGTAGAAAATAATGTCTGTTGATTGTTGAAAAAAACGTAGTGGGTATTCTAAAAGGATTACCTGCAAAATTTGGATTTACGTAATGTGTATGTATGCCCGTTAGTATTATATAAGACTCTTTATGGGGTTTGAAGATATATTTAGGATAAGCGCATTTATCTAACATCTTTCTTAGATGAAACATTAGTGCGTTACTAGAAGAGTCAAGCTATAAAAAAAATTTTATAAAAACCCGTTGACCTGCATCTATATTTGAATCTAGTAAAGTGCTTGCTTTTTTACAGTTATTAAACGTCGATAAATAGTAACAAATGAACGTGTTTGTTCATAAACTATTATTTACAATGAATATTATTTTTATAATTATTAGTAACAAACCCTGGTAGAAAATTGTCTATCTTTATTAGTCAATGTTAATCAATTGAAGGCCATTTAGCTTTAAATCAATATCTAAATCTAATTAAATTCACAGAAAAAGAATATCGGTGGGATAACAAAGCGTTATTCGCAAGAGTATTTTAGGTAAATTAGAGAAATTTTGCGCTGGATTAGCCATTATTCGGTGGTCTAGTAATATTTTTTACTAAATAAAACAGTTTTGGCGCTTTGTCGATTCCAACCCTTGCAAATCGCTGCTTCAGCGACTTTTTTTTGCTATTCTAGCCAAACAGTATCTTGCGTGAAAATAATAAAAACTATTGTTTTTCATTTAAGTTTCAATATTATGAACAGTTCACATGGAAATATATTAATATTTTGTATATAATTATTAAATAATACTAGTTTGACGTTTTTAATTTTAAATTTGTCCATTAATTGGCTAAAACATGGCGAATATTTCTATCTGGGAAGGATCAATTCTTAAATGCATATTATCCTTATTTATGATAGAATAGTACATTATTTAAAAAGATGCATATAGTCAAGCTTCAAAGTTATATAACAACACACGCTGTTTATCTATGCATGTGATATATTAGATAACCACAAATCAACAGAAGCAAACCGAACAGACAACCGTAAAATATGCATCAGACCATTGTCCAAAAGCTTAGAATAATCTGATCATCGATCCAATTTCATCCGATTCCAACTTCGAGATTATTGACAATCGAGAAAAAAGTCAATCAGTTCAGTATACGAGCTATGTTCACGTTGCATAGACTAGAAAGTCGTTTTTCTGGATCCCGATCTCGTTGCGTCAAGCATCGCGGAATGCAGGAGGTCGACCCTGAAAATCACAATCGTCCATTGTCGCGACAGTCGACACAGTCCCGACGCGTATTGTAATCTCGATCATGTAACTTATACGCCTTGTTAGAATCCTGCTTTTCGATTTTTTCTTTTTTATATACACGCTGATTGTAGTCTGCAACTAAAGAACATGATTTTTATTATCACTTTGACGCAAAACAGAAAACAATCATTCAATGTTCTTTATTTTTAAAGCACAAATAATTTCGAAACGTAAATATTTTAATGATTCTTCAATGTCTATTATTACAATTTACAATCATTATGAATGTAAAGGGCTTTCAGTCATAAAAAAATCCTTTCAATGTCTACTAAACTTCATATAGCTGGTTATCTTTGTATATAATATGTTCTGCGTTAGTTCACTTCTTTTTAGATTGATGAATTTCTATATTACGCAAAGAACTAAATTGATGATAACAGTTGTCTACTCTTTCATAAACTAAAAATGACTACCATTAAGCAAGACCTCTGGTCTATTAAAATAGTATCCGCACAATGCGCAGCCATTTAACACGTCAGGTAACATTACACCTATTTGTTTGATTGATAGCCACATTCGACAATCGTCGTACTCTTTTTTTCAACCAACGAGTGGCACTACGATTACGTTGTCAACATTGTATAAAAACCGACGCGAGACAGCGACGCGGCTAATAATTGATGAAACCGTTCAAACTCCGACCGATTGAAACATTTGGGCAGCGCATACACGAAAAAAGAGAAGGATCTCAAATTCAAATCGACTGTATGGGCGCGCGCGAAAGGGTTTCTCTCCTTTTTCGAGCCACGCCCACGAAGGACAATGTCGTATTATTGTCGGTCCAAGCGCGTCGTGAATGCCAATTGCCCTAATAATTATCATCCTTATATTTCTCTCTCTCGCGCCCTCTGTCAGTTACAATGTTTCTCTCCTCCTGTTGCTCCGATGTTAAGTGTAACCGAGTGAAAGCTGCTGCAGCTGCCACTATGTGCTGCGCTGACATTGCTGTGCAGAAGGCAAGAACGAATTATGGGGATTAAGAGAAGGATAGATATAGAGTGAGAGCGAGAGAGAGAGAGAGAGAGAGAGAGAGAGAGAGAGCGAGAGAGATAGAGAGAGAGAGAGCGAGAGAGAGAGGATGATAGAAATAGAATGAGTGAATTATTGTTTATATTTTGAGTCTCTAATATAGTTAAATATTAAATTCTAGCTTATTTATAGTATTCTTAAACTACGTATATGTTTCATTTCATACTATTACAAATTTTCGACATTTTCTTTTAATTTTAATACAAGAAAGGAAAAATTAACCTTTTAGTACCTATTGTAGCAATTTACTATGTACAGCTTTATTGTGCCAAAACTAACTCATTAAACGTATCAACATGCTACAATGGTGACTGTAAGGTTACAATGAATTAAATAAATACGATAATATTATACCCTTAAGTCTTAAGCAGTAGACGAACATTTTTCTTTATAAAATAATATCCAAATAAACCATTGAAATATAACATTAAACTTTTCCATTATCATAAAAGATATTTATCTTATATCTGTTCATAAAAAGAAAATAACTGAATTGTTATAAGAAAGGTAGAAAACATTTACGAATAGAAAGGGTAAATATCACTATAAAGATCAAGAATCATAGATGTTACGCTTTATACCATATACAATCCTACAGCATCACTGCAGTACCATGCCGAAAAACCCTATCGTCTTTTGTGCGATTCATCATGAGCCACACCGACGAAACGCTCGCGGGCCAACTGAAATCGAAACGAAATAAGAACGACGCTGAGGGTGGCCCCGCGCCCGAAAATACAGGAGGGTTGACGCAGCAGCAAGAGCAGCGGGAGAAGATAGACATCGGGTCGCCGGAGTTACGACGATTGTACACAAAAGTAAAAGCTCTCCGCGAAGGGGTTATTAATGATCTCCCGCGTATACCTTTCGACTTCTCGCTATGTGCCGTAGCGTTTTTTCCTCAGGAGAAGGGTCTTGGTTACGGGCGTTTCTTTTTTTGTCAATGCTATATGCTCGTCGCCTACTGTGAAAGTTCAATTGCTTAATCTGGCACCGATCGTCGAGTTGATCCGTGTGTGTGTGTGTGTGATATCTCTGTAGAGGCTGCTAGATAATTTAGATTGCTGTAACAGTTGACAGTGACTACTTTTTATTTGGGTTGTAACTTTATACGGTAACCCGTTGACTCTGCAATGTAACAATTTTATTAAATGGAGTTTGCTAACACGTGCAAAGATAATACGTTATTGTAGAATTCTAAATAATTGCTGTTTAATGCTTCGTTTATTAAGTGTTATAAATTAGGGTTTCTAGCTATGTGTATTCTTTTGTGGTAAAACTAATATTTTGCTTTATCTAAAAGTATAGTAATCTGGTTTATCAGCAGTTTATTTCCCGAAATGCTTTTATAAAGATTCGATATTTACTATAGAATGCATTGACGATTAAAGTATTGAATAAATATTTTAAAAATAATTTTTTAAATTCATTTATTGGAAGCAATGTCTTAGCAAGATTAATGGAATTAAGGAAGATTAATTTAGCATGGTGAAAACAAAAATTTTAATTAGTGGGTCGCATACGCGAGGAAGAAACAGTAGCAGCACTCGGGGTGAGTCGTAAAAAGAGTTTTATCACTGTTTCTATACGTTCACGGTATAAATGTTGATAAACGCGGCAATATGCAGGCACGTGTGCGTATAGATTATACATTTCTATCGCGTCTTCCGGTAGGAATGCCAGCCTCGCACTAGCGCGATAAACAACATTTTATATGCACAGCGTATGGATGAGTCAGTAGACTTACTCTATGAAATTCGCATTTTCTTATAAATACTCGTGTGAATTTAATCATTACTCCTTTTTATCTTGTATCGCTTTTTCAGCAAATCTGAATTTACAATGGAACTGACGATAAAACTTGTTTTAATGAGACAACATAGTTCTCTTTATTGATAAATAATTAATGCTGTATTTTAAAAGTGACGTTGAGGATCGTTGAATTCATACCTTACCTCACCAACCCATAAAGCAATTTTATAATTTCAAAGACACTTCTTGCTGAAATAATCGGAAAATTTTTTATATATTTTCCTTACAGTGCATTTCTAATTACAAAAAAATAGCAATCATCTCTTACACACTAATAACCGATTCCAGCTCATCAAAACGTTAACACACGCGCTCAAAAAAACGAACTAATTACAAAATCGCCACGTTACACCTTACACTACGTAACGCATCCTGCAATCACCAACCATCCCTCTGTGCACTTTTAAATTCCAAAATAATAATAAAAAAATGAATAAACCATAACTAACCGCCGGGCGACACCGCGGCCGCTCCGCACGCAGCTGAGCGCACCAGTTTTACGATTTCGCATACTGGATATATCATTCGCGATATACAAGAACACCCGTGAATCGAACTGCACGCGAGAGCTGAGTCAGTGCCACCTGTTGGATGCGTAAACTGCCGTCATCGCTGCTACTGGCGCTGCTCGCTTCCCCGCGCGAGCTAATCGTTAGGGGCGCTTAATGCGAGTAAATGCGATTACCGGTTTTGCGAGCAGCAGCGAGCCGCGTGCGCGCGGAGAAATCAAACGGACGTTGTGACATTGAAGTCGGATGCGGTTGATTGAAAAACTCGGCTTTAGCGCGGCAATCAGTGTATGGTTATGAGTGTCTTTTTTCTTTCTTTCGCGATCGCGAAATGAATGGACTATCACGTTTCTAGGAACGGATTTGGAAAAACAGCTGGTTATGGGTTTTTATTGTGCGGAGAGCTTCCGACGGGATGGAAAATTTATACTTTGGACGTGATTTACGATTGATACAGTTATACGTGTGGTGTGTGTTTTGATATCAAGTTTGTTGAACATGTGTTTACACATTTCTATGTACTTCAAGTATGGGATAGAGTACAAATTTAATTAATCGTAAGATGCAGTATTAAACGTAAAGGAACAAAATAGCATGCATCTTTATGAAACTATAAAATTTATTGTTGCTTTAGATTACAACACTTTAAAAAACAATATTTTTATTTATAAAAAAGAGGTTTTGAACATCAAATTCACGATTGATGTTCTACATAAAGAAACATTCTTTTCTCGTCATCTCAACACGCTCATGCTCCATTAATCAAGAAATCATACCATAGATGCCAAGAAACTCTACTCATCCTATCGTTCATCAAGTATCAGGAAGTTTTACAACTTCAAACCCTTTCCTTAATACGATCTCCCTCAAGTATCACGCTTCCAATTATCTCCTCTCCGTTCGCCAAACATTTAAGTATACTTCGTACAAGTACATCTCCCTACGTTAATGCATTAATCTCCCTCCGCAAAAGTACACTCCGAATCTCGCCTGACGAACGAGCCTGCTAAATAGCGCCGATTAAGTAAAACACAGCCCGCGGCCTAATAGAGACGAATCTCCCCTCCAAGAGCAAAAGAAAAGCAAAAGGCAAGAGCGACTGATCTACCGCATCATCAATTGGAAAGCGCCTGCACTTCTGGCTCACGGTCCATTAACCTCGAATCGCGGGCTCCGATACTTTTGCGTAATGACTCCGGTAATGCGAGGGCACGCGCTCGATCGGGTTGGTACACTTTGCGCAAAAATGCCGGAAGAGTTGCAGCGAGGATTAAGAGACGTGGTTTTATTTAGCGTTCTTGGGAGCGTTCGTCTTGATTATTTTTGGTCCGTTTTGTTTGTCTGTATAGGTGGGTTGGTGGGAATGTAGGGTATTAATCTTCGTCTGGGAGGTAAGCGGAGGCTAAGCTCCCAGCGCCGTGAAAGTTCTCCAGCCGTCGCGCAGCTGTGTAGGACTGGTTGCCGGGTGACGGGCGCTCAGGCTTTGTATATAGTGCAGGGTTTTCTTTGAGCTGTTGTCTGTAAAATGAAAGTTAATTGAGTTTGTTCAGTTAATTTGAGGATTATATTCATTTAACGTTTTCCGGCGTTGTAATATATTTAGTTGAATTGTGTTATAGTATTACTATTTAGGGAAATGTGAAAGGATATCTTTTGAATATATTGTAATATACGACAAATATGAATAAAACTATCTAAAATTTTAACTGTAAGTTACTTATTATATTTTGAAGGACTTTACAAAAGTCTTTGTCCTAGAATTCTTAAGAATTTTGTTAGGAATCTACCTTACCGGCTTTTTTTTCTTGTAAACACTCGCGTTGATAAATGTTATTTAAAAAGAAATCCTCTGGTAGACTTTTTAAGACATCAAAATTCATTAACTTTTGGTTAAAATTTAATTAATTTCATCTATATTCAACAAAATGTTGATAATGATGATATTAAATATATACATAGGGGAGTCGGGAGACTTGCCTAGTACCGCCACCCATAGCTATTTTGGATGTAACTTTTAACCCTGACGGTGAAATTTAAGAATAAAAATTGGAACTTGTTTGTTGAATGGACTTTTTTAAAGAACAAAAATTTCTCTTTCAAAAATAATAATCTGAATTAATTATAAATTCAATTTTAAAATTTGCGTTTGTATGATTCGTAAAAAGGTTTACCTAGTACCGTCTACTAACAGTTTTTGTAGTTTAAATTCCCAATGAATAATAGTTAAAAAGTATTTAAGGTTAGAAAATAGTATTTTTATTAAGAATATGTACTTTAGCATTTGTTAGAAACAAAAGAATCACTATTTTTACTCTCTTTGTGATATTTCATTTATCAGTCGTTATTTTGTGGTTTTTTTACATTCTTCCCCGTTTATTTTACCTTGTATTCAATTTTAGACATTTTACTGATCAAAAAATTATAAAGGAAAACTCAAGAGTATATTAGAATATAATTTAAGTTCTAATAGGTTAAAAAGAAATTAATTACGAAAAATATATATATACTAAATATAGGTTCTAGGCATAAGTTGTTCGGACGGTACTAGGCAAGAAATTCTTTTTACTAATTTAGATAGTACTGCGCGAGGGCAAGGAATTATCGGGCACCGAGGATTTTCTTAGCAGAAAGAGGTTTAAATATCATGTATAAATTTCTACAAATACACAAACTTATTTGCACAATAAGTACTGAGTTGTTAAAATTAACTTTTGACGCTGGCAACATTAGCCTAACGACTATTTGTCCGAACAACTTTTGCAGCTTTGAATTTAAAGCAATCATCTAAATAAATAAATAAATAATATATTAGATTATTAGAAAACAGTTAAAAAAATGTTTAAAAGCGTATTTAAAAATATAATGTCATGTAATACACATTTGCAAATTCAAGCATCACAAACTTCCCGACGCCCTCCTCTTTCACTAAATTCGCGTGTTATAGCACGTCGTGTGCAATGTCAGCCGGGCGCCTTTGCGCACACTGTACCGTGTTACGCAATTTTGCCGGCCCAGACGACGGTAAAGGCGCGGAATGCGCTACGGAGCTGCAGACTCGTACATAATAAGGCGCGCGCGCGCACACACATATACACACGCGAGGTCTCGCACGTGCGTCCAGTGTCGCGCACACAAATGCGCGCGGCGAGCGCTAAAGAGCCGCTGCCCGTCGTTGACTTTTGTGTAAACGACAGGCAGCGGTGTACTACGGTTTTGAATTGCAGGAGCGTAGAATACGATGAAGGAGAGAATTGAGATGGCAGGGTTTTGCAATGAATTTTGGGGGCGACGTTGGAGTGGATTCGAGGGGTTAAAAAATGAGTTGTAGAGGGTTGGTAAAGATTCTAATGAAGGGTGAAAATTTTAAAGTAATGAAGGATTTCTTATGCAATATTAACGCTAATGGTTTTAATATTAATAATTACTGTTTATAATCATTGTAAAATAAATAATAAATAAGTATCTCACCTTCGTGTCACGAATTTTGATGAAGCTTTCTGAAACGTCTTACGGTACCTTAAAATGAAGACAAGTGCCCGTATAATTTTCATCTCATACATTCCAGAACCTAAGATACAACTAAAAACATTATAGTATTGTTCATAATATATATTCAATGTTGAACCAAAGACCCATGTGATCAAACTTCAGGCATATTGAGCATAATTTGAATGGACTAAAAAACATTTTTTGAAACCTCATCCAAATTGCTGACCCGGAGTTGAGACACTCTCGTAATAACCAGAGAGTATAATCAAACTTGTAGACATGTCATTTGAAAAAGATATTATAAATTTAAAAACTTCAAAGGTAATTGATATTTCCGCTAATGTAATAAGTATGTCACCGTTGCGAATTAAAAGTATATATTTACATTATATAATTTCAAGATATCAAAACACTTTAACAACTTAACAACTAGCCTAGCGCACCAAGCAACCTTCTCATTCCACCATGCATTAAAAACCTAAAACACTAAAACAGAAAACAAAGCACCTCTCACGGAAATTATGCACACAATACGAAGAAAAGAAAAAGTATCAAAAGAAGCTAGCTCGCGAGAAAAAGAACGCCAAAAAGTACGAAACAAGAGTGAGCGCAGAGAGAAATCGGAGTCAAAGGCGAACTTGGCGAGAGTTGCTGCCACTCTCGAGAAGCGGCATTTAAATGGCCGGCCGACATCGGGGAATACCGACGCGCTGACCGGCGGCGCGCGGGGGCTTGACCTCCTCCTCGTCGCCGGCTTTTCTTCCGGCGAGGGCGTTAATTGCTCGCCGGCGAGTCGCTCGTGCCCGCAGCGAGTAACGGACTTTTCCGAAGGTGTCGAGTGCGCAGCGGCGAGAGAGTTTCGTTGCCTGGAGTTTTTATTAAGAGCTGCCGCTGCCGCTGCTTTTGACACTTGTTGAGGAGCGCGACGGGTGTATTGTCGGGATATTGATTGGTGGGGTGAATTGGATTTTTGCACGGGTGTAGAGGAGAGTTTGCTATTACGGTGTGCATTGTGTACGTTATTATAATTTCACTCAAAGATTAATTAATTGTGATATTTCACAGGTAGAAAAGAGACTTTTTTCCAAATTCAGTAAAAAAGTAGGAATCTTCTTTACCCACTTGTCTTTTTTTTTAAATATTTTTATTTACTCAAACTTTAAAAAAATTAATCATGTTTGTAATTTACATTTATAGAGATGAATCTTCTAAAAAGTTATGTAAATATCATGTTATAATACTTTTATATCCTAATAATTTATAACTGTAAAAACTCAGGCTAATATTTAGGATAGTTACTTATTTACAACATTATTCAATCGTAAATGAACTTTAAGAATTATGTAAGCTCATATTGATCCCAATAAACACAAAAATAAGCTTTTTACACTATGAAAATTTTCCGGTACACTGATTAGCATCCTTCTCGACGCAAACAAAAGAATTTCCTTCCATGGTCCATTGCTCATAAGCCCACCAAAGAGCCTACTCCAAACAATTAAAATTTTCTCCCTTTTTTTTCCTGCTCATTGAAGCCATCTCGCCATTAGTCTTAAACACGAGAAATAACGCAAAGTAGCCATATTGAAATGCACAAAAGGCTCCTCTCCCCCCTTTATCCACGAGCCTACGTCCCGTCGCAAAACCACAAGCCATTAAAGCCTCGTTGTCTCGCGCAGCACAAGGAGTGCAACAGCAATAGAACTCGCCGCTCTACAAGACGTCGCCGACGCGGAGGAAGCAGAAAACTAGAATTTTCGCCATTCATCGGCGAAGAATACACCTCTGACAAAAGCGCGTCGCGTTTCCAGCGGAGTTTCTCCTGGCCTCCCGGGGACCATCCAGCCACATATATATATACGACGATCAGTCGCATACACGCATGCACACTTGCGCCGGGAAAAAGGCGCATGTCGCGAGGAGATGTATATGTATAAGTACGTGTATAGATATATATACACGCGCGCCTTTTTTCCTTTTGTCGAACGTCGCATGGTATATGTACGACGTCGTCGATGCGCGCCCGTAAAGTATAGACGAGAGCCGGAGCATTGTTTCATTCAGGCCTCGCGCGCGCGCGCGCACCTCTGCTCTCTGAACTTTATAGCTGTGAGTGTGTGCACGGGAGGGAGGTGGTAACAATGAGAGAGCCGTTTCGACTGCTGCTGCCGATGCTATAGGGTGTGGGTATAGTGCGGAGAGATGAGAAAGTGAAAAAGTCGAGATTGTGTGTGTGTGTTTGGGTTGGGTTTTGAGTTCGAGGTGGGCTTGGACGGGTTTTTCTGAAAGGGATGCATCTACGGTTTTCGAAATTCGGGGTTTAATATCGAAGTTTTGGTAGTATGGACATTCGGCAGTTTTTCAATGTTTAACGTACACTCAAGGGGAGGCACCTGTACAAATTGTTACTTTAGTCATATTTTTTTTCTTTGGTTTAAAAAAAAACATTGCGTAACTCATGCAACGCATATTTAAAATTATTAAGATATAATAGACAAGTTAAGATAATTTAAAAACAAATTTAATAATTCGTTTTATAAAAATTTTGAAAAGCCTTTTGCATGAATTAAACAATAATAAATACATTTTGTAAACACAAAGATAACTAATGGAAATGATACAATATCTATGTTCTCAAATTCTTCGTCTTAGGTAATATTTAAAACTGAATAGGATACATCAATTCATCTAACTAAATTCGATAAAATGTACACATCAAAATTTACTTAAGAAAACCGTTCGTTTAAATTTTGTTGTACAAGTATGTAACTGAAGAAAACCTGAAAAAAGAGGACTTTCTACACTTTCTAGAAAAGAGGATTACGTACATTCAAACAGCAAATCCTCGTGTACCAACAAGCAGCAGTAAAAGTCTCGTGCATTTTCCCTTCTTATTTTCATCGAATGCCTACATCTCTGAACCTCAACTCCGCGCAAACTTTCCCAAGCAGCGATAAAGAAAAACTCTGCATCGCCGTGGTAGCTTCTTGTCAATCGCCCATTAAATTCTAAAAAAATACTTGGCAAAACTTCATCGCTCAACCGCGTACCGATAAAATCGTCGTCTCGTCATCAGTCGACAACAGTCTCGTGCGGATTTATGCGACGCGCTGATCGACGATATTACACTTTAATAGTCTTACCCAAGCGCGCGGGCTTCCTCTAAATCATGGACTTAATCCTTCACGTGGGCCCCCCCTACGTGAGTTAAAAAAGGCTACGTGTATGAACGTGTGGAGGGTCCGGGATCCTTGATTTGGTCTCGGCTCTTACACGATTTCGGCTTGTTCTTTGCGTCTTTTCTTCCTTTCTTTGCGTTTTCGCGCGCGTCGATTTTTCGTTGGCCACCCTTGCTGTAAGGAATTACTTGACGTATCGCCCGGTGGTGCATTATGAGCAGAAAAAAGTCACGCCCGATTACAGCCGAACCGTTGGAGAGTCGCTAGTACAAGTTTATTGCAACGACGTACATGAAGACTTACGAGTATGTTTTTTAAGTCCTTTCCGTTTTCTTTATGGCATTCTTTATGTTTCGAGTTTTTACTTTTAATTTATTAATGATTTACAAAATTTTGTTTTGTTTAAATTATTTTATACAAACAACAATTTAGTTCTATTTTGTACAATTATATTATTATTATTATTTTTTATTACATTATTATTTTATTATCATGGATTAATGTTATAATATTTAAGACAATTATAAGGACGTGTTAGATTTTTTATAAAAATTATTATATTTATAATAAAAACTGACATAATATAAGTAATATTGTATGTTAAAATTGAATGTTTAATTCATGAATTAATAAAAATTCTTATAAGCACTACACTAAATATGCTTTGTTTAATTTAACACACAAAGCCGTACTTAATATTAGTAACATTCTATCAGATTTAATCCCATACACATACACGACAGCATCAACGTGCGTGTTTCATTTTTTCTCACCCTCTTTATCCTTCCAGCTCTCCGCTCTCTCTCTCTCTCTCTCTCTCCCTCCAAACTCGTCGACTAAACTTCTCCTTGTCACTTTCCAATTTTCCGCATTTCTTTTTTTCGCGCTGCCGCGCGAGGGTCGCCGCACTCGCGCTGCGCGCATACAGCTCCGAGGCGTGAGAATGGGCGAGTGCAGCGCGTGTACAGGATAGGATTTTCATCCGGTGATTTTTTATTGTGACGTGGCGTTATATTTCCTATTTTGCCCACTTTGCACCTCGCTGCGTTTTTTTTCGTGCTGGGAAATCGAAGGGGGAAGACGCGTCGTCGAGGTCCGTAAATTCGAGGTTGTTTAGGTGACCACGAAAATTGCCGAAATACTCGTAAAGTAAAAATTAAAAGGGAAGATAAATTTCGTGTCTCGTTCTTTTTTTTGATAAAGTGGAGCGAGAGTTTTTTGTACGTAGGCGCGCACCCCAAAGTAAACACGATTCAATAGAAATTAACAAGAAAGTAAAAATGTCCGATGGATTGGAAAAAAAGTGGGACGACATCATAAACTTGCTTTTTTTCTGGATGCTATTTATTTTAACGGATACTTAAAAAAACGTGGTTCTACTGTTTTTTTGGAAGCGTACTTTTTCCAGTCCCTGCAAGACCACATTTTTCTAAAAATTGCAGTTACACTAATTTTTATTTCAACCTATACTGTAATAAAATAATTTTAAACCAAATCAACGATTCAATCTACGTAATTTACATAGCTTCAAATACACTTACATCAATATACATTCTTATCATTCCTATCCCCTAAATTTTCCAATCACTCGCCTCGCCTCGCAATAAACGATTCAATAAAATTTCCATACCCTTCCTCGGACTCCCAGAAAACGCGAAGCGGAGCATAAAAGCGAAGACGAATGAAAAAAAAACCCCGCAGAGTGCTTATATTTCTCTCCTTTCACCTGTTTCAGACACTTCATACGAGAAGGCATGCAGAAGAGGCAGTGCTCCAGCCACCCCCGTACTCGGCGCACGGCCACTCGACGTCACCCCCAATCGCATTGTCGTAAGTACCTCCATTCCCATTTCGAATTTCTTCGCGGTCTGGCTGCTGCTTCGCAGTTGACAGCGTATATATTATGCAGGAAATTGCGTTTGGTGGTTGATTTTCGAATTACTGTTGTAGTTTATTTTATAGTTTATATATTTATATAGTATTTAATAATGATTATTATAATTAGTTGATTTTAGTACACCATTGCGTGTGGTCGTTATATACAATTATATGTGAGAATCAACCACATAATATGTAAACGTATTTTTTTGTAATAATAGGCTAACTATATTTCTTACTGTTTTAAGTAGTAGATAAATAAATACGTTTACGTATACGTTACATATATATATATATATATATATATATATATATATATATATATATATATATATATATATATATATATATATATATATATATATATATATAAGTGAAATTTTGGCTGTGTATAATTATGACCTTTATTGCAAAACAAATAAAATAATCATCTTGGAAAACTATTTTTAAGATTTTTATTATCAAGATTATTATTATATGAAAAATTATATTTTGATAAGATTTGCATTTTACGACGGTTATCTGTTAAACTTCGTCATCTAGGAATTACGTTATCATAAATGCAAACATTTTTCCAACTTAAATGAAGTTATAAATCGTCCGTATGTAAATGCGTAGACCTTTCTTATCCTCGCTTATGCAATTCTTTCACAAACTACGCAATCTCATTATTCAAACCACCCAAAGAAAACTTTCCGTCCCGTACTTCATAAAATATAAACGAATCCAATCACGGTGAAAATTCACCCCTTTAACAGCATTACACCCTGCGACCATTCCACCGAACGAGCACAACCCGTACCTTTTTCCCCACCCAAAGAAAGCCACCCAAGCAGAATCTCGTTGCGCAACACGACTCGAGCGCACGTTCCGCACTCGAACCCGAAGAAGAGACCCCCTCGAAAAGAAAGGGAGAACCGACGAGTCTTTGCCCCCGAGACGCCCAAAAATTTTTCCTTCGATCCACCTCATTAGCATATCCGCGTGCCTGTGTCAATACACCGGCACATCCGTTCCGCGCACTCCTCTCCGTCAAACCCATTCAATCCGTAAAAAGGGGACGCACGAAAATCGATCGATCGCCGAGTATCGCTATACACACTGGAAAAACCATAACGGGCTCCGCTAACCCCGAAAGGCGAGTTGTGTGCGTGTCTTCGATGCTGTCACATCGATCAGAGTCACGTTTGTGCTTTCTCCCTCTCTTTCTGCCAGCTTTGTGCAAATTCACCTGGAGCTGGACGCCGCGCCAACTTTGCTCTCTCTCTCTCTCTCTCTCTCTCTCTCTGCAGCGAGGGAAGCGTGTGAAAGCAGGGTTCAAGACTTACAGCGAAGCAGCAGCTGAATGGATAGGCGAACGAGGTTCATCAAAGTTTTTCTCGGAGAAATATGTAACGGACGCGCAGACGGATATATCTGGGGCGGAAAAGCGGTCATAATATTTAACGGGTCAGTGCTTCATTTGTTTTCATGAGTTCTTTTTGCGCATTCCGAGATATCGTGCATGGTCAATCTAGGGGTAGATCTTTGCCTAATGGATGTTGAGGAGTTTTTTTTTGGTGCGGAGTGTGATGAACAATGCGTGATGAAGACGGATGGTTTTTTGAACGTCGACGTTGCGTAAAAATCTAGATATCCATATATTGGAAATAGATGAAAAATCTATGAAACATGACATAATATAATGGTAGTGAACGCAACGTACGAAATGTAGCCATTTGAATAAGATTCAAAATGAAAGGAGGATGCCCACTGATGCGTAGAATATGAAGCCTCGCTAGTAGAAATCAGACCATTTATAAAACGCCTTTGAGACTAAAATGAAGCTATTTTTACAAAAATCTTTAATAAATGGCTGATTTTATAAAAATCGATTCATTTAATCTCAAAATAGTCGCTAAATTTAAAACATTTGATTTTAGCTAGTGATTAAATTTACCTTTTGTCATGTTATCCCACTGATTTTTTCTCCAGTTGCCTCATGCACTGGTATGTACCGACACGTCAAAAACATACCTCGCTACTTCTTTATTTATAAGAACGGCTGCACAGCGGCGCGCCTTTATGAATAAATTTTCTTCCTCTTTAACCCTTCACACAACCCCGCCCATCCCAACGACTTCATTTCGTTTTGAAAAATCACCTCGAAAAATCCTTCGAGGGTCCACGTCCGAAATTAGTATTACAATGGAGGGATGAAATCGATTGCACTTGGAGAACGTGCATGCGTACATGCGTACGTAAACAGTTGCATGTGCAACCGGTCCGGCGAATTTTTTTGTTTTGCTCGCTGCAAGGCGTAACTGCTCGATCCGGTGGAAGGATGAAGAATGATCGAGAGTGATTCGTTGCTTTTTTTGGGCGGGTCATGCTTCTTGAGAACCTTCATTAAATTCGATTGCAGGATAAGTATGTGCGAACAGGGGACTTAATTAAATTTACATAGTTACTTGTTTAGTAAAACAACACTTACGAGGGAGAAACGTAATTGAAGACTAACGGTTTGAGCAAAAGTTAAAAATAAAAAGTGTATTATTTACTATGTAGACATCTATCTTGATTACAACCTTGATCAAATTAGCAGTAAACTACAAAAATAAGCACCTGTAAAGATAGCGTGGAAAGCTTCGTTGACACTCGGCACGTCCTAACGTCATAATCTCGCATAATCATTTATTAACTCGATAAGAATCAATGAATAGATCGCCGCATAACTCTTTCATTACCTAATCGCGGCATCGTTACACCGTGCCACACAACGCTGCACAATGCGGTATGCTAATACCGCGCTGCCGCGATCGCCCGTAAAAATCTATATAGCCCCCCCTCTGAAACCGGTCTCCCGGCGAAAAATTTTTCACTCCGCACGCTGCAACGTGGAAGGGAGGCGGAGATTGATTGTGGCCGACGCAAACAAACGGTGTCTACCGGTCTCTCCACAGGTGATTTTTCTCCGTGGCAGTGTATCAATGAAGGAGCCGAATACTCGTTATGGTTTCGTTCCGTTGATGCTTTCGGATTCTGCAAAAGCTAGAAATACGCTGTATATATGTGATTTGAACCTGTGTGTAGAAATTGCGTAGTTCGCGTGTATGTGTTGTCCTTACACCTATGCCCTATACCTATGTATAGGGCATAGGTGTAAGGATTTTCGGAGCATTAGCGACGACAGAGGGTTGAGATCGATTACGTGCTGCAAACAAACGGCTGTCTCTGGGTACCGGTTCGCGTGAGATTTTTGGCGTACGAAGGTACGCTTCCCCTTTTGATACAAGCCAAAAACATCACTCATCAACCACAGTAGGCTGTGGTGACGAGGTATTGATGATTGATAACAAGGTGGCAATAAAATTTAGATTATTCTATTGCTTGTTAAATTTTGGATTGGTTATAGATATAATGTCTGAATAATGGTCTTTCGAACCTAGAAGATGAATTCTTATAACAATTATGAGTTAATAAGAAAAAACAAGTTAGTTAACTTGAAATATTACTATTAGTTTAAAAGGTATTATATTTATTCAATTAAAATGTTGGTATATTCAACTATAAGATATAACTCAAGAGGATTATTCTTAAAATGTGAATAAAAATTATTCGTATTCATTCTATTCAGTTAAAAAGATCTTAATAATTTACCAATATCCTGGAAACTGTACCTTACAACAAGAAATCATATATTCAGATCTAGAAAAAAATCTCAATACCCTGGTCACCTTACTAATTCCCATACAACATTTGTCCACAAGTCCTCTACATCCCCAAGCGATATTCTCCCCCAAGTCCGAAATTCCCCATACACTCATATACAATCTCCATCTCCATCGCACTCGAGATTAAGAGCCAAATCCCGCGCCATTCATTCTGCCTCCTCCTTCGTGCAACTTTTCGCCTGGCGAATCGCTCTCCATCACCTCCGCTCTGTCCCGCTCTACTCTACTCTACATCTACATCTCCTCTACTTACTCGTCGCCTCGTTGTTGAATATTCAGGAGCCGAGGGTTCGTTGTACTCGTCTCTCGCGAGAGCTTCGGCTTTTCGGTCGATATATACCCTCGGCTTTAATTAGAGCGCGTTGCGACGTCGTCGTCGTCGTAGTCGTCGCAGTGCCTAATAAAGTAGTATAGGAAACTGCGCCTGGCTGCTGCTGCCTGTGCCACACGGCCTCGTTTAGTCATCATCGGGATTTCGCGCTGTCCAGGAGCTGCTGCTGGATAGTAGAGCGCGCTGATTAGCCAATTTTATCGTTGGTTGAGATCTACGCGGTGCTTTGTAGTATAAAATGTTAATCGATGAACGTCGTGCGCGAATGTGTGCGGGGGTTTTTCATTTGCATGGAAAAGAGCTGCTTGAATTAGATTGCTCTTATGAAGTTTGATGTATTTGGGATTTGGGAGATACGACGGTGATCGTGATGATGGTGTAACGAAGTTTGAGACTTAATTGTGCATTAAGACTTTGAATTATCTACTTAAAAAACTGCAATTAATTAAAAGTATAACTAGTAATACAACTTAGAGTAATTACCAGAGAATTATACCAGCTGTTGACAAGTATCAATATTTTGAAGAACGGATTCGCAATGGAAAGGTAAACAATTTTTTTCCCACGTGCATTTCAGGTAAACCGCATTAATCTTTCGTTTGTGTATCCGTCATAACCTGGAACTTGAAAAATCGTGCTGTCATTATCAGAAATTAGTTCTGGTACAATTCATATTCCTCGGAGATTAATCGCCGAATCAGATTAAGTCTCAGTCACAAAGGAGTTCCAAGTCTCCGCAGCTTTTTCCGTTGAACTTACCGGTTTTCCTCTTGCATTGTATGTCCTGTCTGCATGCAAGGGTCAAAGGATTATATAATCTTTCGATGCTGTAACTGTAAAGATGGGTAAAGAAAAATATTTTAATAATAAGTTTAAGACATTATTTATTGTAATTAATAATTTAAAAAATTATATAAATGTTAAAGGTTATATAATTGTTAAAATTTATAATAAACATAAGTTTATTAAATCTTTCTACACATTATTAAATATTTGTTATAAATTAATGTTACTCTGATTTGATTTTGTATACGTTAGTGCAATTTTCGTAGTTGCTTTCCATTTAAATCTTTCGAACAACAAAGTCATTACCATGGAAGAGTAATTACACACATGTGCTGTAAATTAGCATGCATCCCAGTGACCAGATAAAATCTAAAACACCAGGTGTCCGACAAATTTCTTCATTCATCCTTATACCAAGCAATTTCAACTCTTACTTCAAAACTCCCAATATCCCAAAACTTTTTTAAATCCCCGGACACAAAATATCCGCGTACCTGCTGTTCATCAACCGCAGCACGTCCTCCACAAAAACTACCTTCCACCAACCAAAGCTCGAATCTTCGCAGAATCAACTGAAAAGAACGCAGCGCGTATACCTCTCTTCGGTTTTCCGAACGAATCGAGCGCAGAGCGTACTCGCCTCGACCAACGGAAGTCTGGCATTCTTTCGCTTCCTCGGGGCCCGTTTCCTGCCGACCTTCGATCCCACCTCAACGCTATGCTTTTCTTCGCTTCGGGCCTACTATAGGTGCGCGCGCGAGATGTATCCTCCTCGGGCTTTACTTTCGGCTCACGGAATCCGGACTTGGGAGTTCTGCTCACGTTCTTCCGATCTCGCTTGAATTTCACCAGATAAATCGACGCGCGAGCGCGCGCCGGAAGTCACCTCCTACTCGCCGGCGGAACGTGCGCCTGCTGCTGCAGGTGGTTCCGACGCCTTGTACTCTTCTCTCTTTTTTTTTAGCTTCTTTTCTTGGCAGAAGGAGCAGCGTAGCCCTTTCCTTTGTCAGTGACGTCATTGTTTGTTTTTGTTCTGGACGTCCGTTTGTTTCGATTTTCGAGAAGCTTTCGCGGAAGCTTGGCTTTGTTTTACTTCGGGATGGGAATTTAAATTTCGTTGTATTTTAAATTTAATGTAATTAAGTAATTTGTGGTATTATAGGGTATGTTTAATAATAGTGTATGAAACTAATGTATTTTAACTCATTGTCGATTCATTTATTCATATATATATTTTGTACAGTTATACTTTAAAGTTTTGCGAGGTCACAAGATATTCATGAAATTCATTTTTGTATAGTTGAAATTTAATTTTAAAATCAATTTATTCCATTAAAACGTTAAAAATAGCAATTACAAGAATTAATACTCAGAATTGACATTATTATAAATGTATAATTACTTCCCGTTAGAATCATTTTCACGAAATAAAATGCAATACCAAGAAATAGAATATTTAAAAGCGTGCTATTTTCATCTCGCAATCGCGCCGTTGATGCCTCGGCGCATAAAAATTTCAGACGCATTCAATTGCTAATCGAGCGTACCTATATAAATGACCGTAATCCCGGCCGACTTCTCGACTGCAGGGCTGCGTGCAGCGGCATCGAGACAGCCAAGAAAAGAAAATATCGATCCGCACCCGTCGGTATATATACCTTTACGAATGCACGACTCGCTCGTTTCGTGCAGCAGTTGCGACCCCTGCGCGCAGCGATTCCACACGAAATATCGCAGATTCCGTTGCACATATTTCAAAATGCATTTTCTATTGGAGCGCAAGAAATGAGAATGCCGGAGACAGTTACGACGAATTGAAGGTGCCTCTTCTTTCAATCGGGATCTCGGACTGCTGAGATTTGGAGTGGTCGCAGTTTGTTTGGTTGATTTATGTGTGAATGCGAAATGGAGGTAACAATGGATGTAGTTTTGTTATTGCTAAATGGGAGAAAAATCGATGTATACTTGAAACCTTTGCTGAAGTTGTTAATAGATCAATTTGAAAATAATTGCGGATTAATAGGTAATTTACGAAAGATTTATTACTGAGATAAATTGTATTTCGGTGCCCAAAATTTTATAATGAATTAATAAATTTGCTACTTATTCATGTGCTCGCTTGTATATTTTGCTGGCAAAAAATCATGCAAACGTAATTATCGCATCTCCAGTGTCTCTTCAAGCATGATAATACCTCATGAATACACAATATCACTCAAACTGGTGCGCGAATCTCACGCAGCGCCTAAGCAGCACGAAGAAAGGCATTCAAACGCCTCAATACACACCGTATTACGTTTAATCCTCTTCTCCCATTGTCTACGCTCGAGAAAAACTTAATCGTACGGAAAAAGACATTTGCTGCTCTCTGGACGTTACGCCAATATAACCCCTCGGATTATAAAACCTCCCAACATAACAACAATTTTTGTACCTAGTCCTACAAAAAAAGGAAGGGATTCGCATATAAGATGCACGTCGATCGCACGAGTCAAAAGGCAAAAGTCGTGTCTCTGGCGACGCGCGTGATCGTTTAAAAGACGGGACGACTAATCGCTGATTTGGCGGTTGACATTTGGCGCGACGCAAAAAGGGAGAGAGAGAGAGAGACGGCGCAGAGGAGGCGCGAAAGGGTCGTGCGCTGGGATGAAAAACAAAGGGAGGAGAAGGCGAACTGGTTTTCTGCTGAGATGTCGTCGTGCGGCGATGATGCTCCCGGCCAACGATCTTCCTTTTGGCTACGGCTGTCTGTAAAGAATCCGAGCGCCCGTTGCGCGAAATTGCACGGGGGATCGATATGGTTTGTTTTCCGCTTAGTAATTCGTTTGGATGTTTTGCTGTGTTTTTTGGTTCAATAGTTGGAGAATCGAGAAAAATTGTATTCCACTAACATGTTTTTCACCAAAAAAATTAATTCATCATATTTTCTTTTAAACAATCCCTTTTTTATAAATAACAATAATAGTACTCTGCCTAACTTTGTTTGAAAAGATTGTTACATTATTTTATTTTCTAAAAATTATGAATTTGTTTTTTTCGGAATCAGAACAATTAATATTTATTATTTTACAAATAAGAATAATTTATAATAATAATTGTTTAAAATTTGTATTTATTTTATACAAAAAAATAGAGATACTGAAAATACGTATCTCCTTAATTTTTGCGTCAAATGTAGTCAATATTTAAATATTTTAATGTTTTAATATTTATTAATTGTTTAAATAATAATTGTTAAATAAATGTTGAGTCCGTAATTCTCTTAATAAATTATTAACCTGGTAATAATATTTGTTTGTTATTTTACTTTTTGGAAATCATTAAAAATATTTTTAATTATTATAAATATTTATATTTTTAAATAAACATTTAAAATATTACATGTAATAATTATTGTATGAGAAATTGTCGTTTGCTTTATAAAAAAAAAAAAAAAAAAAAATTTGTCGACCGTGACAGGACTCGAACCTGCAATCTTCGGATCCGAAGTCCGACGCCTTATCCATTAGGCCACACGGTCTGTTGGTAACACTTGGTTAGGAGTCGCATCGCAGAAAATGCCTACGGCAATAGAACAGAAATAGTGCCATTGTACTAAAGCTCTTTTGCATAATGATGAGCAGTGTTGATTTTATTTAAACAATATTTATCTGCTATACTTTTACGCATACATAATATTTATTTATTGTTTTTAATAATATTAAGCAATTTTATTTTATCAATATACGTATTTGAATGAAAATTAAATCAGTTATATATAGATACTTTTCAACAAATTTTTAATACTTAATTATATGAAGAATACACATACCAACGAAATACTAATTTACTATCATTAATTAAAATTTAGAAATAAAAAAAAAAGTAAAATAATAGATTGAAAAATGGAATCTAATACTATTGGGCGTACGCCAAAAACAAAATTATCTCTATTTATTCGATACTAACTTCTGAAATTCATAAAAATACTGATGAAAAATCTGCAAATATTAATATTTGTCATGCTCATGTCGATAAAACAGAAATCTTTCTTGGTATTCGCGTATCTCAGTCAGTATACGCCGCAAGCTTTCAGAGATTAACAAGAAGCATTCGCCTGTGTCACATGATTTATTAGTTGATAAAATTTAGATCGTCTGATTTTGATTCTTATCTTTTAATATCTATTTAAACCCATTGACGACTTAAATATTACACTACATTAATTTTAATATTTTATCATGAGTTTTATAAACAATTATATGTTTTACTGGCATTATTTTCAAAAATATTATATTTTTAATAAATGAAAATATATATAAAATAAATAAATTTTTTCTTATAAAATTTATTTAATTTGAATTATTTAAAATTTTAATTATACTAAAAATTTAATTTTTGTATATTGTTTAAAATTTTTTACAATTATAATATAATAAATACTAATTTATTTATACGAAGTACTTGATTATAAATAATCTTCGGTTCATTAAATTTCATAACCATTGTAAAAGTCGAAACAAACACCATAAATATTTTAAATAAATTAACAAAATAAGCAAATCATAACACTCACAGAAAAATTTCATTAATGACTTTAATGATATACTATAATAAATTCAATAATTTATTATCAGTTTCATAAACAATTATATATATTTATCAAGGTTATTTAACAGTAATATTATCATATTAACAATAAATAATAATAAATTAAATAATTTTTTTTTTAATTAAAATTGTTTAAATTAATTCATTTTTCTCTACAAGTGTGTGAAAAAGGCCCTTTTTTATGCTTGCAAAACAAATGGAAAATTGGGCATTCAGAGCGTATTTGCCGGAGCGGGAGGGAATGATTACTTCCCGCTACTGAAAAGCTCTGAAAATTATTTCGAAATTTTTCCAAAATTTTATTCTTTCTATATTTGAATTTTGTTCAAAATTTTGATTTTTTTTTTAAAATTATGAATTTTATTTAAAATTTATTCTTTTTATTTCTTAGGTCAAGTAGATGACTCGAAATGCCCATTTCTTCATTCCCCTTGCATGCATGAAATAGGTCCTATTCACATACTTGTTAAAAAAAATACGATGTGTAACACGGGTGGAAAGAGCTTATTCAGACTCTGATGATGATTTGAGCACTCGTGTACGTCTCGGGCGAAAAAGCCAATTCCCCCCCCCCCCACCCCCCTAGTTTTACGATGTACTATTAATTCTTTTTTACTTATTAGCAATTTTATAACATAATGTAATAAACATTTATTTTTAACCACATTCATAATAATTTTCGTTTTGTTAAATTGCAAAACCAGTTTTAAAAGTCACAACCAACTCGCATAAATTTTTCCAAAAACCAAATTAACAAAACATATGCAAATCATAACGCTTCACCGGAAAATTCCATCAATAATTCAATGCCCAGCCTACCGACCCACCCCATCTAATTCTCATTCAAGCCCCCCGTAGGAATAGATTTCCTAAAAATCTCCCATCGAGTCACTTGAAACCCAAAGTCACCCTGTTTTGTCATATTCTTCACATGCGCTGCGCTTCCTCTCCTCTTTTCTCTTGCCGAGATTCCGATCGACGCCTGGCTCTTCGGTCTCGCCCCGATTCCACCTCGTGATACATATGCGCGTACGCGCGCGCGTGTCACCGGGGCCCCGGATTTCGGGCATACAGCCAAAATCCGTGAATGCGTTGGGGTGCTTTCGTGTAGGTACGTGTCTTTCGAGAAAGAAGGAGAGACAGGAAGTAAAATTTATTATGTTTTAATGTAAAGCGTGTTTGTCGGTGCACTTACGGGCAGGGTATTTTTTATAAGTGGAATAAGAACTTGCAGTACATTTTAAAACAATTATTTTGTTCGGGAGGGAAACTTTTCTTTTCTTAGTTTTGGAAACTGTTTCTGTCGATTTTTCTTGATATGGCATATTAACGGTTTACTTATGCAGCGCGAAAATAAATAAAATATGAGTCATAGATAGTAACAATAAAAATAACTATTATTACTACGACTGATATATTTTTATGACATAGGTTGTTATTATTTGCTATAATTGCTTTAATATAGCAAATTAATGAAGGTACATTCATGTATTTTATAAAACTAATAAAAATTATTCAAATGAATTAAAAATACATTATAAATTTTAAAAAGTTTGAAAAATATCATATTTGATTAATTATTATTTTCATTATTTACCACGATATCATCGACTAAAATAGACCGATTCATTCTTGGCAAGCCAGGCGGTCATCTTTCATTTACTATTATTAAGTTCTCTTTTCATTAAATAATGTTCACTCATCTCCTATTACAACCTAATTAATTACTCGATCTCTTACAATTAAGCTACCAACCACCCATGCACATTCTAAAACCACAAACTTAACCAACGAAAAAACCCTCATCAACAACCAATCGCAATTACGCCAAAATTAAAACCCGCACCCTCCCTCTCAGCCGGAACATTTCGCGCGCACGGAGAGCTCGAAATATACGGGCCCATGCGCACTCTCCCTTTTTACAATGCGCACTCACCTCGTCGCCGCATATATATATATATCACGCGCACGCACGCACGAGGCCCCTCGAAAAATCGACTGCTGCCATGGGCAGGCGCTCGTTGAGAACCCCTCGAAGACGTTTTTGTGCCTGGCCTGCACCGTGCGCTACCCGTGTGCGACCGCCATAGTGGCTTCTCTCCGAATAAGTGGTTGTAGCGAGATTCGAGATTTTTAGGAATGTTGGCGAGTTTTGGGTAGGTGTTTGGAAAAGTGTGATGCGTGTGTGGTTGAAATTTGAAAGGGGTGTGCCTTTGTTAAAAGGAGAAATTTATCTTTGAAGTTTCAATATTTAACATGAAAGTGGTACGCCCCAAATTGTATCGAGGACGCATTTTTATAAATCACATTTATAATTCTCTTAGGATGTTTAAGAAAAGTTGATACGTTACGCGGAATAATTGTATTTATTATATAAATCTGGAAAATTAGTGGTTAGCCATGTTATTTTGAAAATACAGGCACCTGTAGTTGTGCCTAATATAGTCAGCATACCTATACATAGTGGTACAATCCCAATCAAAAATTTATATTATTTTCCAATTTCAGCGTCTTTTTAAGATTTCCACACTGCTAATACACGCCTTACATCATAACATCCTACAATTTACAATTTAAAGCCCAAATAACCCTAATACCCAACGCCCCACCAGAAAATAACCTTTTGAACCGGTCTGTAACGCTGCGCCTATACCTTCGAAATCCTGCAGCAACTCGCGCTCCGTTTTTACCCCCGTCGAGACAGAGACGGAGAAACAAGCCCCATTCGGGCCTTATACATATAGGTATACCCACACTTTCTCTCTCGCTCTCTCTTACTCTTCTAGAGCCTACATCTCGACTCACCTGAATGGCCAAAGCCGAAGTAGGGGCACCCAGGCAAGCAAAGAGAGTCGCTCCGCTTTTTCGGCCGACGGCGGCGGCGGCACAATGCGCTCGTAGGTATATTGTAACGCACCGTGCGCGCCCCGGCCGTCCATCCCCTCTAGAAGAGAGAGAGAGAGATATATATATAGAGGCTCTCCGGGCCCCGGATGAGCATCTGCGTGTGGATCAGTCGACGTCGAGATTTCGCGGAGAGCTGACACACGGTGAGCCCGCGCGCGCGCGCTTTTGGGAGACACAACACGAGGGAAGGGAAAGAAAAGAAAAAGGAGCGCGCGAAAGTCTGAGGAGGGAAGGAAGGACAGAAATGGCGAAGAGATCGTTGGCTGGAGGCTCGCGTTGTTACGGTTTTGGTTAAAAGGAATGGTGCTCGTTGAAGTGTGAATGTATTTGTAAATATATTATGTTTTGTTGTTGAATTTGATGTACTGTTAATTATTCACGATTATTGTTTTTGGGTGTTACTGCGTATTATCGTCGAAGGAATCAAGAGGATTCTTTTGGAAAGAACTATTGTGAAGTGAATTTTTCTCTTTATTAATTTGGAAAAATTGACTATTATTATCTGTGAAGAAATCAAGAATTATTTTGACGAAAATCATCGTGAAGTGAATTAATTTTATCGTTAAGATAATTTAAATCTATTACTTTGTTACTGTACAGTGTTATAGTGTATATCCATCAACAAAAATCACATCCGTTATTAAAACTTATAGAAGACATCGACTCGTTGAACCGCAAGAACGACTCGAAGTAAGCCAGCATCGACACACTCGCATTCACAGTTACATCCTCGCACTCTAAACGATCCGATTGTTTGCCCGCTGCAATCCGCCGAGCAATTCGGAGCATCTCTCCTATACACACACACCTGTGCACACAAACACACACAGAGACCCTCAATAATCGAACATTCGCTAAAACACTTGCGAAACTCGACCGGGGCACACTTCGCTCTTGAAAAATTTAAAGATCCCACTCTCCGCCGCCCACACGTGCGCACGTCGGAAGAAACTCAAGAATCTCGCGCTCGCTGTGACGTGCTCATACACACACACGCTTTTCCGCGGGACCGGATATTAATTGGCTGGCGCGCGTCCGCGTCTCGTACGCCCACTTTTCCCCGGGCCGAAAATATACCTGCCGCGAGAGCGCTTCCTCCTTCCAATCGAGCCGCACTGCCGCTGTTGTACGCCGGTGGAATTTGTGAAGAGCGGAGGTGGTGTATACCTACGTAGTAAAGGCTTCGCTGCCGAGGCGAGCGGTTTGTGATCGATTCGCGTTGTGCGCGGTCAGCGATTCTCCTCGTATTAGGGAATTTTGCCTCGAGCGTTGTTATTGCGGAGGAATTTTTCATTGGCTTGTGTTGTTTCGTGCGTTCGCCAAAAGTGACCTTATTAAAGAAAGAACGTACACAGTTTGAGAGTGCTATCAGTGGTAATAAGAAAATTCTGAAGATTGAGACGTTGGATGAGAAATTTGTAAATATAGGAAGATTCAAGGTTTCCGCAGAGCAATACTCTAAGCTACAAAACGTCCAAGACGGACCATCACCAAAGTGACCTTATTGTATTTAAAAAATACAGTGCTACCAGTGCTAATCAGAAAAAGACTGTTTTGCTCCGAAATTTGTGTATTTATAGAAAACTTCAAGATTTCCCACCAGTGAGTCAACTCAAATACTCTCGGCTCCAAGCCGTCTAAGACAGTACAACAATCAATCCTCCTCCCAAAGATTCGCTCTTACACACAAAAGCCGCGAAAAACACGTCTGTTGGCACCGCTTATCGCGCTCGCGCGGTAGTCGCCGGAGGCCTATATCCCCTTATCTCTCTCTCTCGCTCTCTGTCCACACGCACGCGAGGAGATATCGAGGAAATTATTGTCAGGCTTTGAAAAAGCACATAGTGTGTAAGCTACCAGAGGAAAATAAGGTGCACGGTGGAGAAGGCGCATACATACAGTGAGGAGAGCTCGTTGGTGGCTGCGCAAACAAGGTGTGTGGCATCACGCTTATCGTATGTATATATCGCTGGGGATAATAAGAATAACTACTGTCGCTCTTGGGTTTCTCTTTTATTGGAGTTTTCATTGTTTCGAGTGACAGTTGGTGTTTATTGCTTTAGATTGTGAAGGAAAAATGCTGGGTCCCGATGTGGAATTTTTTAGTGAATGTCGGGAATAACAATTGTTCAAGATGAGATTTTGATATAGAAGGTTGTGTTATTGGGAGAAATTAATTATTGTCAAGAGTGGGATTAATATTAACTGATGAAAAAGTAATTAGTGATGGTTGCATTTTTTAAATTATAAAATGGACAATTACAGAATTGCTTACATCAATGTATCATTAAATTCTTTCATTATGTCATGATGACATTTTCGTAATAATATTTGGTTTAAGAATGCAACGCGTTGCTCTACATAAAAGTTAAAATCTCATCATTATAACAATTTTTATTCGATATAAAATATTCTCAGAAGGTACCCATGTACATTTTAATGGAGAAGGTTGTAAAGTTGTATGTTTATAATATTTTATCACAGTCATGTACAAATTAAGATCGTCATCAAATAATAAATACTGGTATCGATTATTGATAATATAGACTACGTCAGAAATATTGCTTTAATGATTCATTATTGTTAGTAAAAGTCATAGAATACATTTAAACATCGTGTTCTTTTGAAAATCGATGATAAGTGTTTTATTGCAACATTTAATATACTAATGGCTATTACGGTACCTTCAACGACTATTTTTCAGTGATTTATTACCGACTCAAATAAATTATCATTTCGTTCCAATAATTTTCAAAGCAACCGAACAATCATCAAATAAAAAAATTAAAAATACAGCAAAACCAGCGCTACTTCAAAGCCAGCCAAGTTTCTCCATCCATCAGAAAATATTTTCAAACACAACACCCAGCGCTACAACCTCCTCCTCTCTCTCTCTCCGAAACGTCAAAACCAAAAATCATCAATTTCGGCCTCGCAGCGTCATTCCAGCCCTCAACTCGGCGTAACAACCCACCCACCGAGAATCCGTCGAATCACGATCATCATCATCATCGCTGGCGATGCTCGCGGCCGCCTTACATGATTTGCTGTCTGGGCCCGTACTTCCGTCGTCGTCGTCGTAGGAGGAGTCGACAGAGAAAAAGGCTCGTCGCGAAGCTCGCGCGCGCCTTGGCGAAGCTGCGCCGGGGCGCCCTCGAGCCTATGCGAAGGCGGAGGATGTGCGTCGAGCCCAAGGAGTCGAGCAACAGCGGGAGCAGCGACAGCAGCGATAAGGTCGTCAACGCCATCATCGGTTACTTCACCGCGAGGGTAATTATTGGGAGGTATAAGGGGGTGAACGACGTAATTGGAGGTTGGGAATTCAAGTGTTTTTGGAAGGAGAGTTATGTGGAAGTTGTTTCTTTTTTGGTGGGAGTTTAAATGATGACTTATTGACTTGATGATCGGTTGTGAATAGTAGAAGTTCACTTTGTGAGCATCCCCTGCGAAAGTAATACCTGAATTAGGTGCCATTTCGAACACTTAACGGATTTTTAATGCTATACAATTCTAATAACATTAAAAATTGAGCATGATGTCTGAAATGAAGATCTTAGATGGATGTCTGACTCCGATAAGGACACTTTTAGGCACTTAAACCCTAAACATGAATTACCAATATTTTTATTTCAACTCTGTAATATAATGAGTGATTTACAATTAAGGTTGTATTGACTATATAATTCATGCCGAAAAAATTAGTTTTTTTTACTTAATATGGATAATAATTTATTGTACATAGTTTTCCTGAATTTTCAAATGCTGCAATTTTTCAATTAGTGATTCAATGACAAATATTTAATAAAGTAATATGTGCAACTTTAAAATTATATTAAATCAATAGTAAAAAAGATTCATTGTTCTTTGCACTCATAATAAACAATGCAACTTTATTTGATCGTTTGCAATGGCAATTTACAAATTTTGGTTCATTGTTTGCAATCAAAATAAGTAATACAAATCTTTGGAGTATTGATTAAATATAATTTTAACATGGTTCATACTGCTCATTTTAAAATATCCTATTGATGCGATAAGCTATAAGTTAAAAAATGACTTGTTAATTTGTACCTACAATTAATTATTATCGATTTTAAGTGAAAAACTACATTTTAAGATGAATTGTATTTTTAGCACAACTTTTATTAAAACTGATAAATATATTTGGATTCACTTGCCCATTCATAAACATTTATCATAATACGAGATTGAACATTATATTTTCTTAAATGAAAGAGCAATAAACCATAATTTTCTGCGTGTCTTATCATAAGTTACAGTTGGAAGATTAGGTGACTGTTGATTGAGTAACAATTTAGAAGCATCATTTCACGAATGAATAAAAAAAGTTGAGTGTCGGTAAAGTAGGCATTGGTAAACAATTATTTACGCTGTCATCACTTGCTGGCGTTTTTTGTGTCGACGCGCGTGTATCTTGCGCTTGAGTAATCGACCGATAACAAAGCTGATATTTACGCTTTTTGTGTGTCACGATTAGGATGTACCCACGTTTTAGTTAAGTGCAGGTGTTTTTTATGTAAATGCTCGTGTCTAAAAAAATTAGATAAGTCCATTTGCTTTTTAGTCTAAAGAATTTTAATAGCTGCTCCACTAACCAACCTATTTTTTAATAATCATACTTCAAATCCGTTAAATATAATAACAACTGAAATAAGTAGAGTTTATAACTCGAAAACCAAGAATCATGAAAAAAGCAAAACTACGTCAACCTAATTTCATAACTCTAAATTAATAGAAATAAATATATTAAGGTTAACAGCCTCGGACATCTTACGAATGTATAAGATAAATCAAGAGTGAAAACAGCTCGGAATTCGTTCAATTATCAACTGGCATGGGCTCATATATTATGGTGCGGCTTACGCTAAACTGGTTGTAGGCCTTCTTACTTCCTCATTAAAAAGCCAGATATCTAAGGAAGACTTTTCTAAAATGGCTCGAGAGGAGAAATCGCGCTCCTAGGATCTCTCAATTGTCGCGTGGAAAAAGAAAAAAAAGCGTCCAGCCGAGTTCTGATTACATCAAGGCCGCGCCAAGATTATACTTTCTAACTTCTCTTTTGATGTGCGTACGCGGTGGAAGTATAACTTGTCATTGCTGTCCTATAGGTAGCTGATAACGATCATTTATTTGCTTATCTTTGTTAATTAACGACCTATAAGCTTTTACAAACGAGAAAATAAGTATAACAAAAACACCACTAATAGAAAAACATAGATAAAATGTAAGACTTAAAATAAAATCATTTGAATAATAAGCATAGTAGATAAATTTTCTTATATGCCTCTTAAAAACACTGAAATCAGTACATTAGTAGATTGGTTGTTATAAAACAAGTTTCAAATACGCATAAGTCGATGAATGACGGAATAAAATCGATAATTCGACTTATTATTCGTGAATAAAGATTTAGACTAAGTTTGACTTACGAAGTCCCGTATAGATTGACAGGGACATTTTAATATAATCCAATGTCAGATACACCAGTAGTAAATTATTGTAACCATATAGTTGATTTGGTAGTAACGATATTTAATTTCCTAAAGATAACACTGTAATTACGATTAAATTTATCCATCAATTCTACACTTTTAGTATCACATTTGAAGAAAACACAAGCATACCTACAGAAAGAGCCAACATTTCTCTTATAATTAAATTTTACTATCCAATAAACTCCTTGAAAAACTGATCCTCCGAAAGCTACCTTTCTCCAAAACAATTTCTCAGCCTCAGCTCCCCAACCGATTTATCTCAATTAAACCTCGCCAATTTTCTTTCTGCCTCTGCGCGATTGTCACTATTATAACCCAAGTGTGCCAGCGCAGTGAGTAGCTGCAGCAGAATAACTGCGTGTATGCGCTTTCGCGTCGCATAGGCCTACACGAGCATTAGCCGAAGCAGTCCCCTCACCTAAGCTCCCAAGCTCCACCTTTCACCCGTACACCGAGAAGATCCGCGCTGATAGCCGATCTCGCTGGGACAGTCGGGTCTCCTCCTTCGGTCCAGCGTGATCTCGCGGCGAGCAGCGAGCTACTTTTCAGTGCGGTGTGTGTCTCTGTGTGTGTGTGTGTGTGTATTTAATCGCGGAGGAGGTTTCTCTTTCGTGATGAAGCGAGGCGTCGGGTATCGTGGGTAAAATACGGGTGTTTTGCCGTACACGTGGGGAGATTTTGATTGATCGGTGATCGGAGTTTAATTTGGGTGAGACCGCGGAGAGTTTTGACTTTGATCGGTTTAATGAGGTGCGAGCGGGTTTGAATTGTGGCGTGATGTGACGTGTGGTTAGAGGTTTTGAATGATATTCTGTGTAATTTCTTTGATTGCGGTTTTCGGGTCAATCTTATAGTCAATATTAATATGTAGTCAAACAGAAGATTGAACCGCGTTATTACAGAGCAGCTGTGTGATAGCAAACAATGTTGGGCTAACATGATTCTTTAGTTAAAATTTGAACAAGGTACAACCTTGATCTAAATAAATAAATATATTCTTGTGCACATATAATTGCTTTTTTTATTTTAAACTAGAGTCTTAGCTAAAGTTATGTGCACAATACACGTACGCCGAGGTTAATAGTACTTGTCATTAAGAAAATAGAAAACAATACAGATTATAATGGCGAATCTATCAACCAATGCCAATACTCGGTAACTCCAAACAATACTGGGTTCTGTCACGGTTATGTCATTATATGCGTACTTAAACAATACTTTTTGTATGCTAAAAAATACCATTAAATTTTTGAAAATGTATGGCTTAATTTTGATATAAAATTTAAGTTAAAAATTTAATTACCTATGTTATAAATTTACAACAATAATAACATACTCTATACCATCTAATCATACAAGATTCCAGAAAAAGAAAACCATAATTCTATGCGTTCAATTAATGAGATCATTGATCCTTAAGGGGAGGTCGGAGTCCTATACCTTATACCCAGTTACCGACAATATGGATTTTTCGTTTTAAACAGTCAATTTTTACTTTAATAAAATTTTACGAACGTACACACATTCTTAGTGATAAATAGATTGTGCGTACGTTCGCGAAATTTGAAAATCTAATTTATTCATTGAATAAAACGAAAAATTGCCATGTCGGTATCCGGCATCCCCTTAACCATAACGTTCTCCAACTTTCAAAAGATTGCCCTTTCATAACAACAAAGTTCGATACCAAATAAATCAACGAACCAAATTATGTAGAAAAAGGTCAACGCATACACAGCCAAAATATATCACTCTCCCCATTAAAATAAGAATGTTTCCCCCCAAGAACATTCAAATGAGAGCCTAACCTAATCTCCTTCACCCTTGCCTCCGCAGAACTTCTTCTCGAAGCGATCGTTCCGATCGAATCCGCTGAAGAGGACGAAGAGCGTGACGAAGCTCGAGCGCCAGAAGCAACGCGGCGTGGGTCTGGCCGGAGGCGCCGGTCTTCGCGGCTGTCGCTCGCACGAGTCGCTGCTCTGCGGCCAGGCCGTGACCTCGATGGACCTGGCGGCTGTCACCCCCCTGCACCCGAGCCTGCTCAACAGGCCCCACTGCTTCCAGGTGACGCCCAGCAACGGCGGTCCCAAGTACTTTAGCTGCAGGACCGCGCACGAGAGGGAACAGTGGATGCAGAGGTGAGTTGGAGAGGAATGGTGGAGATTTGGAGTTGGAGTTGAGCAAGTGTGCTTGATGAGTATAGGTTCGTTTTGTGGAAGAAGGAAGGCTGTTATAGAGGTAGAGTTGTAACGGATTCTTTAATAAAGTGACGTTTAAGGTAGATTTAAGATTATGGAGATTTGGAGATTACAATATCTATTGTCGAAGAAGCAAGTTGAAAATATCGTTTCTGAAAAATAGTGGTAAAATCAGAAAAAGTCGTAATATTTATACTATTTTTTTATTGCTATAAATATATTTTGAACATGATTTAGAAAAAGAAACTAATTTTTTTCTAATTATAGTAACAGTTTTTTGGAAGGGCACTTTCTGATTTAGATGCTTACTCATAATTGTTTAGAGAAGATTAAAATGACTGTGACATTGGCCCATCTGATATTTGATTAAAGAATTTTTTACTGACTTTAAAAGAAAAATGATGAAAAATAATTGATTTTTTGGTTAACACAATATTTTAGATTAAAATAAAATTTCAATGAAATTTAATGTATTGTAATAAAATTTAATATTACTCCTTAAAATCCTTCTTCCGGAGGTTAACAGTGCAAAAAATTATAGTATTTATATGTTTTGAAAGGAGGTCGAATGTAAAAAAGTGATATTCATAAAAGAGCAGTTTGCATACAGCTCTCATTATGATCCAATAGAGCATTCTAAGAAAAAAAGAACATAAACAAGGAGTTACAAAAAAATGTACAGTAAGCTTAAATACTCCTTGTACATCACGTAGCTATTATAGTCACTTTAAAGTAATGAACCAAATGGTGTTCTCTAAATTCTTGAGTGACTTGCTGGTTCATATATTAAGTGACCTTAAGTTAAGATCCTTGATTATTTTTTCTAGCATTTTTTCTTTTCTTCGGATGAGTTTAATTTTCTAATAAAAATACTATTGTATAATATAGATAAAAATTTCAGAATTAATGCATTACATTTAAACTCACTTTAAAATAAGAATTTAATATTATTTTAAATATAATTTTTTTCACTTTTGTTGGAGAAGTTTTTACTTTAAAATATTTAACAAACACTGACACTTTTATTAACGTTAATAATTTATGGGTCACGTATACCTTAGAGACCCTCCTCACAAAGAAAACACTTGTCTTTAGAAAGTATGAACTTAATTTACGATGCATTGAGGATGCTATTCTAGCCATGCTTTGGTACTATGCACAATGCAGTAACAATTCAAGCCATTTGACTTATCCGACCTTACAAATTGAAGTACAAAGACCTTTTACTTTCATTTTCTCCTATCAGAAAATTGATTAAGACATGTAATTATTAAATTATTACTGTTATGCGTACGGGTGACATTTATTTAGTAACCATTGTTATCTTTATTTTCCATACTAACTACAAGTGTTTCACGACATCGAGCTACACTTATGACTCATTTTTTTGCTATTTTATATTTTTTATTAACGACTATCATTTTCTTTTTTTTTATAATAGTTTACCTCTCATAATTATAAAATACTCAGTGAAATGAGATCTTATAAACCAAAAAGTACAAGCTAAAAATCACCTGAACGGGATCACTTTTATTAAAGAAATTTTTTTTCAATATTAAAGATAAGAATATTTTATTTAAATCAAAAGAATTATTCTTTTTGTACATTTCGGTTTATAACTAGTTTGCTCTTGGAAACTTATCTTGAAGATTATTATTCTTAGTTCAAGAGATATTTTTCTGAGTATATATATTATAAAATTATAAAATTTATTATTAAATTATAAAATTATTATAAATACTATTATAAACCCGTCTAGGTGTTTTACGCACAAGTATATTTAATGTCTTTCCCGTATACAAAAGATATACAAATATAATCATAGTACATATCATATATTCTTACTTATACTCTGTCAAAGGGAACCTACAACTTATAACCACCTTCATTCAACTCCTCCTCCGACAATAACAAAAATAAATAAATAAATATCATATTTTTTCTGTAAAAAAGGGTTTTTAATTAAATGACTACAACTTTCTCTTATTACATTCTTCTTTCCTAGTTATATTTAAAAACGACAAAGAAAAATTATTATTTTGTACTATACATTTAAATAAACAAATAAATCGTTATAAAGGCTATTCTATTATAAAACCCCTCAGGTTCTTCAAACTGCATAACTATATTCAACTTTCTTTCTGTACAGAAGCCATGAAAACATAATCACAGTATTTTCCCCCTATCAAAGAAAACCCACAACTCAGATCATAAGCACCTCCTTTCAACTTCCTAAAAAAAGAAAGTACAAAAGCCCACTCGCGCAAAACTCATGGAATTTTCCACTCTCTTTCTCTCCAGCCTGCGCAAATCGGTGCAGCCCGAGGCCGAGCAGACGCGTCGCACCGACAACTCGCTGCAGATCTGGCTGCTCGAGGCCAAGGGCGTGCCCGCGAAGAAGCGCTACTTCTGCGAGGTCTGCCTGGACTCGACCCTCTACGCCCGCACCACGGCCAAGCTCAAGGCCGACCTATGCTTCTGGGGCGAGCGCTTCGACTTCCATCACCTGCCCGCCGTCAATACCATCCAGGTGAACCTCTACAGAGAGGCCGACCGTAAGAAGAAGCGGGACAAGAACGTGCTGATCGGTAAGCTGCTGCTGCACGCTCCATTGTAGTCCGGTCCCTCTCTCCCTCGCTTCTCCGATGCTTTTCCATCCTAAATCTTAATCTTAGTGTGTGGGGGGAGAAGGGAGTTTTCGGTTCTTTTTGTCGCGTGGCGGTGGGATTTTACGAAAAGCGCGTTACGCGAGGGACGAGGATTTCTCGTTGAGGGGCGAGTGCACGAGTGCAACTGCGCTTTCTTACGGGGCGAGATTGATGTGGCGTCAGGGGCTTGAGGATTTGGTGATGCGTGGAATTTGATAGCCCTCGATGCGATTTATGGTAAAGGGAGCGCTGGACGGAAGGAACGTTTTTATTAAGAAGGATTCGTTGGTTGGCTTGGCTCGCTTCGGTTTGTGAAAAGTCGATCGATCGATTAACGGATTTATGTCAGCGAGTGCGCTTTTAGTTGCGCTTTTTATTGTTTTTCAATGTTTAAGACTGGGTTCTGACGTTTCATCTGTACATGTTCAATGATTTTCTTTAGAATGTCTATTATAATTTATGTTTCTTAGATTTTTATTACCAATTTAATGTGTAAAAAGATAATGAAAAAATATATTAATTTATTGTCTAAGGAATAAAAATAATTTTTCTAATAATACCGACGCTTTGGACATCTGGATTCCAGTAGGTGACAAAAATTAACCAAATACGTCATTTCAATACTTCGAACCTGAGCTAAATTTGCACTAACGAATATTTATGAGATAGTAAATAATTTATTAGTCTTGGAAAGTTCAGTTTCAAAATAAACTCTTGAATCATCAGCACTAATAAATTTATTTGAAATAACATAAATATATGTATTAGTAAAGAATTTAATAAATTACATATTTTTTAGAAACAAGACTGGTAGAGTACTTTTTTACGTATTAAATTAATTCTCGACTTCCACATTTGTATTGACGAATCATTATGAAATACTAAATAACTTATTAGCCGTGAAAAGGAGAATCCCAAAATACTCGCGAAACGTCGGTATTAATAATTTTTTTTTGTGGGGATTCATCGATCTTCTTTTCTCGTTAACAACTTTTAACGATCCATAACTTCATTTTAATATTTTATTTTAATCTTTTTAAAAATGAGATTGTGTAATAAAATAATAAATATGCTAACTAATGATTGTGCATTTCATGTATAACATAAGTACTATTTAACTTTGTAAAGAATAGTCACTTCCAAAGGGACCTTTCTCCCACCTTTTGATTTGAATGGAAAATACGATTTTCGTATTTCCGCATTTAAAAAGGAAATTTCCATCCCTCTTCTATTCATTCATCGAAAGTGCGTACAATCTGATGCTCGCTTTAAAAAGTCAAAGAAAAGGAAAACGACGAGAGAATATGAAATCGGAGACGTGTATCTATTTCAACGTATTTTATGTAACGCTTTACCTTAAAATACATTTTTTGTACCCTACTACATACTACTATACGTTCTGTTCTGCGAGTCATAAACTTTCGAGTTCTTCAATGCTGCTGGTCATCGATGCTGTTGTTGTATACTATATAAATATTATTGTTGTTATTACCATTACTCGTTCGCTATAATAATAATATATCTACTAATACTAATTAATGAAAAATCTTCTATCTGCAATCCGTACAAAAATGTAAAAAGAACATTAAAAACACTATATCGCAATTGCATCGATATAAATCGCAAACTCAACAATATCATATCGCAAAATATTACCATCATATATTTACGACATCAATATAGTAAAGTATTATCGTTCACTCAGTGAACCTACCACGAAACCCAAAATAAACCCCATACAAACCTATACACAAACCGCCCCGAGTACTAAACTCACGCATCCTTGCAGGCTCGGTGAACATACCCGTGCACAACGTGACGTCGCGCTACCTGACGGAAAAATGGTACCCCGTGGTCGGGGACAAGGGCCCGCTGAAGGAGCCTCCGGCGTTGCGCGTCAAGTGTCGCTTCCAGTCGGTCGACATACTGCCGGTCCAGGTCTACCAGGAGTTCCTCGAGTACCTGAAGACCGACTACGCGGCCCTGTGCGAGAAGCTCGAGCCCGTGATCGGCGTCAAGGCCAAGGAGGACATAGCCACCGCCCTCGTCGCCGTCATGCAGAGGGAGAAGAGGGCGCCACAGTTCCTGGCCGATTTGGTCATGATGGACATACACAGAATTGGTGAGCGATTTATAGCGTGTTCTGCGTTTGCTGTAGATGTTTAGGAAAGAATTTTACGTTTATTAGTAGTTTTATTCATAAAGTGCCATACGTTTTAAATAATTTGTATGTATTTACTAATTATTTGATAATCATATAAGTACATTATTTTTTATTCTATTTTTTTGTTAATTTACGTGATTGTAAGTAGATCAAATTTTCTGGATACTTGACTAAAGTCAATAGTCATTATCAAATTTACTTAACGGTGGCTCATTCTTGAACGCTAAGTGTCTTAAGATAAGTCGATTCAGATAAGTAAGGAGCTGTATATATTATCTAGCTATAAAGCAGAGTTGACAAGACTACAGTTTTACAGAGATGTAGTATTGTATTCAATTTTTTTTACAATCTAGAAGATTGAATAATGAAATCAAAAGATGCTTATATTAGATGCTTATATTATACTGATGTAAGATGTTTTAGATTACTATCATTTAAATGTGTTCATTGATCGTGAAACTACTACACTATCAAAAATAATTTGTTATTGTAAGTCGCACATTTATTTATATATAGTCCATAATTTAAATTGATTTCTGCATTAATTTCATAATCAAATTTGAATTAATTAGAGCTCTTATAATAAGATAATATTTATCATTGTTTAATATTTATTGATAAATCATTTTGAGTGAACCATAAAACTAGAGTATCTAAGTTAGTATAATATCTACAGCAGACAAGAAGATATTGCACATTTGTGAAGATTTGAGTATAAAGTAAAATACTGCATGTTTTATAGTGTAATACAATATAACAATTCAATAAAAAAAAGGATTTATTAATTTCTCTAACGTTCATATTAGTGTATTGTCACAATTAATAAAGTTACATTTCCTATAAATTGCATTATATGATTTCATAAATTACTTTTGGTAACTTTCTTGTTTATAACAAATTCCATAAAAATAGTTACCTCACAATCAATACTTAATTAAATACAAATCCGTTCACCTAACAACTAAAAAATCCGTCTATTCCACATCTGTATCAATATAATCAAATTAACAACTCCCATCTCACCTCCACAGACGACGAGCGACTGACCTTCCGCGGCAACAGTCTAGCCACCAAAGCCATGGAGGCCTATCTGAAACTGACCGGCGATCGCTATCTGCAAGAGACCCTGGGCCCAGTGGTCCGGGGCGCCGTCGAGGGTGGCGACTGCGAGGTCGACCCACTGAAGGTCGCCTCGGTCGCGGCTTTGCACAAGCAGCAGCAGAATCTCCGCGCCGCGGTCGAGCTCGCCTGGAGCCGCATCCTCGCCAGTCACTCGCACTTCCCCGTCGAGCTGAGGGAGTGCTTCCGCATTTTCCGGGAGCGACTGAAGGAGATGGGCCGCGAGGACATGGCCGACAATCTCATATCGGCCTCGATTTTCCTCAGGTTCCTCTGCCCGGCGATACTCAGCCCCTCGCTCTTCAATATTACGCACGGTGAGTTTCATGCTGGCGTGGGAATTCTTGATTCATGGAAATTACTGAAATTGACCGTAGATTCATGCACTGGGACAAAGTAATCTGTTATTCGTTGAGAGAAATGGGCATTTTCGAATTTGTTTGAGCATCATGTCAATCGAAATATTCATATTTTTTGGTATGGAATGACAATCTTCAATGCTTGAAGTTTATCCCGCAGTATATTTTAGCTTGAAGTTATAATAAGTAGTCATTGAATAGTAGTCAATTGAAAATAACTGAAGGGTAATCGATTTCAATATCAAATTATAGAAACAATTTATAAAATCGCAGAAAAAATAATAGTAGTTAAAAAATACGTTTTTATAAGCTAAGCATACGTCATTAAATTTATTGAAATCAAATAAATAAGTCGTATAAACAATAAATGTGTAGCAATCTACAAATTATTTTGTCTGTTTGATATAAATTTTTATATTAGAAATTTCAATGGTAGTTATTGATTTACGATTTTAATTCTAGTTATAAATTTAACATACTTTTTAATATATAATCATACAAGATCCCGGAAAAAAGTATAGCATTCCATGCGTTTAATGAGATCGTTAAACTTTGACTATAATGATCTGTAATTTTCAAAAGATTGTTCTGTCATAATAGCAAAGTCCTTACTTTAATAATAAGGCTTCGCTTAATGCGTAGAATGAGGCAGATGTTATAGCGATAATTACTTTTTACCTCGGTTCTATACATTCACGAGCAAAAGTCAGATTCTCCTTTGAAGATGAAGTGTCGTCCTTTAAAGTTACAAAAGCCGATTAACGCGGGCGTTTAATTTCTCTTATATTATTCTTTGACGAAAATTGAACGATGTGCTTTTTCTGCGTTATAACAGAATATCCGAACGAGAAGGCTGCGAGAAATCTGACGTTGGTGGCGAAGACCCTGCAGACTTTGGCGAACTTTACGAGATTCCAGGGAAAGGAAAATTTTATGGAATTTATGAACGACGTCCTGGAACGTGAAGCACCGTCGATGAAGACCTTTTTGCAATTAATAAGCGTGAGTAGTAACAACGTTATTTTAGATATGAACACTTATATAAGACGCTGTCTTTGAAAGTATGCGAGATTGTAATTTTATTTTAAGAGGTTATTACAAAACTTTCTCATTTGCCTACTTGCCGCTCCACTTTGAAAAGTCAATAAAGAAGTTTCAAAAGATTTTCGTAGGATAATTAATTTTTTTCTTATGCAATTTAATGCAAAACTATGAAACTTTTAAGCACTTTAAGAAGTATTTTTAAATAGCTCCTTCGTCTTTTATATGCATGGCGCAATAGAAAATTTCAAGAAATCAAACTTTATAAAGAAAACTACAATACATTTACTTAAGTATATATTTATACTTAAGGGAAGAAGCTACAGAAAAAAAACAAAATTTGTTAAGCATTGACAAATATATTTTTTCTTCATTTATATAATAATACGTAAAAATAACATATGTGCACTATTTAAAATCCCCCTAAACCGCCTTTAAAACTCAGAACAGTCAGAAAACCTTAAAAAAGAACATTATTTTGATTATCGTTTTGCGCAACAGGCATCGGTGAATTTTGATCAGCTTAAATGTATGTATTCTTTTAAGTAAAAATTAGAAATCTATATTGCAATATTATTTTTTTTTCTAAAAAGTTCTATAGCTTAATTAAGTTTTTAATTTATTATTTTCACAAAAATCATGCTTTTTATTATAATTATTGCTGAGCCAAAATTTGTATTTAAACTTTTATCAATAGCTCTCAACATAGATTTATAAAAAATGTATTTAAAATGTAAATTACCATACATTTAAAACATAAAAATAAAATCTTGCGCGCAACACGACACTGGAAGTTATCAAAATATAAAATTGAGAAAAATGGCTTAAAATAGTAGTAACAATTAAATAAAAGTAAATTCTTAATTATTTATGATTTCTTTTTTTTTATGGGATAATTTTTTTTGTCCACCATTGACAGAGAGTTCGACTTTTACTGACATTTAGCTTTGTTTAGGGCGCATTTAGCTTTGTTTAGGGCGCATTTATTTAACTTTTTATGTCACGCAAATGTTGAAAAACATTAAATTTTAGATAAAAACGAAAATATTAAAAAGAATTGAAACAGCTTAAAGAAGGCAAATTTATCTTTGTAACCGCTTTCATTATTATTAAAAAAGGTTAAGAATTAGTATAAAAAAATAAAAATAATTCTGATTTTTTACCAAAAACCTGTATCTTCTTCCCTTAAGACTGATTTACTATTAATGAAAGAACATAAATATTAACGCTTGAAACTGCAAGAAATATTAGAAAGTATAATACTATTCAAGACAAATATGTCTCGAATCGGTATTACTTGGTAATTACAATCTTAGCCTACTCGTGTTTTTCATAAACTATTTTAACAAATTTAACAAAATCCTATTTTAAATTTTTGCAGAGTTCGAAAGAAACGCAGAACAATTCCCTGGAGTTCGACGGCTATATAGATCTGGGAAAGCAGTTGTCCCTCCTTCACGCCCTTCTACGCGAGAGCGTCGCTGCCACCTCGTCGAACTCTCCCTCGTCCCCGCCCTCACGCCTCCCCGAGATCCTCGACAGGATCTCCCAGGCCCTCGATCAGCCAGGCCCGAGTCCGGTGCCCTCGACCCTGCGCTACCCCAACCTCCAGAACAACATATTTCGCTACAACGACCCGACCATCGCCAACAGCAACACGAATCTCTCGATCTCCGCCACGTCAACCCTCAGCAGCAATCACAGCACCCTGAACGGCACCATCGGCGACAGTACCGAGATCATCCAGAGCAACACTCTGGGCCACAATCCGAACAACGGCAGCACCCGCAGCCCCAACGTGGTCAGGGCCGCGACTCTGCCCCGCAACGCTTACATGCCTACCAACGGCAAGCTCCAACTCCAGATCAACACCGATGACTATCCCCTCGAACCGTCACCCTTCATCTCCAGGTCACCCACTCCCATCAGCCGACAGCAGCACCTCCATCAGCAGCAGCAACATCAACGCGCCACCGCTTTTGCCGCCAACAACCGCAGCGGACCGGGCTACAGGCTCGTCACCAGCGCTAGCCTCGCCAACGTCAACCACTGCCAGACCACACCCAGCCACCCCACCAGCCCCACCCGCTCCGAGAGCCACAGCAACCTCAAAGACTCCAACTACAACATCACCGGCAACCAGTCCAACAACAGCACGATGGCCCAGCACCGACACAACATCGCCAGGCTCCAGAACCTCGACATCAATCACGACCGCTGCGAGGACAACTACAACCACAACAATTACAACGTATCCAGGTCCGCGAGCAGGAACCACTGCTGCAAGGAGGAGAACGCCAATCAGACCCACCAGCAGAACTACAACAACGTCTCCAAGACCACGATCAACGCCAACAATCACACCAGCTCCAACATCACCCTGTCGATCAATCACCAGCCCAACAACAACAGCTATCACAATTCGAAGATCGCCGGTGGTAACAACCAAGCTGGTGGTCAGCTGGCCAACGGCAACCTGGATGAGCTATCGGATTTGCTGAGGTACGCCGACGACGAGGTCAGCGAGTCCAAGTCGCAGAAGGGTTCGCAGATCTCGATCTCGCAGCTGAGCAACGTCGCCAGCTCGGGCTACCAGAGCTTCGCCGCCTACAGCCAGAGCTCCAGTCCCGTGGATCTGACCAGCAACAACATCGCCAACGGTCACATTCTCAACAGCGCGCCCCTGGCCTTCGCCAATCCAGTCTACCACATGGAGTCGAATCATCATCACGGAAGGAACGGCAGGCGAGGCAGCACCAGCTCCGACGAGCGAGAGGGCAGCAACGGCGGTGTTGAGAATGTCAGAGGAGTGGATCTGAGTCCATCGCCTCCGCTGCAGCAGAACGCGAGGAATCTGCAGAGGAATGGACTTCAGTCGCATCAGTGGAGACAGAATAACTCGGCTATCAGGCCGGGCAACAATGAGCAGACGCAGAATAGTGTCTGTTGTACGAAGCTGAGGAGGAGGCTGTCGCTGGACTCGACCAGGGATCTGTCGGATACTAGTGAGGAGGAGAGCTGCGCTACGAGGAGGAGCAAGTCTAGGAGTCATCGAAGTATCGATCAGGTATATATAGCATGATTGGTGTTGAAATGGGTTTAACTGGATGGAATGTTTTTTCAATAAAAGGTCGCACCTCGAGAGCAAAACTACGACAACTTAGCATTTTTAGCTTGAATTCAATGCATTTGTAATTAGATATTTAAATTAAATAGAAATAGATATTGAACAGAATTTTCGTTAGGTATTAATTTTCGAGTATAAATGTGCTGTTTCTTTAAATTAAACGTAATATGTTTTCTTATCAAATTAATCACTGACCTGAAGACCAGTAATAATAAAATTTAATCTTGTTCTGAAGGTGCGATATATAACATTTATTGAAGTCACGAAAAATGTCTTAAAATACATATTTCTCAAAATTTCCTATTCACATTTGATTTAAGAAAAAGAATCAAAAAATTCTCTTTGTCTACTTAAAATCTAATTTTTTATTAACAATGTTGATAACCCTGTTTTAACGCGTTTGTAATATCTCATTCATCATTTATACATTTTCATCTTTGTTCTCTTAACTCTGTAACTAACAAAAACTTCTTTTGCTCTATTCGCAATTCCAGTACGAGGTGGAAATCGAGAGGTTGCAGAGCAGCGTAGACCGACTGCGCGCCCGTCTGGGCGCCGCCGAGGACGCCGATGTCGACGGCATCGGGCCGGACACCAAAATGAAGAGCATTATCTCCAGGTACTAATCTTTGATGATCGTCCGATTCCACGACTCCGTGTTCTTTTTTTTAAAAGGAAAATATAATAATTCTTCTCACTCGCTGTTCATTTTCTCGAAGTTCGAGTCCCTTCGGCTAATACGGAATGCAACTTGTTTTACTAATGATACTATGGGGTGTATTAATGTTTTTTTTTTATTATAAGACTAATCCTGAAATATGTTGTCAAGTGAATTTTCCATTAATTGGGAGAGTGTCATGGATTTGGAGTTTTTTTTTCAGAAACGCAAGTTTATCTGGTAATTCCATTAGGTGCTCAGCTACATTTTACTTTCAAATCTAAATTCATAATCATTCATATAAAAGTGTATAAAATCCTCATATTAACAATTGGATATACTTTTTTCTTTCACAAATTTTCATTTTTTCTTGCAGGTATATTTGCTTAGCAATTTATATTTAAATTGTAACTTTAATATTACAATTTCTATTATACAAATATGAGTAAACAATGGAATGCAGATGGAAACATGGGTTTGATATTTTTTTTGTAGTTGACATTCTTCCTGTACGAACAGAATAATTAATTAATGTGCACGATCATTGTTTACGAGAAAGTAAGGGATTTCCGCACTTGAAATGAATAGTGATATTTCAAATAAGAGTTTGCCTGATTGCAATCCTTCAGTGAAAACGCGCATCACTACTGTTCACCATCAGTCCTCATTTGAAAATCAAGTATCGATGCTTCAAATGCAAAACTTCTATCACGCGCATTTATCGAACAATCAAGATTTAATTACCAGAGTAAAATAAAAAAAAGATGCATAGTATAAATAATTAAAACATGGAAACAATTAAATTTTAAAGTAGAGTTGAAACTTTGTTATTTTAGATACTTGTCAAGTTAATCAGTATTTTAATTGACTGTGTTTTTCTGTGCATTCTCTTCGCTGCATTTATGGTATACTCTGGCTTGATCTGGATCTTGGTGTAAGAGTCAAATTATACTTCTAAGCTTCTAACATTTTTTACATTTTATGTCACGTGTTTAGCGTTTGATTGTCATGATTACATTTTACTATTGTCGTATTAATTTTTAATTATTACAAAAATATATATATACAGTCACAGCGCGCTCTACACACAAAACTGCTTCTTCTTCTACGCTCCACAAAACGTTGCGTAAGAATTTATATATACACAAGTCTCATTTATTTTACTCGTAATGTTATCATTGCTTATTAATTTGCGATTCATCAATATCAGGCATACTACAGAAGTGAAAAAGAAGCACACCACACATTCGATCAGCTGTTTTAACCCTGTTTATTATTATTTGATATACATATGCAACGATACTTTATATGACTTTGTATTGGTTGCTCGACTTTCAGTTTTTTGCGCTTCCTTGCGTGCAAGTTGTTGTAATACGCTATAATTTATGAAATACGTAAAATCCTGCACCATATAAGTTTGTTTTGCGCCCTTTTAATAGCGTAACATGTAATTATTTATTAAAAGAGCTACCTCGTAATAAATGGTAAGAATATGCGAGTACTAATAATACACAACATTTTCAGATACTTGGTAGCTCTTTGAGAACAAAATATTGAAACTAGGAACGTGTTAATATTTTGTTTTGTATGTATAATGCTTTTAGTAGAATTACAGAATATGGAACACTACATATTTTAGAAACGCATATAGAATCATCTTCATTTAGGAAAATACATACTCATCACAAGTTTTATTATTTGTTCAATTGTCTGTATTTTTAAATACATAAGTATACAAAGTGTTCCATATTATGAATACTTTTTTATTATTAATTATAGTTTGCTATACGTACATAATTATTCGATTTTTCATACATATCATGTATCATATCATACTTATCATGCATCAGCTCAGCCTAAAAATAATTAAATCCAATACTTGCTTTTCATTAATCTTCATAAAAGCGGAAAGCAAGTTATAAATAAAATAGCTTGTGTCAATGTTTAACCCTAGAACACCAACACGGGTTTGTGTGACCCCACGGAAAAAAAATATTTTAAGTTTTGATTTATAGCAATTTTTTATTTATTTAAAACACTTTTTTATGTATATAGCTATTACAGAAATGATGCTTTGACAAGAATATTCTTTTATGGTTTGCTTAAATTCGTTGAGTTTTAAGAAAGCTACAGATTTTCAATTGAAGGGCCGGATGCAATAAAAGAAGGACTAGCGCTCGAAAACGCGTCCAAAGAGTGAATTTTGAAAATCGATCAAATTGAAAATTTAACTATTGATACATATAGGGAATTTAATTGGGCATCTTTTCGTATTAAAACTAAAATTTGTATCTTCTTTCGTTTTCTAATTATTTAAGACAAACCGGAATTTTTAACTTGAACACATTTTTCTCTTCAACTCTTTGTAACTTCGTGTGGTTTTAAAATTTTTTATTTACATTTTAACAGAATAATCTTCAACATATTCTAAGTGTGTTAAAACATTTAAAAAATTTTGAAGCATTTTGATATTGCAGATTAGTAAAAAAGCATTTTGTTTGTATAGTAAAAAAGAGCGCGCAGAAGTAGCATGCAATTTATAAATCGCTTATACTTTTTTACCATTATCAATCAAGATTTGAAACTTTCCAATAAACTTCCTAGATATATAAGAAACATTTTTCTCGCTGAAATTTTTACGATTTGAAATTTTGTAACACAACTTTCATGATTTATTGTATCAATGGCAGATTTTGATAGTAAATTTTTAAAAAATTAACTATATGACTCTGAAATGCTTAATTTTTGTTTAAATGTTCGGCATAGCGCGTTTCTTACACATAAGAATTATACACGTAATTATTGTACACAATTTAGCATTGGTCAAATTAAATATAGATATATTTGACCAACGTTAAATTGTGCACAATAATTACGTGTACAAGTCTTATGTGTAAGAAACGCACTATGCCAAATGTTCTAATACACGTAGAATATGTTGACGTTTACTGTGTTAAAGTTTCAATACAAAATATTAAAACCACGCGAAATTATAACGAATTGAAGAGAAAAATGTATTGAATTCTTTTCAAGCTAAAAATTGTGTTTTGTCTTAAATAATTAGAAAACAAAAGAAGATAACAATTTTGTTTTAATACGAAAAGATGTCCAATAAAAGTCCCTATCTGTATCAATTGTTAAAATTTTAATTTGATCAATTTTCAGAATTCACTCCTTGGACAATACTTTTACGCGTATTCGAGCGCTAATCCCCTATTGCATCCGGCCCTTCACTTGATGTTGATGTTTAACGCAAGTTTCTTTGCACTGGTGTTCCAGGGTTAATAACATTCCTTCTTTTCAAATGTAATAAACCTAAAAAAGAACCTAAAGCAAGCCCGTTAGGCTGAGCTCCGCTGCAATATACCGGCAAATCCACCCCGCCAGAGGTCACCCCAGATCAAACTAACGCAATCCCCCTCGTCGCACTTCCAGGTTGATATCCGTGGAGGAGGAGCTGCGTCGCGAGCAGCAGAAGATGTCGGCGGCGCTGTCGTACAAGCAGCGCGTGATCGACGCGCAGGAGCAGCAGATAGCCGCCCTGGACGCGGCCAACTCGCGCCTCATGTCGTCGAATACAAGACTGTTGTCCGCATTAAGCACGCTGAGGGAGCGCTACCACGGTAGCGCCAACGGCAGCGGCACCAACAGCGCCACCAACGCCAACAACAACACCAACGGCATCGGCATCGGCATCTCCAGCAAGACCATCAACAACGGCAATTCCGCGAGCAACAACAACAGCGCCGGCGGCGGCAGCGGCAGCAACGACGCGGCGACGCTTCTGCAGAACATCGCCGACATGGGAGAACTCAAGAGCTCGTCCTGTTAGGGGGACGGGAGTAGCCTTAGAATCTCGCGGGGTGTACATGGATCGCGGGTGAGATTGATTTTGTCCCTGGTTAGGGGGGTTATATTGGATCGGTTGATATCGGAGTTGGCAGTTTTGAGTGTTTCTTTAAGGGGGGGTTGGAGCTTCAAGACGACGAATGCTCATTTTGATCTTCAAAGTGGACCATTGCAACTTCGGTATCGCGCTTAAGTTGGGTGTGGTTGATTTGAGATGTTAGAGGGGGAGCGAGACAATTTTTACCGATTGAAATGCTAACAATGGATACTCTTTAAAGTGTATATTATCTATGCGATAAACTTGGAACGGCGTACAATTATTTGTTCCAATGATCAATTCATATTTCGCGTGATCACGCGTTATGACGACTTGAAGGCAAGCAATTTTGCTTTTAAGAAATTTTTTTTGTGTAGATAAAAGGGTTAAACGAAAACGTTCACTGCCGGTGAGGCATGGAAACGTATATAAAGTCGGTATTGAACACCCTCTTTAAGAACTATTGTGTTTATTGTACATTTTTGATTTATAAATAAGTTCGATATATGATTTATAATTATATATTGATTGTTTAATAATTTATATTTCATTGTAGTGGCTATTTTATGAGTACCTCATGAAAGCTTGAAGCACTTGAGTTTCGAACATTGGTAATTCGATTAAATGATTGTGTTCATTGAAATTTCCTAACCAGGGATGAAATAATTAGAATTTCGGTCGTGCGCGCTAACTATTAATAGGGAAATTGCTTTGTTTTCTTTCGATCAAGAACTGATTCAGGTACTTCAGTAATTTTTATTGTATTTCTGTAAATGTTATTCTGCATAAATGATGTAAAACAATTTCTTTTATTTAAAATGTTGAAAAATACAGCAAAAATAATAGTATTATTGACATCTAGTTACAAAGAAATTCTAAAACTAACAGTATTATCTCGATTACTTAACAGTAACTATTATTGTTAACAGAAGAAAGTAAATTTTTCAATGCAATGGGAAGAATCTGTAGAAAATAACTACATAAATTTAATTTACGATTAACAGAAAGTTAATTATATAATTAAATTTTAAATATTTTCCAAAAAGGGATATGCTTTGACATATTACCCATATTTGTATTAAAAATATTTACCCCGAAAAAAAAAGATTTAATAGAATATAATTTTACAAAGCTATGAATATTCATAAAAATGAAAGACCTAGAAGTACTGAAATTGGTTCTTGCTGTCGATTAGTTTGTTGGTTTTGTTCGTTGCGTTAGATAGGTTTGCAGAAACCTAGTGAAACAGGCTGAATGAATTGTTTTTGGAAGAAGTTGAAAAACAAAAAATGAACTACGCGATAAACGACAATTATTTGAATCGTGTTGGCATTGATACCGTCGGTTTTCTATTTTAGACGACAAAATTTACTTTCATTATAATGTCGATTTCGTGCTTTATTGTATAGTAGAAAAGAGCACTTGATTTGTAAATCTTTTTTAACAATCGACACTGTTTTATTTTTTCGTTATCGCTATATAAAATAACAGAACAACAAAAACAATATGTTAGTACAATAATAAGTATCATAAAAAGTGTTTATCATAATAACATCGTTAGTCGTGTAAGGTAGAAAATCGATATCATCACGTACGCCAAGAAAAATATAAAATATTGCAGGAATGCCGTAGAATCCTCATTTGCTTGTATAAAGTATATATATTACGAAAAAGCATCTCTGCAAAATTTTGCTCGTTGAAATGAAAAATTTTTATGCGCGCGCATTAGAGGCTACCTAGCAATTAGGCAGAGAAGAAAACAAAAGAAATATTTATCACTGCTGTATTGATTGAGTAGACTAATTTTTACGTAGCTAAGCGCTCGACTTTGATTGGCGAAAAAGTTTCTTTGAGAAAAAAAGAAGCAAAAAAAAAGAATAATTAAAATCTAATTGCGATCTATCGGTATATTCGTTTATATATTCGACGCTATATAAGTTCAAATTATTGTGTACAGTTTTTACCATACGTATTTTCTGCTAGGCGACGTATTTTTTTCGTTTTCTCTTGCATCTCACAAGGCACCAATGAATTGGAGAAGAAAACAAAGAAATCGAGAGGCGGAGAAGACGAGTTGACGCTGCAATTTAGAATTATAAGTGATTATCACACAATACGAGGACGCGACTCGATTGTCCGTTTTAATGTTGTATTTTTGGCGTGTGTGTATCTTCGGCGCACAATCTATTATTTTTCATTGAGAGCACGTCACCTGATCGATCGGTTACTTTTCCGTTGTTTTCGTTTTCTTTCTTTCCACATTTAAGGGACGCTTTTTGTACATGACGCGTGCGCGTACTTTTTTTTTAAAAAGGGTGTCGAGTATAACTCGCACGAAGGCGCGAAAAAAAAATTTTCGTCGAGCTTCTGTGTAAAAGGTGTTCGGAACCTCGAAATGGGAAACTGTACTTTATATAAGCGATAATATTTATTTAGTAGTTTCTACCAAAGATATATACAAACAAACACAAAAAGAAAAAGTTTTTGCATTGTACAATGTCGCTTGAATTTATGTAAAATATCTTCGTTTTTTCTTTCCTTACCTTTATAATATTCGCGTGAGATATTTGGAGGAGGAGTAAATAATGTGTGAAACAAAGTACGGCTCGCGCTGTGTTAGAATCGCATCGAGTTTTTTGAGAAATCTTACGGATTTTTACGAAGTTAATATATACGATATATTGATATAATACATGCGTTTCTTGCACACGGCGACTTTTTAAACAAAACACAAAAAAATGCACAGAGATGAAAGAGACGTAGGAAAACGGAGCGTGCGTTTTTTACACTCGCGAAACGATATAAAAGAAAAACAAATATTACGGAAAGTGTGTGCGCACTGCATGACAATTAGTTGTTTGACCGCCTTTATACGCGAGCGCGTTGCGTTTTTACATCACAATCATCATTAAACTACAAGATTATGCATCATCCTAGAATTTATTATATATGACGTGCGAATGGCAAAGTGCGAAAGAGCGAATCAGGCGCGAATGATGAGTGACGTGGAAAAGATTTCTAACGTAGTCTAATCCCGTGGAAAAAAGTATTATTTCGTCAATATGTACAATTGAATTGTCATCGAGTCGAGATGTTTATTGAAGATAAAAAAAGAAACTTTCTTTCTATAAGAGTAATTATATTGTATAGGAATAGTATTTTTTGTTGTTTTTCTTTTTTTATACTTTTTTGTCAAGAGAATCAAGCGATTATTGCTTTTACGAGAGAGCATCCGCAACATGAGATTAATATATTTAACCACTTATCGCAATGGATGCTGTAACCGATGAAAAATTTTCAAAAAGAAATCTATTTATAAATTGAATATACAGCGTGTACATTACCTAAGTTTCGTATATTTTCTTTCTGTAATAGAAAATTGTATTTAAGCGTATATGAAGCATTAGATCTACACAACAAATAAACATGATTAGACACAAATAGTTTGTTATTCCTTGTTACCCTATATAACAAATCAAAATATAAATTTTCTGACAGATTTATTAGCTTATTTCCATATATTTCAAATAAAGTGACTTTTATAGTATAACTTTTTTCACTATTCAAAAAAAATATTTAAAGATGTATTGAAATATAGATTAATAGATACGGTGTGTAACTTAATTCAATTTTGGTATAAAAATTAGTTATAATTTAAAATTGATATAAATGCTTATAAATTAATTTTTGCTATTTATTTTGTAACTTTCAAATCGATTAAAAATTATTTAAATAATATCTAAGAAAGTAAAAATAATTTCTACTGTTATAACATTTTGATATTTATCTATTTTATTTGATTTATCACCGTCGATAAAGTGGTTTCCTAATTTGTCCGAATGAATACCGATGGTAAAAGAGTATGCAGAAAATGTAGAGCTCGTCTGTATCTACAGTTGAATAACCTTTCGCTTATATATTTCAAACATCGAAGAATAGGTATTATTATGCGACTTTTTAAAATGAAAATAAGGTCTTTTATTGTTTTCAAATATAGTATATACCATCTTTTTATACAGTAATTGCTCGTGTGGCGATTATTTAGGGGATTAAATTTTGATTGCTAGCATTTGCACTGACTGGGAACAATTAGGACGTTTCTTAATTTAAAAAAACGCAATCTCTTAAAACAATGTTTAATAAGGTTAATATATAAAATGTATTCGTAATATTAGTATTTATTCATCAAACAACCTGTTGACAGGACAAGAAAAAGATTATATGACAAAAAATTGTTTGTTTAAAAGCTGTATATTTAACTATTGGGAATAAAATTAAATCATATACTGTTTCACTATTATTTTAAAAAAATATATCATATTATAACATTAATAATAATATGATTTTCTCTTTAATACATTGTATTATTTGCAATTTGAAAAGAAATATTGATATAGAATTTAAATATTAAATTTTCTCTTATGGTTTCTGACTATATAAATCAGATAGATTGTCTAGTTTGATTTACTTACACGATTTTCTAGTTTTTGCATTACATCTGCTTATTTTACTTAGCAAGCTTTCATCTGAATTAAACTCCTTTATCCTCCATAGCCTTCTCTTCCTCAACGATGCTAGATACTACAAATCCAACTTCCAACAAAAATCGAGTACCTACCCACACATTTCGATTTTCCTGCGCTACACCAAAAGCTTTCTACAAGGCGTGTGTGTCTGTAGTTGGCCTTTTTCCCCCTCGCGGTTCTTACTTCTTATCAATCGACCGTATGTGCCAGAGAAGAGCCAAGCGCATCAGGGGGCGGACGGTAAAACCAGGCAAAAGACAGCGAGGAAAAATGCGAGAACGGGGGAGAGAAGCTTTTCGTCTAATCAATCTAATCGAGATGAACCACAGCCACGATGACGCCCCAAGTTGCGCGCGGATGCGCCCCGGGAAATCGATATCACGCGCGCGAGATAGACCAAGCCCCGGAGTGCGCCTGACGGGAGCGGTGAAAAATCGAAAATCCGATTCTTGCAGTTTCTTCTTGGGTTGGCGGATGGAGGCGCGGTGTTTCTTGATTATGTTCTCTTTTCAGGAGTATTACATGTGAATGATCAGTTTCTTAATGATGAACATGGTATATTTATACTCTGTCAGGCTGCTAATTTGTATTTCCATAATATCTATCTAAAGCTTTTCATTCATTTACAGTGAAGTAAAATAATTTGAATGAAAATAGGGAAAAAAAGTCTATACAATTTGTGAGATTTTGATCACATCGAAGAATTCAGATACCTGAAAACCGTTTTTGCACAAAATAGTTAGAACCTACGTCAAAATTTAGAGAAATATTTTGTATGAAATTTAAGAATTAGTATTTTATACAGTGTAAATTTGTAAAATTTGTACACTTTGTTTAATGTATATTAAATCTATTTTTTAAATATATAATAATTTCGTGTAACTGAATGGAAAAATTATCTGATCAATTTATTTGGTTTATTTGAAATACTTCCACTTCATTCGATCGAGTGCTCGATTTCGCTAATCTTATTGGGAGAATTAAAAAAGAATTAAAATAATCAATCAGATATTTGTATTGTTGAGTGTATGTACATCGAGATTCACGTTCATAATAAAAGACACATATGAGATCCAATCTAATGTATTTTGATCACTTTAAAACGCAAGTTAGCATAATCTGTGAATTCACATAACGTTTTCTCATACGTTATTTATTTATTTATTTTTATTTAACATTTGGAACCCGAAAGTTCATCAATACAAGAATGCAACAGATATTTAATATAGAAAAACAATATATATTTTTTACCTCTTTTTTCCATTTATTAGCTCTAACAATAAAGATAAGAACTTCATAACGTTAATTATCGGTGTAGCAATTCACTATAAAATTTTAATCTTATAGCAACATTTCAAATTAGTGTAAAAATCAAGGTAAGTATAAAAAGTACTACGATCTTTTTAAAATTTATTTTAGCAACTATAAAGAAACACATCTTAATCAGACCATACGCGCATAATTCTACATTTTATTTTTACAATTTCACCCCACGCTACAAAGAAAATAAATAACTATCCTCATCAGCGCCAACGAATTTACAGCACCACCGTGTCCGCTCAATCTTTTTCCGCACCTCGTCCCCCATTATCTTCTTCTGTTCTCTCTCTCTACTCTCAGCAACAATCTTCTCCTTCTCCCTCTCTCTCCCTCGCACATTTCTTTCTGTCACGCCGTTTCTTCTCGCTGCATGCGCCTCGCACCGAGGGAAAAGGTCGATGCACCATCGTCTTCTTCTTCTAAGCAGAGAGCCGCGCGGAGCGGGCGAGTTGTATACGGATTTGGGAGCGCTGGAGTGGAGCCCCATGCGCGTCATTCACTTCCGCGCGCGACGCCCAGTGCTGAGAGAACAGAAGCCCCGATGACAGAATTTTATTTTCGGTGCTGCCAGTGGAGAGCCGGAGCCGCATGCTAAATTGGAAGAGGCGCCGCGGATCGTGTATATTGACGCGTTAATCGCTTTCGCGGATAAGAAGGCGACTGCTGGGTGTTTTTGGCAGTGAGATTGGTTGCCGCGGTGGAGATTTATTCGATGGGCGGGGGATGATTGAGTTTGGTATGGTGAGATTTATTAGAGAATGAAAGGATTGATGGTCACATTTGGAAAGTAAAAAGCGTTCTGAATTTTTCTAAAGTGTACATTTTATGCAACGTTGTCGTATGTCATAAATTAGATAACTAGGTATTTAAAACTACATAAAATTTGCTGAATTGTATTTAATTATACTAAATATCAATGTTGATACTATATATTTTATCTTAATGTAAAGAACTATAACTAAAAATGGATACATTATATCTACTATACAACTCAAGTGGAAAGTTTGGATAAATTCTAAAATATTTGTTGAACATAAACACTTGTTATATTTTCAGATTTATATTTTAGAAAAAAGTAAATTGCAAGAAGTATGTCCAATAAATAGTTTCACTTGCCTCTCAATTTTAATTAATTTCATATTCACTCTTGTTTTTGTGTATTTTTTTATACACATTTTGTTTATAAACATTATTTTTATATTTTTGTTTAAAAATTAAATACGAGAAAAAATTGTATTCTTTTAAAAATATATAACAATTTAATCATAAGGTTAAATAAATAAATAAATGGTTATAAATCGGCAGTAGAAATAACAAATTCAATAAAACATTTCCATGTATTTAATTTGATTAATAGTTAGCCATTCATTATTAAACATAATAAATATTTGATCAATATAAGTATCGAATTGAATAAAAGCTTTTAGTTCTGTTTTCTACAAATGTTGACAATTTAAAATTATTATTAATATTGTTATAATTTTTATCGGTACCAATATCACGATTATGTAATTGCTAAACAGTTTAATTGAAGCCTAAATTATTTTATAATGAAGTCAGATGACTGTACCTCGTGAAAACGTTAAGAAATGATGTATAAAGCAGATTGATTAAAAAGAAATTCGAGGCGGTCATTGACTCGAGTGTGCGGTAATATACATACACACGCATGACGTTTGCTATCTGAACGAACGGATGAGCAATGGGAGGGGCGACCTTGCACGTAATTTCGCGGTCCTGATGTCATTATCGCGTGATAATGACATTCTAACATTCGAAAACAACTTCGAGGCTTCGCGGATGGTTCCGCCAGTTGACTTAGACCTACTTTTATTCTAATTTTGATTCATTCAGTTTTTCAGCTGGGCCATTTTTTTATCTAAACTTGAATGCCGCGCGTGTATACACCAATCATCATTGTTTTTGTAAGATTAAAGTGCGATAGTTTTTATTTCCTTTTTTATTTAGCTTAGTAAATCGAGAGTTGTTCAATGAAATTAATTTAAAGTTTGGCTTATGGTTTTAGTGTGTATGAATTATCAATAATATTTTTTTATTTCAATGTAACTATTTATTTATACATAGTTAATAATTACCAGACTTCTAGGTCATTTAAAAGATCATTTATATTATATTTAATTCTTAACTTTAAAGTTTTTCTTTTGTGAAACATTATTTCAGGCTCAATAAACTTTTATGATACGAAGATTATGTAATATATTGTAAGCCTGGCATATAAAAATGATTTCTTTTATTTATTAATTATTTTATTTTCTTCTATTTCTATACAAGATATCTAGCAAATAGTATAAAACAAATTGGCTATATACCAATTTTTTTTACTTTAATTAAGCTTTCATTCTTTCATAAATATTGTAGACATAAACTCATATGTATTTCCGATAAGATAAATTTAATGACAAATCATTTGAAATCAATTTCATAAAAATAACAAGATATTACGATATTCTTATTACATGATTTCTGATGTACAAAGTCGATGAACTCAGATAAATCTTGATATGGAAAGTAAAGTATCTATTATTGTAAAAGGGTACATTTTTTATCACTACCTCATATGGAACAAATATAGGAAACTTAAGCCATGCGTTTTGCCATTTCACAAATTTGTCTTGAATTTACTGAAGTTCGACGCTCAATATCGCACATTGTATTTAAGTAAAATTAGAGTAAAATAATTTAATCCTGGTATATTGTATTGTTTTATTTTCCGTATTTCAATATCTCAATACATTTCTTGTGAATATTACATTTAAAATCCTAGGTAATTATTATAGTCTTAGTCATAATGATATATTAACAGTTGACAGTTATATGCTTCCAAAAGTTGTATAAAAACGTAATCATATGTGACATTTGTGCTTTAATGTTCATTTCTACTAGCTTTTAGGATACTGAAAAGTTAAATAAGCTTTAGAGTTCTCCCCATATTCATCAAAAGTCCGAAACATATCTTCCACTTGATTTACTTTCTCATAAACTTTCAAACATCATACAAGATCTAAATCATATCTAATGGCAACGTTACTAAAAAATATAATAAAAATTAGTTTACAATTATGACTCAGTGTCGAAAGCTTAATCAGAAGCTAAACATCTAAACCTGTTTTATATCTATAAGAAAATTTAATCTTTATTCTTAATGTACTTTCTAATTTATAAAATCAAATGTTATGCCTAAAATAAAAAGATAAAACGCGGAGTATGGTAAAAATCTCTTGTATCTAAGATTCCGTGCGTATAAACCAATGCTTGAATACAGTCTCTATTTAACTTCTAAAAATAAAAATATATCGTGTAGTACGTAAAAATAGAGAGAAATATTCTCTATCTACTGGGCTTTCCAAAATGTATCTGACTGCTTCTATTAATTTCATTTCACTCTGAAAGTTAAATAGAGACACGGAAGCCTCGCAAGTGCCTTCAAATGCTCAACATAAAAAGATAACCTTTGAAACTCGAACGTCCACCTTTCCATAAATCGACCCAACCGCGCAACACCGCCGATTATACCCTCTAGTCCCTCTGCACTCGATTCCTCTCCATAACCACGAAGCTATACGCCAAACGCTCCAAAGAAAAGCCAAGTCGAGCGCGAGTAGCTCGCGGGGGAAAGATAAGGTGAGTATATACGGCGAACAAGTGCGATAAGCCGGCCGAACGAGATAGCGTCTGTACCTCTATCTCCCTCTCTCTCTCTCTCTCACTCACTCTCTTCACTGGTCGTCGCTGTGCGCGCCGCGTCAACGACGAGGCGAAGCGCCTCGCGACGATATCTCAAAGTCAATGTCCTATAAAGCACTGGCGCTCTCTCGCTCTCTTTTTTTTTTCTTTCGTAGCTGGAATTCGCGCGCGCGAGCGAGAGAGTTCATCGACGAGTTGAAATTATCGGCGCAGCGCATGCATAGCGGCGAATCGCGGAAGTGAATTCGTAGTAGCATTCCCCGCGACCCCGATCATATGCAGCTGTTTAATTGGATACGCGTGAGTGAGAGAGCTGCAGCATTGATGAAAATGTTGGGGAGGGAGTTCAATATTTTCGTGGGCGATGGTTGGAAATTAGGAGATTTTTTTTATTGTTTTTAATCTTGGGGAAGATTCAATTTTTTTAATTGGGATCGTTGGGCTGTTTTAATTAGCAGGTTGGGTATGTATAAGTGTAGGCATCAGAAATAATTCACAGGGAAGTGGATAGATTGAGGTATAAATATTCTAATAATCGAATTTAATTTTTTTTATGAATATTTGTTCTTAAGTTATAATTAACTGTTTACTTAATAAACTATGAATCAAAAGAATTATTTTCTTTTCGTTTTATCATAAGTTTAGAACTCTAGAGTCTCGCGAATCATTGACAGTGAATCATACAAAATGTTGTAATAGGTAATTATCAATAATAGAAGCTTATATCAGACTCACATAGAAAATGAATAAGTGTGCGAAAGTAGTTAGGATGATGAGAGTTTAATTAGTGCTCGTTCTACGTTTTTCATTCTATAAACGTTATTATAATGATTCTAGGTGATTCCACGATGGGTCGTAGAACTCGATGTGGTAATTGTGAGATTAGCGAGATATGAAACAGTTTTATTACTGATTGAGTTGTATTTGATATTTATTTTCATTAACTGTGCATTGACCGCTCAAGCAAATCCGTATAGTACACACATCGTATTGTTTTATTTATATAACTTATTGAAGAAACATTTGTCATTTCATTGGAAAGTAAACTTAACTTTCCTTAACAGTAATGTATAATGCAATACATTTATAAGTACGCATTTAGCATTTTATTCATACTTTTAAATATAAAAATTAAAAAATTTCTTATAATTAAGTAATATATTGAAACAAAATTAATAAAAATCATGGAATTAAGATAGCTCAGATTTTAATATTAATAATAAATGATTTAATACAATATAAACCTTTTGTAATTTAACGTTATTTAGGGGGGGCGGGGGGGGGGTATTAATGGGAGTGCAGGTAATGTGACCATCTTAAGGAACTTTCAATTCCCAGTAGATATAAATCGGGTTTTGGAGCATCGACAACTATTGAGATATGTTATTTGAACCCTTAATTCTAATACTTCACGAGTATTTGCAAAAAATGTAAATTCTAAGTAGTTAAAAATTGGTCACTTTACAAACAGTGTTGATAAAGTGGCCACCTATCAGTTCTTATGGTAAAGTCGTATACTAAGTGCTTATATAAAGACTTCCTTTATGTGTTATTTAACTACATGGTGCCGTAGCATACGCCTTGGTGTCGATATTTTGTGATTAGTAGGCCTAGAAACTTTGAAGAAGCAACCGTCGTTTTTATCGACGTCGATTGCCTTTTGCATTGCAATGCATTCGTATAGCCACTTTACCAACCGATAAACGTTAATTAAAGTTGCAATTTTCGCATCAAAAATAAACTCTACGGTAAAAACTGGCGCATACATCTTAAAGTACGTAAAAAAGCTACAATTTTATGTATCGTATGATTTTTCTTCCGCCCATATCACGCTGGAAAAAGTGGTTACTTCACATGCATGCACTGCTAAGAGATCAGAGTTTTGATACTGTTGAGCGTAAACGTGACACTATATTATAATTATAGGGCGCTAACAGCTAACATTTATTTTCACAATACATATACTGTAGGAGGTACAGCAATCCAGAATAACGCACACAGCGAGATCTCGTGTAGGTGGTCACATTACCTGCATGGTCACATTATCTGCATCCACCTTATTATGCAAATAAATTTACTATCTGTCGATACGTATACAAATAATATCTTAATAAAGAGTAATCTTACGTCATTTTGGTAAATATATTGAATATAATTACTTTTTCTGAAATTAAAGGACTAAATATTTATTATTTTACGATTAGATACAGTTTAAAGCTATCTAAAACATTAAGTTCTTTATAAATACTATAAAGAATATTGCCTAAAACTGTTATCAAGACTCATGTATTTGCTGTGTATTGGAATTGTTTTCAATTTAGATAAAAAGAATACTATATTAACTATAATTTTGAATATGCACGTTAAAAATTGTTGAAAATTGCCGTGCAATTCGTATTATCATCGCAAATATGCCACCAAAGTGCGATTTTATCAAACTTTCTACCACAAATCTTCTATCACTAAGAAACATTAATTTATCCTAGACAAAAGTACTAAATATTTCAATCAAACCAACTAATCTAAGAAAACACAACAAGCCCCACCATAAAGTAAACACACAGCGCACTCACACATCAACCCACAATCAATAAAACCCTCATCAACAACATTCCCACACGACCATCGCCTCTCCCCCCTCCCCGCCACACTACAAAAATAGTTTATCATCCCACGCACATATCACCCACCACGCGATAAAGCCTCTCCACACGCACACAGACATATAACACACTGCAGTGGAGTGCAAGCGCGTTGACCTTAAAAAAGATGCTCCGCTCCGCGCTCGCTCTCCTCTTCATGCGGAAGCAGCAACAGTAGCAGCAACAGCAACCCGCGCTCTGCGCTTGCTCCATCCATCACGCGGCGGCCCACAAGGACACGGAATACCAGGCCGCGGATAGCTGCGCTGACCCTCGCACTATGTGCGCGCGCGCGCGCGTGTGTGTGTGTGCTTTCTTTGACCCTTTTTTTTTCGAGGAGAGAAGAGAGAGAGAGAGAGAGAGTTTTTTAGGGGAGGGACGGAGAGTTACCTCCTTCGCGATCGCGGTGTGTGGCTGTTGTGTGTGTGTAGGTATAAGTACACGTGTGGTGCGTCCGACGAGAGGAGCGAGGAGTTATTTTGAGAGTACGAGTCGTCTAGGTGGCTGTGTCTCTATTTTTGGCTGCGAGACGTTTACGAGGGTATTGTTCGATTGTGGGCGTGAATTTTGGGGGGGAATAGATGGTGAGAATTTTGGAGAAAGATTTTGAGGCTTGAGCGTGTTATTATATTTTTGAAGGAATAGGTGTGTTTTGTACCGGCTGTTAATAATTATAGATAGATATATATTGATTTTCGTGTATATACAATAAATAGTAGGATACATTATTTTACACTGTTTTACATATTAATGCTGATTGTAAAGTTCGATACAACATTCGTGGACAATATATCAACAGGTTTATCATTCCTTTCGAATTTGTTACAAAACGCAAAATTTACAAAGGTTATTGCCTAATGAAGGTTAAAACATCAAAAGATGCCAACCGAAGTGCCGTCATAAAATTTTCAAAGTTCTGCTTTTATCCTCGCAGTTTTAAATATCGCAAAAATTTTAAGATTTTTTCATATTTATTTTTTTTACATCAATGAAAATGAAATCATAGAATTTTTTTACTCATAGAATCATTTATTCACATGTATCAATAAGTACATGTATCCAAAATGCAGCCAGTATTCAAGAAATAAAAATAAGATAAATGAATATATGATGAGGTACTAAAGGGGAATAATTGAGCAATCGTCTTTTACTACTTAATTATTACAGACAATAAATAATTGATTTGTTGGACGTGCTGGTGTGAATTATTGAATAAGACTAGATGAACGAATCAACTGAAAAGATAGACAGAATGAGTTTCACGATTAAACTTTTAAATTTGAACGTTCGTTAGTATTGCAACATAAAAAGAAAATTAATTTATAAGTAGTAAAAGCACAGTTTTAGTCGATATCCAATATTCTTGTAATTAACAAGAAATCGAACGAACATTTTTTTATTATTATAATCGCACAATTTTACAATTACTCAATATTCTACCAATTAAATTTCAAAAATATTGTTCATTCAATCTATTTATATCGAAAAAAAAAATCCGTCTGTATTCAAACCTCTGCGCGATCTGCTTACACGATCAATAAAAAGTGCATCGCAATTTTAATCTCCTCGCTCGTCTCTCTAATACCTCAAACAACACCCATACAAAGCGCCATGTAAAATACAGATAAATAACTTGGCAATCGCGTGCATTAAAAGCGAAATATAAGAAAAAGAGAGTACATAGAAAGAAACAGTCTCATCCTCACACACACACACACCCATACGCGCGCGCGCAACACATGCAGCTTTATAACGGCTGCATTAGAGCGCAAGCATGCACCCGTAAAAAGAGAGCGAAAGAGCGACAGAGAAAGAGAGAGAGAGAGAGAGAGCGAAAAATAGCAAGCGAGCGAGAAGGCGCGCGCTCACGGAATCAGGAAGAGAGAGCGTTGCACCGTCGAGGGTACACTGTACCAGTGAACCCGCCTCGAGTGTATCCCCTCGATTTCCCCTCGGTTTCCCTCTCCCCTCCGGCCGAGCTTTCCCTACCAGCTCGGTGCACGCCAGTTTCACCCACCCCTGCGACGATCGTCGCGGCTCGAGGTGTAACGGTGGAGGGAGAGAGAGACGGATGTAAACATAGCGGAGGAGAAGGTGGATGGTGGAGAGAGAGAAGTTGACGGGGGATGAAAATTCTTCCCCTATCGCGATTTTCTTTCTCTTTCGCGCCCCCTCGATCCCCTGTAAGAACAAGCTTGTGTGTGTGTAGCATGGGTGCGGGAAAAGCAAGCCCCTCGTCACTGTTGTACACGAATTTTTCTTTTTTCTCTTTTTTCTATTTGATGAAACAACGAAATGTGTTTGGTTGTAGGATCGTTTTATGCAGCTGATATTTTGGCTAGAGCAGTGTAAATCTTAAGTGTTGCAGCAAAACTATTAGCTGTTGCAGTAGGAATATTAGCAGTTGTAGCTAGAATATTAACTGTTGTGGCAGGAATTTAGCTATTGTAATAACTGTTAGTTGTTTTCACAAAAATATTAGCTGATGCAACAAGAATATTAGTTATCTACTTATATTAGTAAATCATCGAACAAAAGAATCTTATTTACTCTAGAAGAAATATCAAATGTTGTAGCAAAAATATTAGTTGTTGTAGAAAAAATATTAGCTGTTGTAGCAAAAGTATTAGTTGTTGTAGAAAAAAATATTTAATGCAGTAGAGAAATTGCACTGCTGTATTATAATTCTGCTCGTCGTTTCGCTTTTTTCAGCGAGCAATTTTTAACTGCGTTACAGTAAATTATTTTTATTATGTTGCCCCGACATAGACGAACAAATTTTATATATCCAGAAAAAAGGATTATACTCGCGGTATAAATTTGCGATTCTTTGGTGCTAGTTTCAGGATAGAACATTTCATATATTGACTGTTTTAGCTGCAAATATTGCTAAAAATACCAGTTTTATAGAGCTATCAGCTGCAAATGTTCTAATTTAGCGAACAATTTGTCTAGAAAAGTAGAATATTGTACTAATTTTATAAATAAATATACGAATCTAACGATTTCTATGTTGCTTTTGCAACAATAATTTATTTTTACATTCGATTACAGGGGATGCAAGTATGTGCATACACAAGCGATATTACTCGTTTATATGAAAGCATAATGTGCACGAAAAATGCACAATAAAACGAAACGAAAAATCAAAAGAGAGCGAGAATAGCGAGTAAGTTCATTGTCGCTATCGCAGCTATTACGAGGGGTGCATCTAGTTGCGCACACGTGCATCATCACCCAACAATCCAAAAACATAGCGCCCAGTAAGTTGCCTAGAAAGAGACCAACCGTCATCGAAAGAGAGCGAGAGCATCGAGTAATCTCGCGAGCGAGAAAGTCCAAGCGCTAGACAGAGACTCCCAACCAACACACACACACACACACACACACACATCGAACCTAGACAGAGAAAGCGTACACGAGCGTATAACCGCTCGCCTCGGCGGGGCGGAAAGCGCTCCCAACTCCTCGCTCCGTCGTAATAGAGTAGGGATGCGGATGCCTCTCGCAAGCAGCGCACAACGTCGTCTTCGTCGTCGTCGTCGTCGTCGTCATCCTCGTCGCAGCTTTAACACGCGGACACACGCATACACACACGTACGTGAAGAATCAGCCGCGGTAGGGGCCAGGAGAAGCTGAAGCCGAAGCTGAAGCTGTAGCCGTAGCTGAAGCTCAAATACTCACACACGCACACGCATATTCTCTCTTTCTTTCTTTCTCTCTCGTGTACCTCTCCCTTCCTCAACACAAGGGGCGAGGGGAGTATACACTCGCTATACCCATCAGCCGTGTGTGTGTGTGTGTGTGTGTGTGTGCGTGCGGCGTATGTGTGTCGTCGTCGACGACGAGGGTGTAGCGTAGTGGGGGAAGGCTCGGGCCGCAAGCCCGAGTGCGAGCGAGATAGCCGCGGCGACGGCGTGGAGAGAACGAGCGCGGAGCAGCGAGCGAACGAGCGAACTCGCGCGCGCTGCGGCCCAGGTCATTGACCCCAGCGGCTCGCTGCCGGCTGCTGCTGCTGCTGCTGCTGCTGCTGCTGCTGCTGCTGCTGCTGAACGAACGAGCGAGCGACGTGCCTGTGCGCCTGGCTTTTCAAGCTTACGAGCAGCGTGCGCGCGCGATCTTTCTCTCTCGCTGTGAGTGAGTTTGTGTGTGTGTGTGTGTTTTCTCATCGCGTTCACCAGGAGTCGTTGAGCGCCGTCGCGTGTCGCGACTGGAAGAGTGCGCGCGAGGGATCTCGCGAGTGAGGAACGGTGGAGGAATTTTGGAAGTCGGTGAAGTGCGTGGGGGTAGGAGAAGGAGGTTGGGAAATATAGGAAGAGAGATAAAAGTGCGTGAGATAGTGGGACGGAGTTTGTGTTTCCGCGTGCAGCAGTGGAAAAGCCGAGTGTTGTGTCGCAGTGGCAGCGGCTAAGGCAGTAGTAGAGAAGAGGTAGAGATAGAGAGAGAGGCGCGAAAGAAGTCCAGCGGAGAAGGAGGAGGAAGTGTAAGAGCACGGAGGAGAAGAGAAAGTGAAGTGGAGTCGCGGGGTGCAACAGTAGAACGGAGAGAGGCGGAGTGATTTTTTAAATAGAAGAAATAGGGAGGGACTGTGCGACTAATGAGAGTGACAGTGTGCAGTGGACAATCTTTGACAGTTTTGGGGTCTTTGTTTCGGAAGTGAGGAGGACTGTCGCGACCGGAAGTCGTTTGAACCTTGGGGAGAAGTGAGTGTGTTGTTGTTGTTGTTTACGGAAGTGAATAAGCAGGTGAACACGGAGAGGTTTTCGGGAGTACAGTGACAGAAGATGCCGGTGTAGCGAGGAGAGGAGTGGACCGAGATCAATTTTTTTTTTATGAGTAAGTGTGATCAATTGAGAAAGATAAAAACGAGTGAAGTGCCTTTGAGGTGGATTGAATTGGGAGTGAAATTGATATTCTTTGCCTTGAGAAGGCTCAGTTTCTTTTTTGTTATTTATTGTTTACGTGTATGGAAAGCTTCGAATGAAGTGTTAGTTTTGTAACTGATAAAGATGTTGTATAAAAATGTTGATGATTTTGGTTGAAAAGTGAAAATTTGCATCGTACATTTGGTGAGAGTGAATTTGCATTTTTCATCAGAGAAAAACTGAGCCATACTAAAGCAGGGGGTGCGATTTTAATTTCAAGAAGATTTACGATGTTTTTGTTCGTGCTATAATGGTGATTTTGAGATGTTGTTACGATGTATAGTATATATGTATGGTAGATGTAGTAGTGAATATTCTAGAAGATTCTGATCTGATCGAATAATTCGTATCAACTTATTGACGAATTGATTTCGTTTGAATTAAATTGATCGAATACATATTAATTTACAAAAATTATGTAATTCGTATTAACAAATATTTATTAATTTATTGTACTAATTACTCTAAATACGTAATAAAACAAAATTGTTGATGTTGCTCAAACAAACTTACATTGTTTGCGTACAATTAGAAATATTTTTAAAGAGAACGTTTTATTTGTAAAATAAAAATCTTGATAAGCCTTAACAAAAATGTTAAAAAAATTATTGATAAGGTTAATAAATTAAATGAAAATTTTGACTTCTATATAAATTGAAACCGATATTGCTTCCAATATAACTACAATAGTTCTGACTTCAAATATTTGAGCGACGTAAACAATGATTCATGACCATTAACCAGTGACTTATTCAGAGGAAACATTTTGAAATTGAGCGCTAGGGTGTTTTTGTTTTAGAATCGATACACTTCCCTGGTAGAAAATTATCTAGTTTTATCGAGGCCCTCGATTATTCCCATGGCAAACTAGATAGATCTACATAGTTCTAGATTAAATTTCCACCATGGTTATAATCAAAAAAATTCTATTGAATATTACTAAATATTTTTTAATTCTATTATATTTGATAATTAATACTACGTCTAAATGTTTTATAATAATTAGAAAATCTATTACATACATTTTCTACAATAAATAAACGCAAAAGCAACCATATTTGTGTGTAGAAACTCATATTTTGACTAACTATAGTCAGAGAAAAAATGTCGTGAAGAATCAAAGGATTTTAATTCAAACTTAGAAACCAGGGCATTGACCTTGCTTAAAGGGGTGCGAAAGGGAGAGACCGAGAAAGGATAAGAGAAATGAACACGTATAGATGCACCGTACCTGTTTCTATCTATCTTTTAATGAAAAATTCTATAAATATTAGCAATCTCATTGTTTACCATCATTTATTTCTAGCCTACGAATTACAAAATAAAATTTATAATTAATGCGACAATATACTGAAATTTAAAAATATCTTTATTTTATAGTCAAATATTGTTGTATTTGAATATAATTTCCTGAAATTTTCATGATAAGTATTTTTGAACAGATTCATATAAAAAATTACTTGAGCAACAATTTGTTTTCAATTTTATTCTAATATGGATAAATTGATTAATCTTATGGTCAGGAACAGTATGATGCATCTATTTGATAAAAAAGCTCAATATATTGAAATTTATGAATAACCTTTTTTATTGTCATAACTCATAATAATTTAAGTGCATTTTCCCCTTAAATCAAAATTATTTCATAAACAGTCGCAATAACAAAATATTTTGAAGTCTAATATATATGGACTCTCGATTTAAAAAAATCTTATTTCATCCAAATTCTCTAATAGATACTTTAAGAATCCAAAATATTTTGATGACTAATTACATTTGACAGAACACATATCATTCACAAAATCTTCTCTAAACTGCTTTTAAGCTCACCTCTTGAAGGATTTATAAAACGTTCAATTAGATGTTCATTCCATCTACGCTTCTTGCGGAAACTAGCACAGCTCAATTTTTTATAAATCAGTTATCTTTTTCAGTATAGTCTCTTACAAAAACAAGCAACTTTTTAGATTCTCTGATAATGACTAAGGCCCCATTCTCAGTGTAGAGCAGAGTTGACTCTCAGCAATATTGTATATAGATATACTTTTACACTGCAAAAGATGCGATTATTAGACACGTCTAGATGTCTCCCGGCTCCTTCACTGAGAATGAGAGTTTAATACGCTTTTAGAACCTGCAAAAAAATGAAACTTTTTCTTGAAGAATCTGAAAAGTGCTAGAATTCGTAGAACCCGGGTAAAAATGAGTCATATATAGTTATACATAACTGCATATACAAATCATATACAGTTATATTTAATTATATATGGTTATATATAATTATATATAAATACATATGATTATATATGTTTATATATAAGTTTTGTCTCTATATAACTATTCATAGGTATGTATAATCATATATAAGTGTACATACAATTATATAAAATTATATATAATTATATGTAGTTAGTATATATAATCATGTATAACCATATATAATTACAATATATAACTGTATATAGTTTGTATATACAGTCATATATAAACTATATATGACTCATTATCACCCCGCAAGGCTCTTGAAAAGAACTAGTATTTTTCGATATACCCGAGCTGTGCCATTCTTCGCAAGAAGCATCGCAATACTCTCGATTTCCAAAGAATCCCATTTCATCCAAATTCCCCAACGCACACTCCCAACACGCGAAGCATTTCGCCAACCACCCTCACCTACTCTCGATTTCCAAAAATCCCCGTCCACGCATACTTAATCCAGCCGTAAAAACACCTCCAGAAAAACGTGACACGCTTTCGCGGCCGATCGCTCGCACAACAAGCGCACAACCACGAGCGCGCTTCCACTTCCTCGTCGCGGGGAGCGCCGTTGCACTTCTATATATGCAGGCGCGCACGGAGAGCGGAGAAAGGGTTTTCTCTCTCTCTCGTAGCTCCTCTGCGCTCTCTCCCGTGCTGTGCACCGAACGTTGCAGCGCGGCGCGCACTGCACTAGCCCGCGAATAGAGCAGCGCCGCGGAGTTTCGCACACGCGCGCGCGCCCGGCTAGACGAGCGCTATCCGCGCAGCCAGACACTTTCATTGTCGTCCTCGTCGTGCAGTCGCGGCTTTTCTCTTCTCTCGCGCGGGTGTCTGGATTCGTGGATAATACACCGGTGCTGTGTGCAGATATCGGCGCGGTTTCTTTATTCGTTTATCGCTGGGTGTATATATTTGTTATGTGGACTGTTGTTTTTTGGGAAAGATAGATAGAGAGAGAGAGAGAGAGAGAGAGAGAGAGAGAGAGATAGGTGGATTTTTTGTTGCGGTTGGATGAATTCGATGTGGGACAGTGCGACGATGAGTTGTTTTTGATCTGCGAGCTGCGGATTCGTCGGGATTTGAGACAGTGATATATACGTGGGATAGTTGCCCCCGAGGCGTTTCTCTTATACTTTATTTTGATATTTTTATACTTGCTGGATGCGCAGATTTAGTGCTCGGATATTGATTGGATGTTCGGATTTGTGGATCGTGCAAGTTTGTTCCTTGATGAGAAGGGAAGAGAGGATTGAGTAATTTTAAACATGATATGATAGTCACAAGCTATACGACAAGAGTTGGAAAGTATCATTTGTGCAAATTTGAGTCTATAACGAACTTACCGGTTTTCCATTGAATCTAGCTTTATAAAACAAAGTGGCAGCCATAAAATCTATACAACAAAGTGCTTCTTACCCTCATTAGATCACAAACAACCCAAATCTACATAAAAAATCACATTCTTACTTATCGAAGACTGTCTTTCTTTCTGAAATCATAAAAAATATTTCAATAAATAAAAAACGCCTTGATAGAAATCTGTGCCTTCCCCATAAAAAATCGTTTTGAATCAATTTAAAGCCCGCGTATCTCCGATTGTTGTATCATCGCTCCTAAAATCCAGTGCACCTCGCGTCATCCGCTCGTCGCTTCCTAGTGAAAATTCTCGGGACGAGACTCGGTCGCCGCGCGACGATAAGATCGCGCCACCGCGGCTTGGACAAACGGGAAAATTACGAAAGCGAGCGAGCGGGCGCGCGATATAATTGTCGCGGATTTTTTGCGTCGCCGCGCCTCTCTGGAGCGCGCGCGAGATTTAATCGCGCACGCACTCGCGGGACACCATAGGCAGCGCAGCAGATCTGAAGTCCCTGACGCACTTCCGCGTGAAAGTGGCCGCTGCTGTTGCTGTTTTAGCTTGGCTTGTTGCGGTGGTGGTGTGAGTGTGTGCGTTGCGGTGGCTGTCGTGGTGGAAAGGCTGTCGCTTCGATAGTGAAATTAGTAGGGAATAGTGCGTTTGAAGTTTTATGTATGGGTGGTTCTCTGAAAAAAAAGTAATTTTAAACGTGATTTTTGTGGCAGATTTAAATATTGAGTGTTTATTTTTTTCATGTATTTTTTTGGATACAATAGATTTTTAAATTATCTTTAAATAAAGCTTTCGAGATATCTTCACTACGACGAAGTTTGCTATAAAAAAGAGACGTATTTAAAATAAAGAATATCTCTATATTTTCTCTTTTAATTATCTTTTTCAAATATCTATTTTGACAATGTGACGTTTACTTTGAAACGGACACAAATTACTCGTAGGATATTTTATGAGATGAATATTGTTTGTGGTCATCCATATAATTTACAATTTGAAACTGAATCAAGAATGAGTTACTTGTAGTATACGTTTTCTGTGGTGTTAAAATAATCATTTACGATCACTAAAGTCTTATCATTGAATTTCATACTGTAAGCAAGTTATTGATCAGAGATACAAAGTTACGTTTTTGTGGAGAATCATCCATGTATATTAGAAAGTTTAATAAATGTGCTTTGTGTAACAAATCGTTTTATGAATAGCCTCTAATCTTTAGTTAACCATAAGATGTATATTAACCTTGAAAAGTACAAACAAGTCACTATAAACCATTTATTAAGTCAATAATATGATAATTTGCACATTTAAACAAATGAATATAAAATACTTTGTTTTAAATACAAATATAAGTTTGTTAAGATTTTGAAGAATGTTATTTTTACGACAACAACTTCAATGAATGTAAAAAGAATATCCTTTATTTTTTCGATGAAGCGAATTTAATTTGTATGGTAAAGATTGGCCATTACGACAATCTTTACAATATATCCCAGACATTAATTTTCAAAACGCGTACTTCTCACATTTAATGTTTGCTATTAAATATAACTGCTTAAAAATTACGAATAATAGTCGTAATATTCAAACCATATTCAAATACAGTTAGTAGTTTCTTATTATGTCACTGTAACGTTAAATTTAACGACAGAAATTTCTCCGTGTAAAAGTCATAAAATGAAGTCAAAGTACGACTTCTGTAATTCGTAGCTTATTTTTCCCGCTTTTTTTCAGATTAAAGCTAAAATAAAACTTCGCGTGTGCAAAAACAAGCAATATCCGAGTTGAACAAACAAGACTTTCGGGTAATTTCGATTAGAATGTTATCAATATCAACGATAATACTTCGCTTTGAGTACTTCAACGGTATGTTGACTTCATAAAAAATTCATTAATAACCGATTTATGTAACAAGTACGCATTATCGAACTTTTTATTCGCCATTATTTTGTCGATTATACTTTACTTATCTGATTATTTTGCGCTACTTTTACTCGTAGTTTTCCAAACAGATTCAGAGCCGTTCAATAATACTAACCATCACCCTCTCCAAACCTAAACATAATCATCGCTAATAAATCTACATACTGCTTTAATATTCTCAACTACATCACACCTCTCTTACTCCACGAAAATAAACCACTATAAAAATACCTCCGCAACGCACGATTATTCAATACGCTCGTTTATTCCGAGCTCCAAAGCCAAGGTGTCAACGAACGTTCACTCCTTATCACGATCGTGCGTGTATGTGTGTGTAGATGTTATACGCCCGTGAAAAAAAAGAGAGAACCGAGGCTAGATAGATAAAAGCGGCCCCGAGAGAGTGACTTATCGGACGGCGGCGGTCGCCGCGCGCGGTACACACAGCACCAAAATATTCGACGGCGAAGGTCAAGTGCTCCATCGTCGACTTGTTTAAGAAGCCGCGTTCGGCGACGCGCGCGCGTACACGGCCGTGTTTAGCATTTTAAAACAGAGCGGTAGTGTCGGGTACGCGCGAGGAGGACGAGGCGATGATCGGGGCGATGCACAATCTTGACACGTTGGATGCAATTTGTAATTTGTGGTAGATGGGATAGTTTATGATTTCTATTTTTTAGGTTTACTAAAAGACCTTCGCAGTGAATGTTATAGATATCAGTTTAATTTGATATTTTGAAATTAAGAAATATTGTTGTTGTAGGGCAATACGTGTGCAATACTAACGGATGTTACGGTTGACTTAAGGTATTAATTGTCGTAAATTAATAGAACAGTATAGTTTGTAAAAAATAATGATTAAAATGATAGGTTTTTATTGTCTTGTTTATTAAAATTTGTTAAATGTGATCTATAATTATAGAATTTAAAAATTACAAAAATCATTAGTATAAGATCGAATACGTAAGACGTTGTAATTTATATAACTATCTAAGATTAATATTTTCAAAAGAAAATGTAACTTGTTTTTATTCATTAATAACTTTAAAATATAGTTTCTCAGATATTCGTAAAAGCGCACGGAGCATTTTGATGGACGATAAATTCTACACTGACAGCAGCTAAACAATCTTAAAAATCATAAAATAAATAAAATCAATACTTAATAATAATTGAATATCAAGCCTTTTACCTATGCAACTTTCTACAATAACTCAAATTTTCCTCAATAACTCCTCGCAAAATCATCATAAAAATCCACCATAAACATAACTCTCCACCTTCCAACGAACCGCCTCAACTCTTCCTCATCAACGAAATTTATGCTAATACCCACACCGCTGATTACACGCTCTTTACACACACACATGCACGAGGTCACCCGCGTCCCTCCCAACACCCCCTCCCTCTAAACCGTAAAATTCGCGATTCATCGTTAACGCACCCGGCGGTGCAGGAGAAAGTATCCGCTATCCGCGCGTCGGCTCTCGTCATTGTGTCGGTCAAGAGAGAAGTGCGGGAACCTTTGCCGAGTATCACGTGACCGCACGCGATGCGGAAATATCACCGCGGGCCGAGCGGAATAGGTAGGTATTGAACTATAGCTGCGCTGCACACGGAAAGCCATTTCTTATAAAGCTCGAATTGCATTCCCCCGCGACGACGACTACGACGTCGACGTCGACGTCGACGCGAAAGCTCGCTCCGCGCGTCTAAGGAGCCGAGGGCATGACCGGAAACTAGGCTGGAATTGTTGTGGCGCTCGGATCTTGTACATTTTTTGGGTTGTGTTATTAAATTGATGATAGGTGATGTTTCCAAGGTTCTATTCTGCGTTTGTTTTATTTTGGGTACACGTAACTTACAATTAAATTTATTTGTAAATTTGTACACATACTTTTGTTTTTGTAGCTCATTATTTATGTATGTTTTAATATACTAATTGGCTTCTATGTTTATATATTCACTAATATGGGTGATTGTTAAAAAAATTAAACATTTTCCCGTTATTTTGTTTCAGTTGTTATTTAATTTTGGCTGTTTCATATAGATAGGAAGATTTGCACTGTAATACACGATATAAAATCGCATTCGAGCTCTCAATTATTGTTTTAATCCATATAATGCATTAACTCTTTGGATCCCGTGTAACTCTTTTGGATATCTCTACTAATTAATAACAATTCTTTCACGATATTCAAAATAAAACAAAAATTTAAATTAATGTAGATTATACTTTAAATCGGCTATAAACATTTCTCTTCAAAAAAACAAACAATCTATTTTTGATGCAAAACTAAATTAACATTCAAAAATTTTTACTCTTATAAAATTTGACATCTTCTAACCAGCAATAATTAAGCAATAATTTACTTTTCACCAAACCACCGATCAATCATCGCTAAAAAATTCATCAAAACAACCCATCACCAGGATTCCTAAGCACATAGCCAACTCAATCACACCTCGTGGTAAACACAGAGCGATTTTCTAGTACACTGTGTCATCCACCGGTACTCTCGGCCGTTAGCCGGTCGCTCGCTCGGCGCGTGTCTGTAGAAACGGAGAGTCGGTAACGGTACAGCCGCTCGCTCGGTCGCGCGCGGCGAAAGGAAGGGGGGGGGGGGGTCGACTACTCCGGGACTCGGGACGAGCAGCGCAACGGCATCGCGAGGTACAATATACCCCGTTGCATCGCGCAGCGCCGGCACGGCAGCGGAATTTTAAAAGTGAAACTCTCCCGCGCCGCGCGGGGAGACGGAGAACCGTTTTTCCCCGTGGCTTTCGATTTTTTCGAAAGAGAGTGAGAGAGAGAGATAGAGATAGAGAGACGAGGGGATTCCCTTTCTTCTTTGTCCCTTTCTCTTTCTTTCTCGTGATCTCCTCTAGCCTTGTGAGCGGTTTTCCTAGGAGGCGGGATGATGCTGCGGTGTGTAGGGATTGATGATTTTCTTGGGATTTGGGCTTGTTTGGGATGTAGGGAGGAGTTTTCTTTTGTTGAGGATTCTTTTTTTGTTTGTGGGAAGAAGCACGATACTTTTGTGTTGAAATAAATATACTCAAAAAATGTTTTCTTTGAATTAAATAAATATTTGTTATCGTTCAAATAATGACAGGATGTTATAGTTTCATAGCAAACTGAATAGATTACATAAATATTAGACTAATTTATAGAATGTATCATACGTGAACTAAATTAAGACAGCTATTTTGTGTATTGTTTGTAATTGTTTTGAAGTGAAACTTTTATGTACGATAGAGTGAAAAAAGATTATTACATTAATCTTCCCATGTCTAGAACATCATGGAATCATATAACAAATAGTAATAAATACTTTCCTTCATAAAAAGAATTGAAGCTCGATTCAATATTAAAATTAACGGCATCTAAAATCTGCAATAAATGATTGAGATACCGATTACAATTGAAAAAATAAAATAAAATTTTCACTTCAAAATTTTTAGACAATCGAACAAAGTTGAGCAATCAGTATCTCTAGCATACTCACACCCCATTTGTATGTTTCTCCATCCAGTTGTGACGAGAGAGAACTCCGCGCGTGCCACGTGATATCTCGGCCTCAGCAGGAAAACGCCTTGTAAAGTCGTACGTGAAACACCCGGCAAAGAGAAAGAGAAATAAAGATAGTTTGAAAAGTGCGATCGAATCGCGTGACGTGCACAAAAAAGTTCGTCGTCGTCGGCGTCGTCGTCATCTATAAGGACGGTGGAGGACGATGTTATCGACGATCGTGCAAATGACGATGATGATGATCGTGAGTGTCGTCGGTGAAGTTCATCAGTAGAAGATCTCTCCTTCGTCGAAGTTCGTTTTGCTTCTAGACAGTGCGATAAGGGGATTGTTTGCGGCCAGTGCCAGGGCGGACACTTGTGCGCGCTTCTGTTGTGGTCAGAGAGTGTCCGAGAGTAAGATAGAGAGAGAGGGGGATAGAGAGAGAGAGAAGGTGGACTTTGGTTGGCAGGCAGTGCACTGGCGTTTACATTGATGGCAGATCATCGACGCGACAAAAATGTAAGCGATAGCTTCATTTTTTTTCACTCTTATTTCTTGAAAGTATGCACTTTGATCCCCGTCCTCTTCACGCACCTATTTTTTTGTTTTTCCCCGTTTTTTTAGGTGGAATGTTTTACAGTTTTTCCCTGTACATTTCACTTTTTTCCCCTGTATGCCTTCCCTACAATCTTAAAATAATTTATAATACCAACAGCACGGTAGATGTTTAGTTATCATTAGTTTCGCACTTATTCAAATTCTTACATTTATAATTAAGTGAATGTCTTATATAATATTTATAAATATTTGCACTTATTTATATTCCCTAAGTGAAATTTTCTATTTGTAATTTGTTTTTTTTAACAACAAATTATATTTAATGGCCGTTTGTAAAACTGTTTTACTGGGTATAAAACACAGTCAACGAGGAAGTCTGTAACTACTTATTAAGTCTGATGACTTACGTAATAAGAAATGCATGTGAGAATGTCAAAAACTTTAACAGCTATTCAATTATTAATATGAACTATGCCGCAAAACAAAGCCAAGCAATTATTATTAAAGTCACCAAGCAGATAAATTACGTAAAGTCAATTATATTTAACTGTTGGATGGTAAGAAATATCTACCTAAAAATTTTAATTTAGTATTTTATCCTGTTAGTTATTTACTTATCATTAAAAAATTCACGCATAAACAATCTGAAAGTTCATGAATCATAATTTAAGTTAAATACTATGAGAAATTTGTAAAGCTACTACACTGACGTTTATTTATCTACACAAATTGTCTGACCATAACACCTACTACTAGTTTACTACTACTAGTTTTAATTACACAACCTATACTTACCAACGCACGCCATTTCGTTAACTACAGCTCTGATACTACGATAAATCTCATTCATCAAAACCTCGTCATCAGTCATCGAACTATACCATCGCCGCCTGGCAAACCGATCATTAACAGCGCTCACTGCCATTCGAATCCCACATCCTTAATGCGCCAATAAAAGTGCATCAAGCGTAATACCTCGCACGGCAGCAGCTCTCTTGTTCAGTCAAGTATCTCCAAAGGCGATCGCGCTCCATAGGAAAAAGGAAGCGGAATACCTATAGTCTGAGCCCTCCTCGCGCTCGTAGATCGAGTTTCACTTCTCTCCACTGTCTCTTTCTTCCCGCGCGCGAGCACACACACACACACATACACTTGCACGCCGTTACACTGCGTGTGCGGAGAATCCGGAAGCGTTCGAATTTTACTGCAGCGCGAAGCTCCTCCTCTAGCCGCTGCTCTTTTTTCCGCCAAATTACCCTTCATTAGCTTCGTTAGCTCCGATGGCGCGCGCACGGACGGACGTCGTTATATCGCTTCTATGTATCGGGCAGCAGCGATGCATTAGCATTTCTAATGCGCGGACTATGTGCATGAGCCTAATTTTCATGTTGGTTTATATACGGATATACGATGTTGGCTGATGATGTTGGCGAAGCTTTTGATGGGATCGTTTTGTAGGTGGGTTTTTTTTTGGAAGGGTTTATATGCATATTATCGCGTGGATTCTGCGGAAAGAGAAAGAGAGGGAGGTGCGCTCGTTTTTTTATGCGGGTAATTGGCGATTAGCGGGCAGCTTGGCTGAGAGCATGATTGTTTTAAAATTAATAGCTGCGAAGGTTTTTACGGCCGAGACTTTCATCAGAACAATTTTAAAATTAAAAGGTAGTTGAGTTTTTCTGGAAATGTCAAATTAAACGAACATTCTGAACATTTGCCTTTCTTTTGTAAGCGATATTTAGGTTGTGAAAATTATTTTAAAAACTCACTAACACTGATTCAAGATAAGTTTAGGATTGTTAATGAAACCTCTGGTGTAAGTTTCAATTTTCCTTCTTTTCCAAATTTAATTTATTCAAAAGGTATTTTATTTGTTAGATTTATCTGCATAAGCATGTAACTAAACTATAAAACAAAACTATGATAATTCAAAAACTTTTTGGCTTCATTATAGTGTAAAAAAATGGCTAAAGAAAGTTTAAATTGTACGGATACCTTGAAAGTCAGTGCAAATATATAATGCCTATAATGTAATGATGAATTCTAAACGTCATTTTCCAAAAATGTAGAATTTTGAGTTGTTAGTTTTAAATGCACCGATTTTAGTTACTGTTCCGTTTCTGGCCGTATTTTGATGACAACGTAAACTAAGTAAGAAGTAATAAATTTAAGAAAAAGAAATATCAGTAGTTAACTAATAATACAATTAAATAGCATTACAAAGATTAGAATATATTATTTAATAAAGTAAAACAAGATTTTAAAAAACATGGCCTTAAATGTTATTACGGTGGCTTAAGGTAGTACCTTCACCTAATAGCTTTTTCTGCTATTATTACTTAAAGGTTGAGTTATATTTCTATCAAAATTCAGATCCTGGAAATTATGTTTTATTCTGCAAAATCAAATACCAATGATGGCATAACTTATGATGAATTCCGTTATTAATCAGTACGTATAAGAATGCAATACACTGTGCAACAAAGAAACACAATTACGCGCTGAAGTGAAGCTGTAAGGGGAAAGATTCCCTGATCGATGATTGAATTCATGATCGTCGACTGAATTAATACCGTATCAATTAACTTTATTGCACATTACTTACCATTCGTGTCATATTGGATCGATCGATGATGCGAATTGCGTTGAATGAATCGTTCGTTAATCGAACATATCTCGGCGATGCTAAATAATTCAGCATATAGAATTGCTGTCCCAGAAAACATCATTACATCTAAGAATTATTGACGATGAAATTATTCCCCAAAATTTAAAGGAACAAATATTATACCCACATACTTTTTTGAAAATTACATTATGTATATGTATGATGGAAAGCGACTATTTCATATATTGTATACTATCAAGAATTATTAATTCAAATCCATTGTACCGTCGAAAGTGTCTAATGGTTTATATATAGTTACACCTATAGTTTATAAAAAACTGTAATTGTTGGTAAAAAAGGTATACAACTCTAATATGCTCAATTAAACCTATACCCAGCTTTATATATCGATTTCATCTGTTTTACATTTTTACATATTTCATCGCCGCACGTAACGAATATAACCGCGTTAAATAATAAGGAAGAAAAGAATGCATAAGTTCATCTAGAATCAAATCGCAACACTTTGCTTCGGGGCGTGTAACATTTCGTTTCCTTTCTCGACAGTGAAAGAGAGAGAGAGAGAGAGAGAGAGAGAGAGAGAGAGAGAGAGAGAGAGAGAGAGAGAGTGAAAATAGAACCAGCACTTTACAACGTTTCAAGCACTCGTTGTTACGTTTATACGATGTCTCTCTAAACTGCAAACCGAAAAAGGCAGAAAAGTCATGCGACTCGTGTTCGATATCTCTCACGCGCGCTCGGCAAAAGTTAGGTTAGGTTCGTTCGAAAAGTCTCGCTTGCGCAATATGATCGTAGAGTTTCGTTTAACGTTAACGATAAAAGTGTGTATAACACGAGCGAGAAGAAAGGAATGGACATAACGTACCGAGATTATACTATTATTATGTGCAGCGAACCTTGGGGGGGCATTCTGCAGTGTGCGCGGAATGAATTCGATTTCATTCACTGACCGAAAGGTTTTTAATGAGTTTCTACTGCGCGCCAAGTCTCGATTTTCCTGAAGGACTTATGTTTCTTTTCTTTTTTTCTTCTGGTTTCTTGCACTTACTGAACTAGGTATATCAGTCTAATAATAAACGAGAGCATGCTGTTCGTATTTCTGTAACAATCTGTCATTTCAGTGTGACTACTTATAGAAACATCGAGATTATTGTTCAAAGTATAATTTGAAATTTCTTATTTTTTATTGTCGATATTTGTATTATGTAAATTACATTATGGCATAATCCTGTATTCCAATTATATTTGGTGTGAATAAAATTTGATTCAAAGAAATATCTGAGAAAATGTTTTAAATATGTGCATATATAGGGTAAAATCTAGTAGGGTTAAACAATATTTGTTCTGAAAATAAACGTATTTGAAGAAATAAATTAATTTTTGTCAAATTTAATTATCTGAAATAATTATTTATGTAATAAAACTCATGATTTTGAATTTTTGACAAAGTATTGTATACATTAATTTGTAAACTTTATGTAAAGGACCTTCAGTCCATATATTAAATAAAATAAAATAAAATAATGATACTTAAAAAATATTTAAAAGATACAAAATAGTAATTTTATTAAGAATATTTACTTATTACTTATAAACTTATACCACACATAAAATAATTACTATTTACTTAGCTTATAGACTGGCGGACATATGCTTAACTCTTTCGTAAGATATATTTTGAAACAGAAAATTACGCCTTGTCTGTCATTTTCATAAAAATTTCTGTACACGACATATATCTAATCTAAAATTCATGGGTGTTCATAACTATAAGAATCTTCCCTAAATTATTTAAAATAATCTAGAAGCTACAAAATATCCCAGATTCGGAAGACAAAAATGCCTCTCTCCCGTTCCTCCCGCGAACGAACGCATAACCGCCACTAGCTCGCGAAAAAAAAGCCATGCAACTTTCCCCATTCACGATCCATCCGCGTTCTCTTCCTCGTCTCGGCGGCGCAACACTACCTATATACACGTTACACTCGCGCTCTGCGATCAAAACGTACGTATAACACACACACACGCTCTTTTTTTCGCGCATTATCGACGACCCAGATTTCATCATCGTGTATCGTTCCGCATCATCGCTCGCACGATTGGATCACATACACGCATACACACGTATCACATGTACACACACACGCTCACGCGAGAGTGCGACTTTCCTTTCTAATGTTCAATTTGTACTCGTTAAAAGCGCCGGCAGCACGTGCGGACATGGCAGAGGAGCCCGCGTATGCATGACAAATGGCGCGGGGGAAACGTTACTACATGATACACACGCGTGGGAGGTACATTTGGCGTTTAAACATTTGTGGGTTGGGCGTGTTTTTGCGGATTTTCGAGGACTTTTCCACTGTTTCTGGGTTTTTTTCGCTTGGCTCGAGGTGGAAGATTTATTTTTTACTCTGTCTGTCGTCGACTTTTTATTTTCGGAGTTAAGAATGTTGACACTCAAGTCATGCGTGGCTGTTGTGTATTATACTTTTTCCTGAAAATAAGATTAGGATGTACTAGATTTGTAAGTAGTACTTTATCGGGTTCCTTTAGTTATGTGTTATCATTGATTAAATTGAATATATTCATATGCATGACAAAGCATCAAAGCGACTTTAAAGATTCATACACTAATGATCACACATTACTATACTGTATAATGAGCGTATTCAATGGAGTTGATAAATGAAAACACTATTAGACAAAGTTTCGTTCTAATCTATTTATCGTCTCTTTTCTTTAAGTTCTGATATCAATCGAGGTTGCTTTTTGTTGAGTATTTTTATCGCCTTATATCAGTTACTACGTTTTAAAATGCTTTATTAAATTATTAATCTAGCCCCTTATGAAAAAATAATAGCAGCAATCTTTCTTGGAATGAATATATTTATTCTTAGTTGAGTTAACAAATTAATAGTCCAACAGTGAACAGTGCAATCATTTTCACTAAAATCAGTATTTTGGTATTTTGAGTGAAAAATTAATTCACTATATTCACTGCTTGATTTCTTACTAAACTCCTACGAGAGATTTAATCACTCTGTGAGAGATTTAAACTCTTTTTTCCGTAGAAGTAGTGAAATGTCGCCCAACGAATTTAAAAGTGCATTTATTAAATTATACATTTTAATTATTAAGCTTTTTACTGTACCATTCAATCAGCTAAAAACACGGAAGTTTTGTATTATAAAAAAATAAATTCATTGAATTTAATTATTCCTAAAATAAAATCCGAGTGTACGTACAGCAAAAGTTGCGTGAAAAAGAATCGTTCAAACCTCGAGGATCGGCATCATCGAGCGCTACGCCGATGAGTCAATAACGCTCCGCAGCTACGAGCCGAGCCCGTGTGAAAAGCTTCTGAATACTCGCCCTCGCTCTCGCGCTCGCTTTTTGTGCAGGCGCTTCCGCGATTACGAGACATTTCCTCGGCGGAGCTGTGCGCAGTTAGCAACAAGCTGGCGTTACAAAATTCGCGCCTCCGCCTCTTCGTTTGATGCCCCGCTGAGCGCGTTCTAGCGGCGCAACATTTTCCCGATTGAATATATCGATTTATGGATGTACTTTCGGGCTGTGTGTGAGATAGTCTTCTTGGGAGGCGTTGGAGATATAGTTTTGGGAACTGTGAGTTTTTAGGGAAGGAATTTTCTATTCCATTTTTCTACTGAAGGTTTCCTTTTTAAACATTGTTTTTAAGACTATCATATAGGAAATGGGGTAAAGATTTTTCGGCCTTATATTTTAGTAAAAGTTTCTTTTTTAATGATTATATTCATGAAGGAAATAGGTTTTAGAACAATTAAAAAAATTAAGAAAACAGTCGCTGTTGCATGATTCTAATAATAAGTTTCTGTTATGAATGTGTTATACTTATACGAAAATCACGTTCAAAATTATCATATACCAGGTAATAATCCAGATCTTGTTGTTTATTCAGTTTTTTTTATGTGCTCAGATGAACACTTTCTGCAACTGTGTAATATTTTCATAAACGCTTATGCATACTTCATTGCATTCTTACCGAATTTTTATGAAGAATTTTCGCATATTATACATGAAAACACGCTGTTTATGCGGTTATAAGTAATACCTTATTTAATTTCAGACTTTTCATTCATGAGATCATCTGACTAAACGAAATTCTATATGATATAAACTAGACTTGGATAAGTTAATCAGACATTTGATTCTAAGTAGTAGTAGTTAGTAGTAATAATCAGATGTCTGTTGAAAATTTACTTTTCAGCAATATTTTATCAATTTAAAATGGAATGTACTATCTCCTCAGAAATAAGATATGTTTTCTTTGAATTTAAGTTTTTTAATCTTTTAATTTTGCTATGCAAAGATTTGTTGCAGCTATAAACTTTGAGTTTCTTATAGCCTCTGGCGCCTTAAGTTACACAATATTTATGCAACTTCGAAAAATCTTTCAATATATTTATAATCTAAAATATATTTGCACTTTTGAACATAATAAATATAATAAAAGTGTGATTTATTAAATAACAAACTTTATCAAATTTAGCGGTACACTCTCACATGTTGATAAGAATGCATTGACCTTTCAAGTATGATATTATCGTTTGCGGTGTAAATACTCTACGTTTTGAACTTGAATATATATATTGAATATTACAGCACTACGTATAATTATACAGGAAAAGTTTACCAATTTATAAACTTTATAATAGTCATAAAAGCCCTTATCTGCCGGAGCATTAAATTCTGTTTGAAGTGTTGATTTTCATAACTTGCTAAAAAGGTTAAACACATAAAAGCTTCTCTCATCTCTAAAGAATGTACATTATAATAATAACCCATAGTCTTGTACATTCTTGCATTAAAAATGTAAAAAGAACTATATAAAGTTATTTTATTTAATTATAAAAATGTAATCTTAAAATTAATGAACTTATTAATAATTAGAAAATATGCATTTTTCACTAGATACTAATAAATCTAAAATATCGGTTATCTGCTATTCTCTCTTTACTATTACATAAAATCAAATCAAAACATTGAAATATAAATTTGTAATACTCATAAGAAACTAGCCAATAAGTAAAAGAGTGTACTTTTCCATAGAAACATACAGTACATAACAATTGCAGAAACTTTCTCTAATCAGTTTAGTACCTTTATTATTAAATAGAATCAAATCAATACAGTCAAATATAAATTTGTAATACTCATAAGGAACTAGTCAATAAATAAATAAAGTGTGCTTTTCCATAAAAAACATACAGATCTCAAAAATTGCATATACTTTGTCTAGTTATTTAACTATCAAAATAAATCAAATCAAAACTATTTTCAAATACAAATTATTCATACTGTTAATGAATTAATTAACAAGTAGAAAAAGTACGATTTTCAGTAAAACAACTATCTAAAAAATTATTACTCTACCATCAAATAGAAGAAAAGTAAAACTTTATTCAAATATAATCTTTTTATATGTTAATTAAAAAATTAACTAATTAATAAGTAAGCAAAGTATGTGTTTCAGTAGAAATAGACAGTTATAAAATTTCATAACTGCTACTCTTTTAACACGTATACTATCAAATTACATAAAATCTAAAAAAAAAATTAAAAAAAATTAAATTTGAAGTTAAATTTTATTCAAATATAGACTTTACAGACTCTTAAAATTAATTAATAAGTAGCAAAGGTATGTTTTTCAGTAGAAACGGAGAGTTTTAAAACATTTCAGTTAAAAATACTCTTAATAAAATAATTAATAAGTAAAAAAGTTTTACTTTTCAGTAGAAACAGACAGTTTTGAAATATCGTACCTCGTACTTTTGTAACTCTTGTACTAACAAATAGAATAAAATAAAAATATCATCCAAATATGGACGTTGCAACCTTTAAAAATTCATTAACTAACAAGCAGAAAAGGTACGCTTTTCAGTAGAAACACACATTTATAAAATATCTGTCCTGCTAATCTCAAAACTACACCGAAACTTCATTCAAATCTTCACTTTTCATCCTCTCAGAAATTCCCCATTCAAATCCCCTAGCAATCCCACAAAAACCCATGCACCCATTCGCCCTTATTAAAAATTATCTCTCCAAAAGCATCATCAACTCTCCCTCAAAAACCCCTTCTCACCCCCAAAAAAACCCTCCACCCACCCACAATATCCAACATTCTACTGTCAAGCGCAAGCGTCTCGTCTCGCCTCTATACCGCAGCTCGCTCGCTCTCTCTCTCTCTCTCTCTCTCTCTCTCTCTCTCTCTCACCATCGGCATCGCAGCATCGACTCGGCGCGCCGCTCGTGCGCTCGGCGCTTCTGTGCCTCGGCTCCCCTCCCCCCGCCTCTAACCCGGAGTTCAACGTCCCCGGGCTCGGGTGCGCTCGGCTCGCTCGGCCGCGCTCGGCACTAGGTCAGTGATGGAGTCACTGGCCGCCCCGAGCGCCGAGGCAATGACACCGACGACGACGACGACGAGCCGCTCTATCCCCACTACCAAGAGCTCGGGGCTCTCTCCTACCACTGCGCAGCGGTAGAGTCGCGATGCGAGCGCGCGGGAGGAGGTCGCAGTGGGAGGGATGGCGGAGAGCGGGGGAAATGGCGGAGGAGAAGAGGGGAGACGACGTCGACGGATGTACATACGCGCGGCTGGTATAGAGGGAAAACGTCACGAGCGGCGCGGCTACGGCCTCGTCCCTGTCTCTCAATTTTCATTATCTCGCTGTCTCTGTTGCGCGCTGCCTCGCGCGATGCTCTTTCTCGCACTCGCGGCCGATCGGCTCGAGTGTGTATGCTTCGTATGTACACGCGGGGCTTGCGTGGTTGGGATAGGAGAGAGGCAGAGCTTGCGATTATTTTTTATTTTTGTTTTTTTTGGGGGTTTGATTTCGTGGGTGGACTGTTTTTTCAGTTTTGGATTTAGAAGGGGTTTTTGAAAAGTGGGAGGTACACTCGACGTGGGAAATTTCTGGTCGAATGCGTTGGAAATCCTCCAATGAGCTTAGCGAAAACGTGCGTTCGATCCAATGGGATCCAATGAAATTGCAGTATTTAAACATATTCAAACGCATTCGACCAGAAACTTCCCACGTTGAGTGTTCTTCATTTGAAAAAAGCGAATTTTTTTCGAACGATGTTCAGGTTAAATGAAAATAACTAACAGTTACCCTTCTGTGATAACTCGTAATCACCGTACATCTGTAATAGAAAAACCGCCGCCAATTATTCATGGGCACTTAGCTTCGTCAAACTAAATTAATTGTTCTAATATGAAATTCTTTGTTTTCATAAGTTAACGTAGTTATCTCTCTTTTGATTTCCTGCAGCCATTAAATACAAATTTAATAAACATATAACCTTAAATATCTTGAAAAATATAAGATTTCATATTCTGGTCCAAGAGCTCAGCCTAGACTTTCAAGAGATAGTGGAAACCTTTTCCGTCTTAATTTATTTATAAAGATTTTACATCATATGGTTCCAAAATATCGTCGTTAAAAAAATTACTTTTTCGTGTATAACAGAAGGAGGAAAATAGTTTATAAAAAATTTCGTGCCAGGGAAGATAGATAATTTTATTCGCTTTCAAATGCATTTACACTGAAGTGATCATATTATTTCTACATACCAAATTAATTTACCTCATTGATTTCAGAAAAATGTAAAATAGAAAAATCGTTGTAAAACAATAACAAGTCAGTGAATCTTAAAATTTCTTTTTGATTCCAAATCCTCATTAAGAAATTAAAAAAATGAGCCTCAGTTAGTAAAAAATGACTGCGCCGTTCTCGAGATAAAAGCGATCAAAAAAAAGTTTGAAAAGAACGTAACCTCAAATATCTTGAAAAATAAAAGTTTGATGATGATCTGGGCAAAGAATTTAGCCAAGGCATAGCTAAAAACTACCCTTTTAGAAATTTTCAAAAAGAATAATGCCGTTTTACTCAAGTTATCCGTCGAAATAGAAAATCAATGTTTTTAACGAAATAATCTTTTTCTCGGCAAATGAAAAATTAAATGGCTTAATATTACTTAATATTGTACTCTATGTTACTGATCATCCCAATTTTTTTCAATACATTTCCATGATATATTTCAGAGATATAACCGTTTCAAAAAAACGTGACGTTTCCGTGTATAACGGAAAAAGGGTTATAGAAAAAATCTTATAAAATATTTCGGGTCGGAAAAGATAGGTAATTTTAAGCTCTTTCAAATGCACTATCACTAAATCGATGATATTATTTCTAAGGTATTAAAAAGACCTTAAAACTAAAACTTAAATATCGAAAAACTCGATAAAAAACAGAAGCGCATCGAAAAGGAAAAATAAATATTTTTGAGCCACCTTTCTTTAAAAACATAAAAAATGAGCCCTGAAACATTAAATTTAACCCCGGATTACTCGATATATGGTGATATACAGCATACATCCATACATGCACTCTCACACACACATGTACGTACCGACGCACACACACATCCATACGGGCATTTTCTAAAAATAGTGTTTTTGGATTCTAAATGCTCCAAAAATATTTCTAACACGTTTTTAAGAAAACTCCTTTCTTACTATTACAAAGCTTCCTTTAGGAGGAAGCAAAATTAATTATAATTTATAATATAATAGTTTGTTGATACGTTTACCTTACTATAAATTTTTCACGTATAATTATAAAATTCTTGTGAATTTTCAATCAGTAGAAACAGCCAATTTTTAACACTGAAGCAGCAGTCTTAGTTTCAATAGAATTATTATAACATTCCTATACATACAAATATCAAATCATTGTAAATTTGAAATGAGTGGTAATGAACAGCTTTAAAAACAAAGCAGCTGCATTTTAAATTTCATTTTAAAATCAAATTACAAAAGTTTACTTATACAAATATCTAATTCTTACAAATTTCAATATAAAGACTCTCTGAATTAATAGGAACTAAATATTAGCGAAAATTTGTTCTGTACTAAACCGTTACTACTTAACATTCTTGCGTATAGTTTAAAATGTATGAAATGTCTGTTACTACTTAAAATTAATTAATATTCAAATCTTTATTAATCAATAAGATGAGTCAATCTTCTTATGATTAATAAACATGGTTAACTTTTTTAATGTACATTTTTAATCGTTTTCGTTATATAATAATCTAATATAATTTTTAGTGCAAAATTGTCGATCGGTATAATAAATAGATTAATTTATATAGATTGGTTATTATCTTGCATTTATAAATGGACTTCTCTGTATCCCTTTGGCTTCTCAAGCATAACACAAGTGTAGGATTATTCTGTTATACCGAATATGATTGTCACGGTCAATTGTCGAAGACTCAAATATGTATACCCGTAGTACAGACTCCCATTGTGTTCGTACAGATGAATTCAGAGTGCTGTTAACCCTTGTTACCGCTTATCTTCTCATGAATTTCTACGATTCTGTTTCACTTGAATATCTCTTATGATTATTTTTATATATAACTCAAATTTCACTTACAATTTCTCATATAAACTTATTCTTAGAAAAGTTATACATTTTAATATGTTGCATGTTACGCTGAAAAAAAATGTTATTTCGGTTTGTACGCTCGTTTACGATAAAAGCTTTTTGAATGCGTTCAAATTTTTCATTTTTAAACAATAAAAATATATCGAAATAGACGATTGTTTATATTGGTTAAAATTGAAGTCTCAAATGTGGGTGTATATTGGAAAAATACATGATTTTCCATAAAAATGGTCATATTCATAGTAAAATTTACTAAATAAATATTACATTTTATCATGAATATTGATATTGATGAGATTTTGACTCTAAAGTATATTGAATAACATACTCGACATTTTTAGAACGTTATGGACCGCGAAATCAAAGTATAAGGTCCTATGTGGGGCCTCGAAAGCTTCGTATTGTACTTAGTACTCATACTTGCCATCGTAGCGCTATCGCGACCCTCGATAAGGTACTTTTTATAGAAAATTGATAGTGTACCTCTGCTGTACAGATTATAATTTTAGGTATGTACATATTTTTTCCCAACATATATTAGCATAAGAAAATACACAAAATTCACTAAAACGCATTGTATATAAATAAAATCTGCAAAAGATTATCCAACGAATAAACATATCACAAGTTCAAACCAAAACTTCTCTTCCCTCTATTTACCAAAAAAACAAAACCTCCCACGCCTACGCCCACGCGACGAATCTCGTCAAATCCCCCGGATAGTACCTCTACATACACGTCGCCTTCCATCGCTTTTAAACCTTACTTAGCCCCACGGCAATCCTATACTCGTTCCCCTCCGTCCCGACGCAGAATAAAAAAAGAAAGTAACATCACCATCGCCGAGAACAACAACATCCTTCGCCAACTCCGAAAAGGAGGCGAACGACCGAATGAAAATCTCGGAGCATATTACCAGTCGCTTTTTATCCTTTTCTTTTGCAGCCTTTTAGGACCGCCCGCGCGCAAAAGCACTCCCTGCGCGAGACTTCGCGCGCCCCCGCGGTGTCGCACGAGGCGTTCGTTACTCTCCGGCTGTGATCGAAACGAGCTTGTAGAGCGCACAGGAGCTGCGACTGCACGTTGGGATGACTTTTCTATTTTGCGAAGCTCGGAGGTGTGCGTATACGGCTGGAAGGGTCTTAGGAAAACATATTCTGATTAGGCGTGGAAAGAAGGAGAGTATAGAGAGAGGAGGGAGATTGTTAGGGAGGAGGAAGGATTTGATGAATCTATTTCGTATGCAGATTTATGCTGATGCGTTTGCAAATTATTGTTTGCGAATTTTCTATTGGCTTAATATTGACGGAATAAACATTTGATCTAATTAATATAACAATTTTTTTAAGAGTACGTTGATTTTGCGCATAATAATAAATTTTGTTTTTGTTAATATATATGAGTAAAGAGACAATGAAAGAGAATAGAAACGTCCGAATTTAATAACATTTTCGTTCATCTATATCTATAAAAGAGTTTTTATAAATATATCTTTTTTATCTTTTATCCTCTTAAGGTACATAATTAACGTATCAGTTTACGTTTAAGTTTCTTACATTCTTGTCGCTTTTAATATTATACATTAATTGGATTACATATGCTCAATTTTATATTTATAAAGTTACGAAATTTGTATTCCTTTTATCATGTCGGTTCATTAAATGATAGACAACTACTTGCTATCTACCGTCTTTCATTTACCTCGGATCTCGACCTAACCAGTTTTTCATATATTCTCTAGCAAACTCGTAAAGCTCTCTCAACTCTTCTAACAGTAATAACAGAAATTTTACATTGAACAAAACCTTTTTATTGCAACTCCTATCTATTTATAACCGAATAAATACATTAAAAATGAAAATAAAAAATCCTGTAGAAACTCTGCCTATTGTTTAACCCCCAAGTAAATCACGAATATCGAACCGAATCTACATCTCTTACTATTTACAAGCGATCGTCTCCATCTCTATTTCCAACTCCGTATATACATGTATCTTCAGCGCGATTTCAAAGTATATCGGTATATAAAAGGCCGCGTCGCGCGTGTGCTCAGGTTAACATGAATGTTGCAGCGGTAGCCGCTGCCGCGTGCGCGTGCATGCATTATGCATGTTGGATAATTCGTGACTTTTGATTGCGTCGTGTCATCGCGTCGGCTCATCGGGGTCCCGATTGCCTTCTCTCGCTCTTCTACACTTTTGTTCTGCATGTGCTGTGTACCGCTCCATTCTTCTTGCTCTCGCTCTCCTGGTTTACGTTCTTTTTATCGTTTCATTGGATTTTGCTCTTCTTTTTTTTTTCCTAGACTTAGCTTTAGATGTATAAAAAAGACATTTTTTGTATCTTTTCATCCTCTAGAAAGGACAAAGAAAACGAGCTCTGAAAAATGAATTCTGACCGTGTATATCTACAGACATTTTCTAAAATAGTGAATTTTAATTCTTTAAGTCTTAAAACATGTTTTTAAAATGGTTTTAGTTTCTGAAAGATGGTTATATTCTTAGGAATCCTTCATTACAAAATATCCTATAACACTTGCAAATTTAAAACATGTAATTTTTTAAATTACATGCAGATGAAAATATTTCTAAATTTACATTGTTACGAAATAATAAAAATTCAACAATAGTATTTAAGATTCGTAAAAAATACTGGATTAGATCATTTAAATCGATTTTGCTGCATACTATGATATCAGTATGATTTTTCATTTCAGACTTTACTTTTCTAATTCTACACTTAATTAGCTTTTTAACTTCCACGGACTTTTGCCATACTTAAAGTTTTTCTTACTTATCAGACTTTTCTCTTTGCTGATCGAATTTTTTCGCGTTTAATTACACTTTGCAGGTGATTTCCTTAATTAGAGAAAATACCTCAAGTTCATTAAAGTTATGTACGGTCAATCATTTTAGTTTCCATGTAAAGCATGCGAAAGGATCGTGAATTTTTGGATTTAAGTAGACTCTTTTTATTACAAAAATCAGTACTTAAGTAGAATGAGTATAAAAAGAATTTTTTGCATTTCTTGTTACATAAGATAGTACATGGAAAAGCAATGTAGTTAAAAAGTTTCTTATGTAATGAGCAATAACCTTCTGTTCTCACAATTATTGCTGCATAATAAAGTGTTACGCCGAAAAAATGCGAAGTGTTTCTGAGAACAATAAGATGGTTTAATATAATCTCTTTTAGACTTTTTAATAATATCTTCTGCTAAAATAAATGTCCTGTGCATTAAGTCTGGCATTATGTTTATGTGGTAATTATTTTGCTTTTTAATGATTTTATAAAAATGTAATCTTTAAAAATAAATTATGCAAATTACACACTTCTAAAGCTAATATTTTAGCTAATGTTTCTATCCAAAGTTTCCTTTACCATAATTTCACAAAGAAAAACACAAAGAAAACGGAATAAAGAAGTAAATGCGGCAGCACTTATGATGCATAATGTAACTTTCTAATAAACAGTAAAAAGTACTTTAAGTAAAGAACGAGAATGTACTGCGTTAAATCACTTTTCATGTTCAATCACTTTTTTGTCATCTTATATTAGCATTATTTTATGACACAAAGAAATCTTTCCATATTCTCCTTACTTTTCATGTTTATGATATTCATAGAAGTTTTTATTTGAATTAAATGATTGTAAGATTAATATTTTTCAAAATATATTTGTTCAACCTGTGTTTGCACGCATCGTGTTCTAGTGAAAAAATGTATTCTTTTCAACACATAATGAAATGTGTCTCCTATTAATGAACTATTTTTAAAAAGCATTCTAAAAATCGTATCTTATATTTTATTTAAAAGAAACAATCGATGCAATTTTTAAGTAAGTTAAAATTAATTTTTTAATCAGTCTCGCTGTGATGCAACTTTTTATAATGCTTCTCCAAGATATGATTTTTAGTATGGTCCTCTAAAGTACAACTTTAAATAATCTTAAATAACTTAAAGTTACACTAAATCTATATTAGACTTGAATATTCACACTATCATTACGCGACATAGGTATAACATTGCAAACTCGTCTGACTCAATCTCCACATATGTAGCCAAATACAAAAAGAAGCTAGACAATGACGCAATAAAAGTTACGAATCGATCCCATTAACCAATTGATCCACTAACTCACTTTCAAGCAATCTTCACCATATAAAAAAAAGAATCTCTCCAAACGCCCTCTCGTTCCCCAAAACTCCTCCCCCTCAGCCTCAAAGAAACACCCAAAGGCCGCTAATCAAGCAAACAAAAGCGAGAGTGAAAAAGTCCGCTTGCATCGTCATCAGCCGCGTAACAGCGCATCCTCTATAATACCTCCAGGCTCGAGAGAAAGCGTGAGCTCTCGGCTGGTGTAGCGGTACCGTGAGTATACACACTCGCGCGCCTATGTAGCGGCACCGCGCTGCACGCACTGCATGCGCTCGCTTCCGGAGCGCCGGCGAAGCTTCGCTCGCGCGGACTTTCACTGGCGTAAGGCCATCGCACTCTGCGCGAGCTCCGCCGCGGCTTGTCTAGGCGGAGCGCGCAAGACTCTGCGAACGCGTGCAAAGGTATATATACGGAGAGTGTTATTGTACATGCATGCGTTCGCTTGGTAGGTGTGCGTGTGTAGGTGAGTTTAGATAGCTGGCGGGTGAGTCTTTTTTTTTCGAGAGATGAAAGAGGGTTTTTGCACTGCGGAGATGGTAGAGGAAGAGAGAGAGAGAGACTTCTTTAGAGTGACTAGTGTAGTGTGGAGTAGCTTGTCTTTAGGTCGAGATCTTTGAGTTTTTTTGAAGAAGCTGGCTGCACGGGGTTGCTTCGCGTTTTGAATGAGGTGCTTTTTTAGAGCTCGGAAAAGAGTGTTTTGGAAGGAGCACAGGTTTAGATGGCTTATATAGAAGTACGGTTAAGCTAACTATATTGAAGAAATTACTTTGATTTTTTTTTAAATATATACCTACGTGTATATATGGATTATTTCATAATGAATACCTAATTTAATCTTAAAATATTGTACGTGTTGACTGAATTAATAAATTTTCTTCAAATTTTATTCGAAGTAATTATCAAGTAAACGATGAATTTTGCATTTTTAGCACATGAAATACGTTACTTATCATATACGAAATCATATTCTTTTAAAGATTTTAAAATATGTTTTTGAAGTATAAAAGTAAGACATTATTTAACACCTTTTTAAGGGTAAAGAAATGTTTGCAGAACTGCTCTTTTTGTTGGTTTATATTTGGATACGCTAAAATCAAGATTTTAGTATCGATGTTCATTCATCACCAATTCAATCACTTGATGCGTGCTTGTTGAAGTAATTTTTAATGGATTAATATAATACTTTTATGAAATTATCAGGACATAATTTACTTGAAATAAGTGAAACAGAACATAGAAAAATGTTAGGTATAGGTCAGAGCTGTAACTCTTTTGTACACATTTTAAGTGCATATACATGTATTAACTGTTTTTATTGAATGTTATTATTCTTTTTTAATCTTCTACATTCTGTTATGCTTACTTTTAAAAGAAAGATGATATCATACAAGCTTCTAGTCAATTCTTTCAAAAATGCTTTTACAATTATTGTGTACCGTAAACATTAATCCTAAAATTTTCATCTGAACATCGCCAAGTATTATAGCTCAATAAAAAATAAACGATCTTTACAACCTCTTAAAATGCCCCTACAAAGAATTCATTGACCTTTTACTGTTGTCGCTTAAAGCTCTCTACGATTGCTTGACATAATGTACTAATATATTATATATTTTATATATATTATATATATTTTATATATATATATATATATAACACTCTAACCTCAAAATCACAACTTTGATATGATTTTTCGGCGCTTGTGGTATAAAATACGGTTCGAAACTAGTGCGTAAGTAGATTATTTACCTCATGTGACTTTTCACCTTCGTTTCGCTCGAGCGAAAAACGTCACATGTGGCAAATAATCTACTTCCGCACCAGTGTCGAAATGTACTGTGTTAATGTCATATTACCATTCTAAATCGTGCATCGAAAAATTCTATTTTATGCGAAAGAAAGTTGACAGTGTAGGTGAGAAAGAAAAAAAAACACTTATATTGTTTTTCATGATTTAACATATGATTTCTCCTGAAATAGCAAGTAATAACGCACACCTATTTCTTAATTTACGAGCATTAATTTAATCTTATTTTAAAGCAACCATTACAAATTCCGTTTTCAGTCTCCACTGCACTTGCCTACACGTGACAGTCGCTCCATGTAAAACCACCGATACCGAACATTTCCGCTTGAAATTCGTTCGAGCGTTTTTCTGCTTCTCCTATCTTCGCCCATTAATCGGCAATTTGTTTATCTTTAAACCGGCGGCTTCTGGTGTTCTCCTAGTTAGCGTATCGCGTATACTCTTGTGACTTTCGATCCGCGCTCGCATCGGCTCGTAGTCAGTCGCGCGCGGCGCGGTTTATTTAATTAGCCCGTAATTTAGCGACGTGAGTAAGCGTCTTGTACAGCTTCGCTGGCAGATTAAATCTGAACCGCGCGCCCGCGCGCCCGGAGAAGGAGTCGAGATTTATCGAAGCTGTTTCGATAATGTTACAGCCGCAGCGGTAATACTGTCGCGAATGTGCAATACTCAATAAACTTGATTACCTTTTTACTATGGGAATTTCGAATGAGATGTATTTTTAAACGAGTTATTTATAGAAAATTTAAATATTCCTGTGCTTGTAGATTTAGAAACTCGTTATAGCCTACGCTATTTTTCAAAGTATAGCACCTTTTCAAACGCAGATCGTAATACTTACAACACTTGAACGAAAATTTATAACTTTATTAGCAATTAATGCTCAGATGCCTATACAGATGTCCGTTAAAATTGTTTATCACGCAAACTTGAATCAGAAGGAAAAGTTGTTTTCCACCTCAACATAATCAAGTATGTTACAAATTAAACCTAACAGCTTCATGCAACATAAACTACACCCAGATCTTATCCCTCCATTCAACAAAACAAATTTGCAGAATATATTTATCAGCCAAGATCTCCAATACACACATACAAAAAAAACAAATCTCTCTGCACGCACCGCGCGCATTATTTCATCAGTCGCACAAAGGCTCGCAAACAATGCTTTCACCCGCTCGCGCGCGCGAGAAAAAAGCCTTTTTACAACCTCTCTCTATAACACGCGTCATTAACGCCCGCGAAGTACAGTAACACACAGAGCGCGAAAAACAAACGCACTTTCATGCACGTGCACACGCGAGCTAAAAAGTCTCCTACTCCGTGCGGTGCCTTTTATACACTCATATTTGTAGGGTAAGTCCGTGAGCACGCGCGCGCGCGGGATTCAATATCGCGAGGGAGCGCAAGAAGAAGAGGCTCTATAAATATTTGCCCCCGCGAGCTGAGTGCAGTGCGGGATGATGCTTTTTCCTTCTTTGCTGGATCTGTGCGCGAAGATGCGCGCAGGGGTAGTTTGAGTGTACCTGAAATGTGGGGGGATGTACGAGGGAGTCTTTTCTTTGAGGAATCGGGGGTTGGATTTTCTTCTTTTTCTTTTTTTTTTAATTGAATGGTGTTGATGAGTGTGACTTTCGGCTTTGTTTGCTTTGTTAAATGAATAGTTTTTGTTGCCGGGAGAGTGGAGCTGCGAATTGTAAACCTCCTTATGTATTTGTTCATTTTATAAGATGGTGCTTTTAAAGTTTAATGGTTATAATAACAGGGTATACGATGTATTAAAATATTCCCGAAGTGTATACTTTATAAAATAAAGAACAGCAAATTTATTATATTAAATAAGTATTTATGTGTATTAAATTGTACGAGTTCTTTTCATACTCTACTAAAATTAAACATCATGATGAGGAGAAGTTTTGGTTGATAACAATTACGAATCATTCTCGTTTTAACCCTCGAAATATTAAGATTGTAAACGTTACTGTACGAGTTAAACTTATATACGTTAACGTGATATTAAAAGTGAAAACTACTATTATCATGTTGTAATGTTCTGTTCTGAATAACTTAATAACCTTAAATAGTTTTACAATTACAAGATAACGAAAGCTCTTTCTTAATGAACTTTCATTTGACACTTGACGCTACAAATAGAAGTTACACAATGTATTTCTGTAGGTTTCCCTTAAATCATTGAACTGATGCTTCGTCTTGTGCTCGGAAGACAGTTTCGAACGCCTTTGTGTCTTGTTTCCTATTTTAGCGCAGCGTTGAATGCGCCCTACTCAGTCATGCAGTGTAACGCTTCCTGGTTCGAAGCGATACTTGTATATTTTTCCGCATCCGAGATGTTTGCATTCGTAAAACACATTTGCAGGGAACTAATTCTGGAAGTATTTTTACAACAAGACGTGCACGTTCTCTTTCAGACTGATGAATACTATTCTTCGGAACAGAAGAATTCTATTGTACTGACGCTCTGACGAAGAACGTCGCTATCTGCATTTTTTATGTGAAATGAGCTTCTTTTACAGTATTAGCTTCGGGATGAGTATTGTATAATTATAAATCAGGAATTGTTAATAGTATATAATAAACTAATCATAATCTTATCAAAATAAATCATTCAACAAATTACAGAATTAGTGATTATCGAATTCTATTAGTATCTATCTATCGAACGTATTTAAAATATTACACAAATGCACATAATTGGAAAAACATTTCCTCAATAACACCTATGAATATTCAAAATTGACAGCAAAAATACACTATAAACAGATTTGCATTCCTACTTCTAAAATTCAAATCCTACTCGTATCTCGCTCAAATCCGCCCACAAACTAACCCATCGCGATAGCGCATAGCCGTGAAAACAATAAACTAATTAACACGTCGAAAAATTCGACACTAGACTCTTGCGGCCGTGCGAACCGCCGTAACCTTAGCGTCTCATCTCGCACTCGCGTTCTCCGCGCGCAAGTGCACATTATATTGTTCGCGCGCTCGCAAATCAGTCATGGGAAAATAACGACTTGGACCTATACAGCCGTTATATGTAACACCTATCTCTCGCGCGGAGATACGAGGGGGTGCGATTTCTCTGTACGAATGTACACGCCGGGATGTATATACGTATATTGTTTTTATCGACCGTGACACGCCGCTGCTCGTATCTCTTGACTCGTGCACTCCCCGGACCGACAATGCGATCTATGAGAACTTCCGCTATCGACTTTTTGGGTTACTTCGTTGCTTTGCTTTCTTTCTAAATTCACAATTTTTCATTGTCAATTTTTTTCTCACTCTAACTTTTCTTATCTGTATAATACACATTTTTGTCGTCATTTTTAATGCAATTAAAAATGCATTTATTTTTATGATTTATTTATTTATTTATTTATTTATTTATAACCATTTTTAATGAAAAAGATATAGTCAGGAGTAATATAGGCGATTTTTACGAAAGAGATAATGTCATCGGCTCTTCTTATAAACGATAACTTTAGATATAAAAATCAACATCCTTCGTACAATATACAGGACAAATATACCCACAAAGTCAATTTTGTAGCATATTTTTAGGTATCGTAAAATTACGGTTAGTTTCAAATATACCCATTTTATTAAACTAGAAAATATTCTCTGTATTTACTTTCAATTTCGTCGAATTCGAAACAGTTCGTAATTTGTTCAAGGTGCAATTAACTTAGATAATGTAATACGATGTTTGACTGCATCATTATTCTTTTCATCCTTTTCTTCTGCTTCTCCTTCACGTAGCGCTCATTGTAAACATTGGTTATAAAATAAATAGAAATCATATGAATACTTGTTGCTTGTGAATCCAATGTAAGTCAATAATCAATGAGAGGCTTTCGATACTAATAAAATTAGAATCAGAGTGATGCGACTCGGTAATTCTGCTGGAGGTTGGGTAGTTTTCTAAAATGATCAACGTTTTTTTCGTATTTAGAAAGTTCGAGTTAGAGAGAGAAAGAGAGATAGTCTAGTGTATCATTAGGCCTTAGAATTTTAACTTAAATGTTTAAAACATCACGTTTTTCTCCCATACCCACGAAGTAAAGGTGAAAGTTTCCTAATATCCATACCCCTATAAGCCTGTTTACATTACCAGAATAATTGTCACATGTATACACCGCAAATAACCCTCCCAGCCTCAGCTCCTCACGGACTTTCTCACACCAACACACTGCAGGCACACTGCATACACACACAAACACATACACATATTTTCTCTGCACCTACAGGCTTCAGCTCCAGCAACGGCCAAGTTTATCGCCTCGCCGATAATTGATGGGCGTTTCGGGTGGCGGCCTACGCTCGTTGTTCGTTCACTCTCTCTCTCTCTCTCGCTCACTCTCGAAGTACAAGAGGAAAAGGTCCGCGCGATATCGCTGCCTCGAATCGCCCGAGCAACAATGCCCAGAAGTGTATTTCGCTCTCTCACTCACTTGCCTTTTTACGAGCTATTAAAATTAACTGGGTTACAGGTGCGATACTGTACTGTATAGAGGGAAGGTTCTCCGCGCGCGCATGGGTGTATTATGTATCTCGCGCGCGGGGCTGTAAAAGTTGCACTCGTTTCGCTCTCTCTCTCTCTCTCTGTCTTTCTCTTTCTTGAGTCTCCTGCGACTGTTGTTGTTGGATTTGAGAAGGCTCGGCGTTGATGTGATAAGGTGTACGTGGCTTTAGTGAAGCGAGATTGAAAAATCAGGTGGTACTTTGATTGATTTATGGGGCTCTGCTAAGTGCACGAATAGATTTAGGTTGCTTGAGAGGTCTGTAGGATTGGTTAAAAGTTAACCCGTATAAAGTAGGTTTCGTACAAACGTATGTCAACGTTCAATTTTGTATAATAAAAGTTCAATTACAAATATGTAAATGTATTAGATACATTTCTTGGTATGACATATTATGGAGGTAAAATAATATGCTGCATCATTCAAAGTATGCATTAGGGGAAACTTTTTTAATTTGTATTGTGGTTTAACTTATAATTTATGAGGAAATGGAGAAAACGTGTTGAAACAAATTTGTGAGATTGTGTTATATAAAGAGCATCTAAATTTTATTAGCGTTTTTAAGATCTACAAATGTTATCCTAAACTGTGTTAGTAATTTTATAACCTTCTTTTTAAGCAAATAAAATGTTACGTGACTCGGTCATTTAATGGCCTTACTGGTCATTTACTAGTTCAGTTACCTTAGAGTCGGTGGTTCTTATATAACTATTTAGATAAGTATAACAACGTTTTAAAACGCAATTTTAAATTTTAATGTGTATTGAAATCGCAGAAACTATACACATTAAATCTACATAGTTTCTCATGTTGGAGTATACAAAAATATTTTAACTTTATATCCTGATACTTGTTTTAGCCGCTTTCTCTGCAAACCTTTAAAGTTATTTTTAGTAGACTTTAATATAATTTCTAAGATAGCTACGTTATGTAACGTAATTTAAATTTTTTTATTGTATCTATATATGAAAATCGCAGAAGCTGCACATTAAAGTATGTAGTTAAATGTTTTCTCATATTTTGTATGCAATGGTTCTGAATTATATATTTATATTTGTTTAGTTGTTTTCTCTGCAAATGTTTCAGGTCATCTTTTGTTAACTTTATTATAATTTATGAAGATAAATTAATTTTAAAATTCAACAAAGTAGGTATAGCTTAATAGTTTCTTTGATTTCGTATCCAAAATTTAAAATTATATCTTCATGCATATTTTGGGTGCTTTCTTTGCAAATATTTCTTATAATTTTTAATAGATTGTTGTATTAATTTATATTAAGTTATAGAAATTTTTGGACAGCACGGATCCATGGATCTGCACTGAAAGAACAAAGACAGATATATACTTTTGTAATAGGTTTGACAAGGACAGACCAAATCCAGTTCTTAAAACCTTGTCATTGGAGAAACGACATTACACCACCCCAAAACGTTTTTATGATCGAGACATCCAAAATACCCTCCAATGTCCTACAAAATCTCGATCTCTTAACAGTCCACAGTACCCCCTCATTCAAAATCTCAAGAAAACATTTTCATACTCATCTCAAACGCCATCAGCAACAAACACTCGCAACCATTTGCACACACCAGCTCAACTCGCAGGTGAACGGCTCGCGGATTTTCACGGGATCCCAGTGCGCAGTTTAGCCTCCGCGTGGCGTGCACGGATTGCATTATCCTTTTGTTCGGTCGGTGGCGGTGGCGGCGGCGCGTTGAGAACTTGGCTCCTCGGGAGGTGAAGGGCAGTCGTTTGCCTTCTCGCGCGACTCTGGTGAGAAACGCCGCGAGTCGGGGAAATTCTGCGCCGCGCCGAGCTGCGTTTTTTCCTCCTGGGCATATTGCGCAATCGAGCATTGGCAGTGTGTGGGTATTGTGGTAGTTGCTCGCGAGGAGATAGTTTTCTTTTAGGCAGGTGGTGGGGCGTTCGACGCACGGGGAAGTCGTTGAATGCGTAACGGTGGATTTGTTTGAGAGTTGTAGAGTTGGGGGGATTTAATTGGCTGAGAACTATAGGTTTTTGGTGGTGGTTGAAATGGCAAGGTGACTATAGTATTTGGGATTGATTTTAGAAATTTGATGGTTCGTGCTGATAATGTAATTGTAATTCTTTGGAGATGTTTAGAGGTTGTTGATAGGCAAGAAATTAGAGTGATTTTTATCACCATTCAACATAAAAAATGAAATGTGTGCAAGAGAAGATTATGTCTAACCACATTTGACCGTTTCTACTTATTATTTGTAACTATAGCCTTGCAAATTATTGTCTTTATCTATCATTTTCTTTTTAAATTAGAAAAAAGTCATACATATACATTTATAGAATTCATGTGAATACAAGGACTATTTTAGCATCATTCAATACTATAAAATAAATTTGAATTCATTAGTGCTTACTAACAAATTCATGTTGATTCCTCTATAATCTATAGGAATAATATAATAGTTTATTTCTATCGGACCTGGTTTTGATGAAAGCAGATAATAGTTTATTGATTTTTTCATAATATTCAATAGAACTTGACCTTCATTCAATCTTGAATATTTCGACAGCTAACAATTCTAAAACGCTTTTCCAAATGTGAAATAAATAATAGAGAAAGTAAGTTTTGATTCAAGAGTTGTATGAAGATAATCAAACATTGATTTGTTGCCATGATATGTAATCTTTAAAATTGAAGTATTAAATGCATCATACAAATGAGAGGAAAATAATTAGATAAAGCGTGTTTTCTCTTCTTTAATATTTTATTTAATATTTAATTATTATGTTATCGAAATATTTCAATATAAATACATTTCTTTCATACGATGGAAGAATCAGTGAATTAGCTACTTTCTTCGAAATAAAGTTATATGGGAATAAGCTAAAAGTAATATTATATACCGTTTTATTATTATTATATTCACTATAAAAAAAACTTCGTTATCCGGAGTATAATAAAAATGCGTGATCTAGAGGTCTCACGCTCCCACCATCAAATTTATTCGATCTTCTCTAAATCTGTAAAAAAGATTCACCCAAGTACTTTCTCACTTCCATACAAAATCATCAGAACCTCATTTCCCCCCAAAGAAAATACTCTCCCAACACAGAAAATTCTCGCTGACCCAATCGGCAATCCCACTTTACGAAGTACGCATACATCCATTCCACCGCCAATACAGGAAGCTCCATCATCGCGCTCAGCAGCCTCCCTCCTCCCTCCACTCTACAGCGCTTACATACCGGCCGTTACGAAATGCCATTGCCGCGCGCGGTGCACGGCGCGGCGTCTGTGCGAAAACAGATCCCCGCTGCAGGTTGGCGGTGTGTTATACCTACGCGAAATCGCGCGGCTTTGATCCGCGAGAGAGCGCTAGACCAATACGTATACACACACAGGCTCTGGCGCAACTCACTTTCTCCTCGAGGACGATGCACTCTGACTCCCTCTCTCTCTCTCTCAGTCCGCCTTTTCTATGCCGGTGGATTTTTCTTTTTTATTTTATCTTGGAGCTTGGGCTGTGTAGAGGGACGCGGATGCCGGCGAATCTGGCGCTCGCGCGGATGAGTTGTTGGAGAGAGGTGCTGGAAGCGGAATGGCGCGCTCGCGATGCGTGAGAGAGATTTATATTTCAGAGATTGATGGATTGGATGGGGGATTTTTGAGTTACTGGATGGAGGTTGAGGTGCGCTTTTTGTGGAGGTATGTGGGGTGTTACGTGTGCGAGGTTGGTTGTGTAATGAAGTTTAGAGTGAGGCGTTTTTGTTGGTGGTAGGATGCGTAATGGAGAAGTTTTTTTGAGGGGATCGAAATTACTGGAAGGTCTTGATTTTCACAAAAATGACGTGATTCTTCACGCAGGAGCTATATCTCCTGAATGTACAATTACACAATTCCTTTTTTTATACTTATAGAAGAGTATTGTCAAAACTCCGGATCAAGGATTTTGTCAAAACTTTGAAGTTTGTCGCTTTTCTAAATTGTTATCTATTACTTTAGATTTTCTTATTTTACCAAATATTATTATTTTACAAACTGAGATAATTTTATTCAAAATATGACCAGGTGAAATTTGTCATTCAAGTATGAAAATAGACATCCAAGCTTTTAATTTAAAAAAGTTTCATACAGCAAGTTTACTTACTATAACATTTCCGTGACTACAATTTATCATAAGGATAAATAAACATGGAACTCGCTTCAAGAAAAAGTAAGAGATTGCTCAACCCTCGGTAGTTTTAAAACTTATATCTACTCTCATTTGAATTCATTAGTTAATGTTTAACATCTTGCCACACGCATTCTACGTAATTACAAAGATTCACTAACAAACAAACACAAGTATATTTTTTTAAAAATATTTATTTACATCTTCACATGTAACGAACAAAAGCTACTTGATCGACTCAAATGTGATAGTTTGTTTAAGTGCGATTACAGCGTTTCTTTCTCCTCTCTACTGTTGCATAACTATTGTAAAAGGGCACATTTAACCATTAATCACGAATAAAATAAAAGAAAATAAAAAATAAAAATAAGGAATAATAACATAATAAATAATTATATTGAATAATTTTATCAGAAATAAAGTTTTCGCATAATCTAGTGCCTTTGCGAACTCCTGACACTCATTATTCGTATAATGAATGTTTCTTTTCTACAGATATATGAATTCTGATACTAGATAACTATCGTATTATACCCACAATATCACAGAGACCCCTGAAAGTATGCGGATCTGAAAATACCACATATTTGGTTACGAAATAAAGATGCCTGCGACTAATTAGACGTTACAACGTTCACTCGCGCCTTTCATCAAAATTCTTCAAATTGCCCTCATCTCTCAAACCTCGCATCCTCTGCCACGCAAAACCGTAAAACCGGCAAATTAGCATATCGCTCGCAAATTATTCCGCGCATGTCTCGCCTGTATAACACGTACGTCTCTCCCTCTCCAATCCTTATAATTTCCCGAATCTCGCCGAGCACTTGAACTTCGTATATAAGCGGCAGCAGGGCCACCGCGCGAACCGTCGCTTATCTCTCGGCCCAGGTGAAAAACCTCTTATCGTTCACAGGAACCGTTACGCGATGCACACGCGTGTATAAACAAAAATATACAAAGGCGGAAGCGAGAGAATTGTGGGCGGCTGCGCGCGCGTGTGTGCGTAGAGTAAACGATAGGAAATGATAAAAGAAGAGACGTTTTTTGAGTCGCGCGCTCGGTATACGTGTGTTTGAACTAGGAATTCGACGGCGAAGGTTTTTGAACTTTCGGGCGATTGTTGCCCCGCTTCCCCCTCGCTAGGCGAGAATAGAGAGATATGATATCAAGCAAGTTCAGGCGCGGTTTTGGTTTATCACAAGTTCAAGCGAGTTTATTGTAGATAGTGGTGTGTTGAACGTATTGTAGAGCTTACGATTTTAGGATGGGTGAGTGTCAACGTTAATTTTTCTATTGACAGAGTAAATTTTAGTCGCAACTGTCAAAATGATATATATTATTATAAATCGTACTGAAAAACAATTAAAAAATTATCTTCTTTGAATAAGTTTCATTTATTTACTTTACATAAATAGAAAATACGCGTGTGTATAGGATTTTACATGAATTGTCAAAGAATATACAAGTGTAAGTATTAGAAAAGTTAGTGTTTTTTCCCTTTAATTGACTGATATAATATTCTTTTAATTATAGCTTTATTGCGTATTTTATTTAAGTTTGTTCGGTATTCTCATTTTAAATTATTTGGCAATGTTATATTACTGTGGCTTCCCAGAATAACCACTTAAGTCCATTTTTCGTGTTTTCGAGATATTGAGGTTTTAATTTTAATTTGCCATTTAAACCTATGCAAAAGAAAAGCATAACTTGTAAAAAAGAGAAAGTTTTAGATGGACTTTTGCAACCATTGACTTTTTATCTGAAAGTACACTATATGTAGATACCAAAATCACTAAAAACTCAATTTTCAAAAACATGGACTTAAGTCCTTATTCCGTGAACCCACAGATTTGCGCATATACACTTTACGATTTAAAGATTCAATTCTCTGAAAAAATATCCTTCAGCGATAATTAAGCTTTCTGACTGCACGCCCGCGCCCTACGCATAAAATAACAATTCCATGACATCACAATTCCAACTGCCTCAATCGTATCATAGATATTTCGAGCCCGCACGAAAAATCACAGAAACACACGTCTCTTAAATACAATAAAGACCACGCGCTTTGTTTCCTCCTTCCAATATATAACCCGCGTTTAAAAGTGATTCATCGATTACCCTATAAAAAAAAACCTCGTCGCCATCGTCGTCAAACGCCACACTGCGGAGTTCAACGCACTCCCGGCCCGCCAAAACGAAGGAAAAGAAAAAAATCCGCCAAAAAGTCCGCTGCCTCCGACAACTCCCCTTTGATCCTCATAATTTACGCACTGCGCTTGTCGATTATCAAGCCCGTGAATTCTTTTTCTCGACAGCCTGTGTTGTCTTTTCCGCGTGGGAAGAGTGCGAGAAAAGCTGGCGCGCGCGTGCATCGGCCTTTTTTAAGTCGCGCGAGCGCGCGCCGATGTTATTGACTCCCGCGTGGCTTCGCGTTAATTCGGCGCTTTACGATCGCTTCCTTCGTCGTCTCGAGCGAGAAGAAGAAGAAGAAGAAGAAGAAGAAGGAGGAACGGCCTTTGATTCGGTTTTTTTCGAGGAGACGAGTGACGTAGGCGAATGGCCGCGAATGTTCTTTTTTCTGCCGGGCGACGAACGGAGGGCCTTGTTATTAGCCGTGAAAATGCGAGAGTTTCGGCCGGCTCTTTGGAGGTCAAGTGCGCAAGCCTGGGCCACGGACATGCCACGGACGGTCTCAATGCTACGCCTTTATCGCGTGAACGAAGTATGGAGAAATTCCTATGGGAGCATTTTGCTCGCGGTGATTCATGACTGTATAATTTGACAGTTCATGATTATTTAGTTTTTTAAAGTAATTTTAATAATTTTATTCGATATTCCTTATGAATTTAATTTTATTCCTACTTTTTATAAATTGGTTAGCGAAAATAAATTTGAAAGCTATACTTGTACTGAAATGGAATTTATTTAAGTTTTATTTGATTAGTTGCCATTTAATTATGATTAAAACATTCATATTTTTAGATATGATCGAAGAATAATATACTACAAAAATAATATCGTTATATTCTAAACGATTAACTTATATATAATAGCATTAAAAGATTATTTCATTGAACATTCTATTTATTACAAAGTTATTTCTATATTTGAAACTTTTATTTTCAATTCAACTGCATACATAATCACGAATCCGAAAATGTCATCATTTTCTTCAGTACCAGTTTATTATCATAACTGCATAATATATAATATTAAGCACGAACTTTTTTCCGAGTTCATCCATCTTCGCTCGGAATGCTGCAAAGAAGTCTCGAGGATCTTAATTTTCGCTCGATTCACAGGATTCAAAAGTCGCGTGGAATTCAAACGCCCGCGAAGTGCCAGAATTAATGCGAGATCTTTAGCGAGGCGGGACACACTAGACAGTTCCGTCCTGCTTTTTTCTTCGTACTTCTTCTTCTTCTGGCTCTTTGCTATGTTTCGTTTTTTCTCGAGCGCGGCACACGGCACTTCTCCTCTGTATATCTCCCGCGCGCTCGCTCGTTCGTTCACGCGCACTCTTTTAACTTCGTTCTCGCGGGCTTCTTTTAGTTTCTGTCTCTTTTCCGTTCTTTTATAGAGAGATGCCTCGATGCTGGAGAATATTTCGGAGTTTTCTCGTTTCACTTGTTTTTTTCGTTTCGTTTTGTTGTACTTTTTCTTTTAATACATTTCGTAGATTTTGTGTGTACTTTTTTGTTAAAATACAATTTTTAGAGTCTGTGATTTTCTTTAGAAGTTAAAAAAGTGTCGGAATTATAATTATATCTTTTTCATCGTATGTCATACTTATATTATATAAATATGCTAAATTATAGAAGTTTTTTAAAATAATTTACAATGTGCAGTATTGTCTAAAGTATAAATGTTCTTAAAAATCAAGTCATAAAATCCTCTGTCCATCAGGACATTTTACATACAAATTCTAAAGCAGTTTCTGTACAATATAAAATTTATTCACAAGTCAGAATATAGCAATTCAAAAATTAAGTTTAAAAACTCAGATTCAAGTATAACGTTGAGATAAATTAATATTGTTCGTATCATGATTTATGAAGTCTTAGAATCTATATAAGTTTTAAAAAATATATTTCTTTAATAAAAGTGTTTTATCTATTAACTTATGTTAACATTTAAATACTACATAATGACTGACGAATAGTGATAATAAACCGATTATAAAAAAATACACGTAATACAAATATTTATATCCATATCATCAGATTAATTCAATGTTAAACAAAGAAATCGATGTTTCACTTCACATATTTTCACGTAATTTCCAAAAGAAAATAAACACCAAATCTCGAAAGAACTTTTCCAGTGCACAAGTAACAATACACAGTAAAGATACATCCAAATAAACATCGAAATAACTCACACCTTCCTTCTCTCTCACTTTCTTCCTCTCAACCTCACACTGTCATTCTCCTTAATTACTCCTCTTTTTACATCTTCTCTCTCTCGGTAGCTCCCATCTCTCTCTCTCTTTCTCCCACACACACGCGCGTGCACACACTCTCGCCGCGTAAGCGTCAGACGTCGTTACATATCTTCGACTGCATGCAGCAGCCAGGCAAAAATACCGGGCGTGGGAGCGATGACTCGGGCGTAAAAATATACTCTCCGCCCGGCAGTAGAAGCCGCCTGAAAAAGTCTCGCGAGAAAGAGAGAGAGAGAGTGACAGTGAGAGATTTGTAAACGGGTCGCGCCGCCGCGAGGATTTACGACGACGCGGTAGCAGCGGCAACGAGCGGATGGACCCGATGCAGGAAATTGCGGTGGTCTTATGTACGGGTATAACGGGGATTGAGGGACGTAGGGAGAGAGAGAGAGTGGATCGCGGAATGCAGATACGTGACACGTTCGCGAAATGCAGAGGATGTGTAATGGAAAAGTCGCACGGTTAAGAGGTTTTTAGAGGCTTTGGTGATGAATTAAGATGTGAAGAGGTGTTATGGATGAGATTTTTATGTGAGAGGAAATCGGAAGGAAGTTGTAACAAATGGGACAATGGACTTGTTAAAGTTTGTAATATATTGCAAGTGTTTTGATTTTAATCGTATAGAATTTGTATACACTTCTAATAATTATTTAGTATACATGAGTTTTAAACGAAGCATGGAGTTATGCAGCAAAAAGTACAGTAAAATTTTGATCAAAATAGCCGAAAATCTTTTTCTTTGTGTTTTTTTACATGCATTAAGTTTTTTTAAAACAATATGCTGTTTTCTGTGTTATTCTGGGTATAATATTGATTATTTTATTTATGGTTGTGCATAAGACTAGATGCGAATTGTTGCGCAAGAAATTTTATTAAAATCGAGTGATTTTTCTTGAAAATTATATACTTTATCTTTGTCAGTTTACTAATTCAAAGCTTATGACAATTTCAGAAAATTCTACTGAACTCATATAAAATCTCATGATAAAATTTAGCCTTCAATTTAAAAATACCGTAAACCGGGGTGACTTTGTGGCCAATTTTTAAATACTAACTTATGCATTATACACTCGCAAAGACACAGAAAAAAATTTAGCGTGGATCTATTTTGAAGGTTAGGTTCTCTAGAAACAAAATATACAACTATAGTATATTGTGTACCATGGAGGAAAAGTAGACTTTTTTCGCCCGCGTGTGAGGTTTGTAATACGAGCCGAAGACGCGTATTGCAAATACACAAGGGCGAAAATGTCTCTCCTCTATGGTGTACACCGTATTTTTTATTAAACATGTATTGATAAGGTGTATTTTTTCGTTCTTCGATACGGTGCAAACATACGCTTGTTAGACTGTAAAATCAGCCTACTAGAGTATTTAGGTCCAGCTAGTCGCTCGCCGGTCGTAAAACGGCCACTTTAGTCCCGCTATATGGGTATGAAAAAACGCATTTTGTGCAAGGGTGACAAAAAATAAATTTTTAATCGTAATTATTATTTATTTCTATCTCTCTGAATAAATTAAGTTTTTTTTACTTTTATTAAACCTAAAAAGACTTTAGTACCTCTACACTAATTAAAACTACCCTCTAATCCGCCATTCGTTTTTTTATTTGTGAAAAAAAACTATTACATTTAGTTTCCTTAACATAAAAACTATTTCTTAAATCAGTTTTAATTAATTTATATACCATTATTTTAGCTTAGATATAAATTATTAATCATATGACTCAAAGTCACCTCGAATACCGGTGTGACTTTGACCACCATGTTTTTGAATTTTCATACTACGACACACCTAAAAGAGAAATTTTTTATTCTTGGAATATGTTCTATAGGCTGCTATCATAATGCAAGAATTATTTTTATGTCGGTAGATATGATAAAATAATAGAGATACGTACACAAATTTCCAAAGTGGCTCAAAATCACCCTGGTTCACGGTAAATAAGAAAGTTTATTTATTTACTAAAGTCTTCTTATACGTTGTATTTTGAAAAATCCATTCGTATTCTAGTTATTATGAGTAAATTTCTTCAGTAATAATTAATATTTACACTTTAAATCAACGAAAAAAAAACTCACTCTTCCAAACGCACAAATTACAATCAACGAACATAAGCAAGCCTTCCTTCCAAGCCAACAATCTCCTCGCCCAACCCAGCCCAAGAAAAGACAAAAAAGAAGCCGCTCCTTTCTTATTCATACGCCTTGTCTAACTTCCTGTTTCCGACTCGAGTAATACGCTCTGTACCCACTCGCGCTCGCGGTAACCTAAACCTTGGAGCGCGCGCGCGTAGTCGTGTCCGCAAACGCAGCCGGCGCAACGAGGCAGGAATTAATCTCGACTGCACCGCCTTGCTCTTTCCCTCTCTCGAACGCGAGATTGCCTGCCTGCAGGACTGCATAACGACGCGATATCATAGACAATGCTGCAGCGCGGCGCGGCGCGCGATGCTTCGATTCCCGAACTTTCTCTTTCGCCCGAGCGCGCGCGCGCGCGCTGTAGTTGCAGCTGCAGTCGTGCTGAAATGAAGTTGGAGTTTAGAGCGCTGAGGTGCACGGAAGTTTAGACGTGATTTGCGACATTTGTTTGTTAATGTTTGGTGAGGGGTTTTTGGGCTTTGGATAGAGCGTTGGGATGAAGAAGATTGTTTTATAAGTAAATTGCATGATCTTTGAGAATATAGAAGCATTCAGTTTATTTAGTATCAAGACTGTAGGGATGCATATTTGTTTCGAATAATCCACTGTATTTTAATATAAGTTTAATCTGTTGGGATGATAATCACTCTACGAGTTTAAAGCATAACGATAGTTCATAATCAATTTTCTTAATTGTTGGTCTAAATATGTGCTATAATATATGAAAAATAGTACAGTGTATTCGTATAAAATGCATATACAAATTAATTAATTTTAATTCCATAATAAGTAGACTGCGGAAGTTTATGCAGGAATGTTTTGGTCAAAGGCAATGAATTATTAGAAAATGTACTTATCTAAATTTACTTTAATTTTTTGAATAAGTGCATATTACAGTATGCGAAAAATACTTAGAAAATACATAAAATATTTTTAAAATATATGCACCAAATAAACAAAAACATGCGAGAAATACAAAAATATGCAAAAATATGCATAAAAGAACCCTCTATTTAAAATATGTGTAAAATATCAAAAGTATATGAAAAATACCGTTAATGAGCATAATATAAGCAAAAATGTGCAAAAATGTAAAATATGCAAAATATATGCAATATGTAAAATATGTATTTGGATAAATATTCGTAGTCTAATAATCAGAATCTGCAATTAGAAACTACAATACCGATCCTGGTTGTTTGATAAAAACGTAGTTAAATTTCGGGCTCAAATGCTAGTTTCGATCGCCACAAGAACCTTTATTAAAAGTTTTAATTTACAAACATGTTTTTATCTTCAGTTTACCGGTTGATTCCATCAGAAGAAATTTTAATAAAAAACTTAAAATTCACACTTTCGGAAGGTATTTTTTATTCTCTTAAAATAGTGTTTTTTTTTTAAAACAATAGAACCATCTAGAAGAAATTAGAAATACGAAGCCGATTCCTGTACGTAACGCGTATTACACTTTCATAGCGTTTTTCTTAATCCGTCAATGCAGTGTTCCCTGATGTGAAAAATGTTAATTTTTTCCATTTTATTCATGATTCTGATTTAACCGACTGAATTAATTTAAATTTAGCAAGGCTTATTTTAGTTATGAACACATTATTTATGGAACCAACACATCGGAAATCTCTTTTATCACTTGAAATTATTACGCTTTTACGAAAATGCCGAATTATTGTAAAAATCTCTAAGCAGTAAAGGGTTAAATAAATATTTAAAATATGGAACTTATAGCTGAATATAGTTTAATACTGTTCAATCCATTTTTATGTTACTAATGAAATCTCTTGAAATTGGAGATATCTATATTAAATACAATGTACATAAAAAATAGCGTTTTGCCAGTGAAAGATTTGTCTAATATTAGAAAGTTATAAAAGTGAAACGTCGACAATATAAATTAGGTCGGTATTTCATGTTTTCTTACTAATTTTACTTTACAGAATTTCATAGCTCGAATGAAAGTTGAAGTAAAGATATTTTATTTATAACGTTGTTAATAGTTAAGAAAGTTCAAAGTCCTACTTTAAACTAGGAAAATATTTTCGTGTTACGCTACATTTCATCAGTTATGTAATAAATAAGTGGCTCATAATTATCGTTTTAATACATGACATTTATAAATAGCTAATTTAAATGATCGTGCATAATAGGAATCTGTGGAATTTTGTTGACGTACTTAAGAAAATAAAAAACCTTTTCTAAATGACCGCTTTGAACAAGTTTTTTACTTCTTGTACTTGTATATGCGTTACTTGAAAACTTATAATACAATCTGCTGATTTTTGAGATAGAAAGGACAAGTTCATATTTTTTTTTCATATTTTAAGTAAGTCGTAGTAACAATCAAGAATATGATATATGAAAATGTTGCGGTATAGTGAACATTTAAATTTCTCAACTCTCAAAACTTATTAATCAAGAAATGAATAATTGGTTGCAATTAAATAAATGCACCGAATTATGTCTAACTAAGACATCATTGACTCTTCTTATGTATTACTCTATCAGTAGCATGCAACGTTTCAAGAACATATTTCATTATTTCGACTGCAAATAACTATTCGAGCAAAGTTACGAGAGCCCAGCTTGGAGATTTCATTCGAATGCCATTCGTAGAAGCATTGAAACATTTGCTTGAAACTTTGTATAGCCGCGGTCTACTATTAATTACATAAGGTAAGACAGCAATTTCTTGTTTTACATAATTTGGTCTATATATATTTAATTGCAACTACGTATTATCGCTCGTTCGATAATTTTTAATTGACTACGACACCCACCTTAACAATCTTTTCTACCTCGAAAACCCTTTGACATGAACCTCCTAAACCGAGCATTCCATTCAATCAGCGAAATATCCACCTCCCAGTCTATCACCCACGATATACCGAGCGAGCGAGAAACACACTCTCGGGTCGCGATGCGGAGCATATATGCAGGTTGAAGGCGGAATTAACGTTCTATTTCGATCGACGCGACCGCGTCGCTGGACGATGTGCACTTTTTCCGCGAGAGCCGGCGGGCTCGTTGCATCACGACGTTGGGTCACGTGACGACGACGGCCACGGCGAGCGCAGACTATAGCATTATACGGGGGGGGGGGGGGGTGCCGGTGGGAGCGGGAATGACCTGGTTACTGACCTGCGTCAACTCTCTTTTTTTTTATCGGTCTCTCCTTTCTTTCTAAGCACAACAGGAGGTAGCAGCGTGCGCGGAGGGAGGGGCTTGCGTGGCTTGGGGATAATGGCGAGCTGTGGTGGACAGCGAGTTGAGGGCTTGGATTTTGTTGGATAGTGGTTGGTAAGGAGGCTGTGGTGATGAAGATTTTTTGGTTTAGTAGGGAAATGGTGTTATACGTGAATCGAGGTGGGTTTGAGTAAATTCGCGAGAATTGACATCGTTTTGTGTATAGTAGTCTTTCACTTTTCAAAAGAGAATTATTCTTTTTTATGTTAGTTAATTTATTTAATTAATTTACATTAATTGTATCTACCATAGTAGATACTATTAATGTAAATTAATATCGTACTAATCTGGTTCTTTCACAACTTTTATAATCAACACAATTACTAAATTTGTACGTATATTTTAGAAAATTATTTTCAAAACATTTATTAATATCGTTCATTTGATTATAAAATGTGGAAGTCTGATACCATTCGGGTATTATCTACTTATAGCATACTATTTGCCAGAGTACAATAAAAAATTTACGTTCTGAATTCGATATTATTAAAAATCATACATCTTCATCAAAGTAATTAAATAAATTGTATAATTGATATATAAATTACTACAACTTATGTATTTATATGTAATAAATAACAGATTGCAAAGGTTGAAAAAAGTTTTATAGTAGTAATTAGACATTCTGGAAAAAGAACGTTACTCTAATTAGAGTTTTCATGTTTTATGATCAAATAGGAAGTCTGTGTCTGATCGAGAATAAAACATACAATTAGGAAATGCATTGAACTCGATTAATGAAATGAATAAAGCAAGATTGCTATTTAACTTTTTATAGAGAGTTCAACTGAAAATTGATTGTTCATTTTAGGACTCAAGTAGCTTAATGTTTAACACAGGAAACGGCAATCAAGAATATATAATGAAATGATATAATCTTAGAAAAGTTCATAAATATACAATCAAATCACAAATGAAAAAAATATCAAGCTAGTAATGAACTCAATTTTATAATTGTATATTTATATTGAACAAAGCTAATTTTTATAATTCTTCAAAGTAATGAGCATTCATCGCTCTTTACATTTCCATAAACATTTACATTCGTCATTTCAAAATCCATACAGCCTTTCCACTAACAAATCAAAAACAAACGAGCAAACACCCTACCTTACCCGATAAGTAAAAACCGCTCAACAAATCTCACGCGCGCGATTCGTGATCATCCCGAGGACGTCGCCCCTGCACTGGGTCAGCGGTGAAAGTGCCTATAGCACAGCGTCAGCTAAAACGCCGGGACAGTCCCAACGTCGCAGTCGATCTTCCTGGACGACTAATTGGCTGCCTGATGGTGGCCTTTTCATCCAGCATTGTAACTCCCTTTGTCGGCGGTGCTTCGCGGTCGCGGGGTGATGGATTCGATTCGAGGAGTTTTGATGAAGAAGGATTGCCCGCAGTGGGTTCTTGCGGTGGAATCGCTGTGTTTACGGAAAAGAGCGATTGGCCGCGCGCGCGCGCACTGGTTTGCTTCTTTTGGAAGGAAAATGTAGGATGTTTGTTGCTTCCTGGGTTGTGGTGTGCTTACGTAAGAGTGTATTTCTCTATAAGGAACATAGACATTTTTGTTTTATAGCAGATAAAATGAGGAGAGTATGATTTTGCCAAGATATTGTATTGTATCTTGGAAGTTTTATATAAGGTTTATATTTTGCATACGATTTCCGTATGTATTTCGAAAATGACGCAGTAGAAAGATGGTTTTTTCATACCAGAGTTCCACTGATTGGGCAGAACTTTTTCTCATTTTCTAGTACTCGATAAATTATCCAATTCGAACGATTAATTGTAGACTTTAGTTTTTGATGAAATATTATCTTTGAAAATTTAATAGTTTTCTTTAAAGTAATATGATTTATATTAAAGTATCTTTAAAATTCCTCTTATAAATCTAATATTTTTTTTCTAAAAATCGTTTTCTCTTTTTTAAGTGTGTACTTACTTATATAAGAAAATATCGTTACCGATATGTCCACAAATATTTAAAAACTCTTTTTATATTCAAAAGAATAGCTATATTGGATTAATTATACACCCAATATTAGTATTCAGAAAATAGTAGAGGTTTCATTTTAAATCTAAGGTGGTGAAACTTGCAAAAGCGCAATGTAGTAAAAGCAGCGACGAGAAAGAGGAGGCAGAAATAATAGAGAGAAACAGAGAAAGAGAAAGAGAGACAGAAATTGCATAGCCCGACTTCCGCGTCACGATCTTCGTGATCTCCGTGGCAGTCAGCCAATCACGACTTGAATCTATATGACTAGATAGATCAATTTCAGAGGTACCTTCCTTGTCTCCCCGCATATACCTTTCAACTGGCAATGACTTATTTAATGCAAAATTGAACTCTCTATATTGCAAATTGTACCTTCGTTTTTTTATTTCTTTTAATAATAATACTCTTTTTATAATTGTATTTTTGACCACCTAAGGATCAGTGAATAACCAGCTAACGTGACATTTTTATTTGTTTAATAATAAACCTTTAAAACATCTAATCAATTCAAATTATTGGTATGATTATCGGAGTATTGCATTTCGGTTGCGTTACTTATAATTACAGTGTACGTTTGTTTTACATACTCTCTAAAGTAATGTAATAATATACTGGTAGATCTAATCATTGGTCGAGTTACCAAACTTTAAATTAATCCTATTATCATATATCTTTAAATATTTTATGCAAATAGTCCTTATATATTATTTATCATTCATTTGAATGTAATTATTACTATAGAATGACTATATTTGTATAATTATCTTCATGATAGTGGTATAAATCAATATATATATGAGTGTCTCTATCATCGACTCTGAGAGCCGATTCTTACCTGCACATTTAATTAATATTTCATACTACATAGCTAGAATTGTCAGAAGAATTAACTTACAGCGAAGAATTTTCCATAAAACGATTTCACCATAAACATATTTGTTAAGTACCAAAGTGGAATAAGTCTATTTGAATTATAACTTGAACATGACAATTTCAATAATTCAAAAATGAGTACAGTGTAACATTAAACGCATCCTGATGATACCATATGTTTAGGGGAGGCTAAAATAGACCCTTTATTTGGATCGAAAAAATTAAATCCGATTCAAAATCTTGATTCATTTGAATTGGGACAAAATTGAATCCGATTCAAAATCTCGATTCATTTGAATCGAAAAACACCGATCAGGTTCAAAATCCCGAACATCAAAATGCTGTGCGCTCGTCTGTGAAAAACAAGGAGCTTCGAGCACACGGCAATTAAAAAGTATAGTTTTAAAACTCAATTTGTATTTATACCTGTCAGTATTTAAGACTGTTTATATTGATACTCGAATATCACGAAAAATTAGAGCAAAACATACAAAAAACTCTGAATTTATCCCGCAATATCTGCCGCGCATCCCTCCCACACCCGCCACAAAAATCCATCACCAAATCAGAAACCTCTCTCACAACCTGCACCGCACTAGAACAAATCACGCTGCGCAGCGGCCACCGCTTCGTTATACAACCGGCTCGTATACTCGAATCTACGCGTCGCCATCTCTCCACGTGCTCTTGTAGGCCTCCGCGGCTCGCCAGTTAGAAAGAAAGGACGCTACGAGAGAAGGAGCGAGCTGCCGACCTCCGGCGCGCAACTTTCACTGGTCGCGCGGTCATGCGTGGGTTTGTCGATGAACAGGAGGACGAAAGTGCAGTGGCAGCGGTGGCCGGTGGTTAATTTATGCGCGCCGCGCGCGAGCCGAGCACGAGTGAGAGAGAACTGCGTGGTTTGTGTGGCAGGGTCAGTGCTGCTGGCCGCCGCGGTGCTGCACCTTGCCCTTTTTTTCAGGGGCTCTTATCTGCGCGATGCTTCAGAGCTGGATTATTTGGGGCAGGTGTATGTCGTATAGAAAGTTTTGGTGCGATTATTGGGATTCTTTGTTAGGCTTGTACTTTTAATATCGAAAAGAGGAGATTCTCAATTCGTTTGATCTCAAATTTTGTGAGAACGACTAATGTAGCAATTTTTATAAACTTGTCACGTTTAGTTCGGTTTAGGCCAGGAATTTTTTTTCAAAAAACAATGGGAGTATTTTGTTAAACGTAATGAATAAGCATTTTTTGTAAAATTTAGGTTATTTGATAAGTATAATGACTCTGGCCACCTGATAAAATCATATTTTTCTGTCATTTAATCACTTTTAACAAGCGTACTTTATATTAAGGGGTTATAAATTAAATCTTTCTACACCGTAAAAACTGATATCGTAAAATAATACGATACTGATATGGTATAAAATTGCTGATAATTTTTTTTAAATGATATATTTTTTTCATAAAAAGTTTTAATACAATTTTTTATTCTACGATATTCAATATCGTAAAGGAGGATGCCCATGAATGGCCTATGTCAGTCCCACACAGAGAGAATTTTCTAATAAAAATTATAACGAAATTCAGGGTAAAAATTACCGTAAATAACTATAAAGCTGGGACACTCCTACTTTCTGGCACTTTTTACTGATATGTTACTATAAAAATTACCTCATTGACTACAAATTTTACCGCACAGACTATAAATTTTACCGCACTGAATGGTAAAATTTACCTGATTTGAGAAAAAGAAGACAGCTGATAAAGGAAACAACTGAGCGTGTACACATTTTAGGTTAACTCAAATATAAATGTGTATAAATGTATTTATTTAAGTATTAATGATACTGCTACAACAATTGGAAGAAAATTCAGATTTTTAAAAAATATTTCGTACAAATTTTACCACAAATTTTGGTTTTCTCTAAGATTCGTACAGGAAACTTTTACTCTACGGCAGGCAAATTGTACCCTTCAGTACGGTAAAATTTATCGTAAATATCAATAAAATCTGCCGGAAAGTTAGAGTGTCCCAGCTTTATAGTCATTCACGGTAATTTTTACTGCGAATTTCGTCATAATTTTTATTAGAAAATTCTCTCCGTGCAGGTAAAGCATTGATAGGGGACCTATAACAGTGATAAGAGCATGAAGGATTTATAAAATCTTAAGCATTTAAACAAAAGTATCCTTTTGTATAAAGTAAAAACATAAAAAAGAATTAATTCCCTGAATTGTTATTACTTAATATCTGATAAAATCTTGATTTTTTCACTTATTTTCGGATTTGGCCCATTCTTTTAACTTTGACTTCACTTCCCAAGATTAAATTTTTGTTTAATGTTCATATTTTGACAAACTCTAACCAATAGTGTTAGTTTTGTACATCACCCAGCGTTTCCTGGCTTATTATGCATCCGTGGGTATCCTCCTTTACGAAATTCATATTATAAATTTTACAATATAAATATTGTTTTATAAAAATGTATTTAATTGTTTAATGAAAAAATATATAATTTTGAAAAGAATTTTTATTAGCAATTTTTTACGATATCAATATCATAATTTTTTTATGATTAACTTTACCCGATTATCATGCTAGGCATATTAAAGGAAAAAAATAAGAAACAACCTTTAATTTCCTTTACGAGCATATATAGTTCATTAGAATTAATTAAAGTTCCAAATATCAAATTACATCACCTAGAAAGCTGTCACATTCTATCTTACACTTTCTCACATCCACCGTTTCTCACAAAATACAAAAACCGCACAGCACTCACCTACAACCATACCTACTTCCTCAAAGTCGCATCATCTGCAGCAGGCGTCATTTCGTGCAATCGACACCCAAGTGCGCCATATCGGCAGCGCGCACTCAACTCTCTCTCTCTTTTTCCTTACTCCTCAAGTACACACGGCCAGCAGTCCCTATACAAGACAGCCAGTAGCTTCATTACCAGCCGCGAGTTAGACCCCGCCATACCCCACGACACACCGAGGAACTGCAACTGCAACTGCGACAGCGGCGCGCTGCGATAATCGCAATAATTGCAGTTCGCCGGTTTCTTTGCACAGCCCGCGCGAGCACTTGCCCGCTGCAGGGGCAATGACACGCGGCAGAGCGACGCGATTCGCGCGGCTGGTACAGCGGTTTGCAGGAGTAGAGTCGCTGGTTGGGCTACTGGGTTAGAGGGATAGCTTGTAGTGCGCGAGGGATTGATCGATGGGGTGGACACTGCCCAGTGTTTGGGAAGTTTTGGAGATTGCGAGGGGGGGAAGATGTATCGGTGGGATGTTGTTGGTCGTTGAGTTTAGGTGATTGCGGGATTGAGATTTGTGTTTGTGGTGTGTGGGTTTTGGGTGGACTGTAACGCAAATATTGATTGATGAAATTAAAGCAAGAGAATAAGTACCTTCGGGTCATTTGGTGGACTATTCATTTTTGATTCACAGAATACTCTGGTAAATTGTACGATACTTTCTTGGAATACTTGCGAAGATTGTTCGATATCTTCAAAAACGACTAAGATAAAGTTTTTGTGTTGTTTGAAGTTAGAGAGTTGCTGTCATTTCATTGGTAAAGCATCTTTTGAAGTAACCACGAAGTAACGTAATTCAAAGAACCTATTTAATCAACTATAATTTTAGCAAATATACTTTAATTTTAAAAATTCGAAAAATACGAATAATTTAATAATTTAATAATATATAATTTTACCACTTACAAACTAAATTTTAGTGACAAAAGTAAGAATGAATAGTATAAATACGGGACATCTTAACTTCACAATAAATATTACCCTGATACGGAAAAAGGTTTACCGATAGACGGTCAATTTTATCCAACCAATGATGGTAAAAAATTATGATAATTGATAACGTTAATTTGTATCATTTATTGGGGTCATTTTTATCGTGCAGCTGGGATGTTTTACGTTTCCAATGATTCTTGCGGTTATTTTTATTAGAAAAATTCGTATTTGTTTAGTATATTAAATCTGAATTCCAGAAAATAATTATTTTTATAACAACCCACTATCCTAAAATGTAATAATTCTGTACGAGATTAAATCTAAACTTCTTTAGCACATGTCTGACGAAATCCGATCATTTTCTACTTCATTCTGTACATCAAACTTCTGTATCCCAAATATATATTTTCGAATGATTTACTGAAGTCCGCTCTGAACAATAGTAGAACAGATCCATCTTGAAAAATTTTCAAACAGTTATAATCATTTCAACGTGCATGATCCATTAACCAGAATTATAAGCAATTCAATTAAAGTAATAGATTAATTTCAAAGTATATTATTAATGACAATAATAATTAAATCAACAAAATCATTTTCCACTTCATTCCATACATCAAACTTCTTTATCCCAAATATACCATTCTCGTATTAAAAACCGAACAGTTTAAAACTCATCGTCTACTTTCAAACGTTAACAACTGAACCACACCCGCTCAACATAAATCCAACTCAGCGAGAAATCGCAAATTCCTCCCGTTAAATCAACCAGACGCTCTCCAACCAGTTCAACGACACGCGCGACTCCAGCCGAAAAATCATCATCGGAAGTATCGGCCCTTAACGCCTTCCGCTAACAACCTTACGGCCTCTCGCGCGTTTGCATACCCGCGAATCCCGTATTTTTGTCGAGCGGCTTTCTGATGTGCTGCGGCACCTAAAATTACGCGTATACGTACGCGCGCGCCTTCTTTCTCTCGGCGAGCTCGTTGACGCGCGATTTTACGATCGCGCGGCTGCGCGCGCGAATCTCGCTCGTTACACGGCGCGCGACGCGTGAAACTGTTTGTTTAGACGGTGCGATGGCTGTGCGCGTCGTTATGTAGCCTGTATGGTGCTCCGCGGAAATACGACGAGGGTGATTTGAACTCGCACGGGATGAACTTACCGTTGAATCGATTGAGAATTATTTAGGATTTTGGAGTGGATATGTTGTTATTTTATTTTGGTGTACATTTCACCCAGTGATGTTTTGTATTTGGACGTAATAATTGCATTATTACGGTTTTGTCTTTCATTTGTTAAATATAAATGATATTTCTTGTGGTGCAGAATGAAATAAAACTTATTTGTTTCTATTTGTATTTAAAGCGATAATACAGTAATTCAATACAACTTGTTGTATCTGTATTATTCAATACTGTATTATTTTATCTTGCAACTATTTCTGATAAAATTGTGTAAAGGATATATAAATACACTATTCATTCATCTTTCAACGCAGAAAATAAGCATACATTTAGAAATTATTGTAAAGAGACATATTTATAGCTATTGCAAACTTCACATTTCTGTGTCCCCCTACGCTCGGACATTAGTCCTTTAATCCTTTGAATGAGCAGAAAGGGTTCTGTTTCATGATCATTGTTTCTTACGGTCTTTCTCCTGTATTCCCTTTATACACTTTCTTCTTTTTACTTCCCTTTTAAACTCGCACTCCCACTAGATTTTTTTCTCTCTACCTTCTTATATTGGTTTCATTTTACGAATGATTAGAATATTTTTAGTTTCAAATGCGTTATTCTAATGAATAAATTTGTTTAAATTGTTATCTGAATCTTAATTTTAATTAAAAATACAGTGTAAAGTTACGTAAATTCAGTCAGTATAATAATGTTATCAAAGTAATGCACATTCATTTTAGCTCTATACATACGCCCCAGTATAAAGCTCATTGCTTGTATAAAGCTACCTTAATTTATGCTCCTTCTATATTATGCCGCAGCTTCTCTGCATTTTGGTATTATAATACGATATCGCAATATATAAACAAATGGTAGCAAACTCAAATAAAAGCAGTAATGAATTTCAAATTAATATTTGCAGTTATATTTGTCAAGTTATAAAAAATGGACACTTTTCGAATGATTTACTGAAGTCCGCTCTGAACCATAGTAGAACAGATCCATCTTGCAAATTTTGCAAACAGGTATAATCATTTCAACGTGCATGATCCATTGAACAGAATTATAAGCAATTCAATTAAAGTAATAGATTAATTTCAAAGTATATTATTAATGACAATAATAATTAAATTTTAAAATGACAACGAAGTTTTGCAAAATTTTATAAATTGTCCCATTCATTCCACTACAATTTTGAACACCCCAAGCACAAAACAAAGAAACCACGCCATACAACAGCAAACACAAACCTCATATCTAAAATAAAAATAATAAATAACACTAGAGCCATCTCGTTAAGACAGCCAGTAAACATATCTCACAATTAATGGCAAAAGAAGGCATCAGTGCAAGAAAGAGCGCGCGAGCGAGAGAAGGAATATTTGCATCTCGAGAGGGGGAGCATCGCAGCGAGAGAGCGAGACACTTACGCATCCGCTCTCCCTCTTTTCTTTTTCATTCCGGTCATTGCCGGCGGATTACTTCACCACCGCTCGCGCGCGCGAGCATTACACACGCGGGACGCCCGGCAGCGCAGTACACGCGCGCGCGCTACGGATAATACGCCGGCATTACCGCGATTCTCTCTCGCTCGGCCTCGTCTTTTTCTTCGTATGTTTCTTTGCTGAAGCTCGAGATATGCCTTTGTAGTCTTGGGTTGTATTTGTCAGGGGAATATTATTGTATGGTATGAGGTTTCTTTGTTTCTTTTTGTGCTGATTAATTTTTTAGGGATTTTTATAAGGGTTTAGTGATCATTTTAGTAAGAATATATTTAAAAGGATAAAAGTAGAGTTATAAGGTACAGGAGATAAAAATATAGGTACTTTAAATTTAACTAAAATTACTCATTTTAATCAATCTTTCTCAGAGTGGTTTAATATTTTTATTTTAAATTCCGCGACGTATAAATGATCATTTAATTTATATTAATAAATTTTAAATCAGTTTCAAATATAATAATAAAATAATAAATATTATAGTACTGGAACATTCTTTTTTTTAGTATTCCTTAAATACATACATTTATGTAAATGCTAAATTTAAACTTCATATTAAAAAATTATCGTGCTGGAGTAGATCTTTTAATGTTATCATAATGGCGATTGTACGTTTGAAAATATACCAACGTTCTGGCCTTAACGCGAAAATACTATTCACTACTAAATTCTTTCTGTTAGTCCTTTTTCTCTGCATGCTATCCGCCAATTGATTTCTACACTGAAATGTCTTGATTCTTATCTTGTAGCTTTATGTAAAACGCCTTTTTATTGGTGAATTAAAAGGACGTTGGCTTTTATCTTTATGCATGCATCAGTCTCTAGTATGTATACAGCTTTAAAAACAATGTTGACAAAAGAGTAAATTATAAAATTTGAAAAAGTGATAATTTAATTACCATCATGCAATCGTATAATTGAATGGATGAATCAATATTGATTCTTCTTCGAGAAAGCTTTTTGTTACTACTTTGATAGTAAAATTAAGGAATCAAGTAGTGACATTAATAAAAGCTTAACATAACCTAACATTAATTAGGTTATTTCTGAAAAGATTCAATACAGACTGTTTTAGTAGATAAATTAGTATTTTGCATCTGTTGCATATGGAAAGAAAAAAAAATACAGCAATGATAAGACGGATGTACGTGCAAATATGCTTTGCATGTTATTTAATCAATCTTTATCTTAATTATTCTAAGAAATAAAAATAATCAACTTTTTACCCATTTAAACGAATTAATTTTAAGTTTTACAAAGAATTTGTGAATTATAACTAATGTACATTTTTCTCTGTTTTCAGGTAAGTCAAACAATAAAGCTGCCTCAAACAATTTTCTCTTCTTATCGTGAGTACCAGCACAATATGCATTCCAACTATTATACACTCCTCATCACAATAACAAATACCCCTTACACCTCCTAAAATATGGAATCCGTTTACCCCACATCCATACCGCGCATCTCCCTTTCATCCTCTCACCAAAGAATCACTCGAACCTAAAAACGTTGCCTCTCCATCCCCCGCGCATGCATAATTCACGCACAGAACCCAAAGAAAAAATTCTCAACCTCCAAGGAGAAAAAGAAGAAAACATCGTTCATCCTCCTTGCAAAAAAGTGCATACATGTATGTCTAAATCTCCCGTACAATGCATCCAGTCGACGCACAGAAAAAGCTGACCTCCGCATCAGCGCCGAATTCAAATGTTAAGCAACGACTATATACCGCTGCAGTCCATATAGACACGTACATATACATACACACGCGGCATGACGTAGCTCTCGAGCTTTAAAGGAGATCGCTCTCTTCGAGAAGAAAACGCTCGCTCTCTTCCTCGCTCGTGCGTTATTGTACACAGTCGTCGCGCCCCTCGCAGCGCTCATCTTTACTCCCCGATGCGCTTGTTTGTTCATTTTTTCCCATTTACGCGTGCGTTTCTCTCTCTCTCTCTCTCTCCCTCTTTCTATACTCACTCTCCTCTCGTGCTTCTCCGCGCGCTCTGCCTCCCTTCCACCCTCGTGATGTGTGTATATAATGCTTGTGTGTGAGAGATAGAGAGAGAGAGAGAGAGAGAGAGACACTTACCCCGTGTGTTTTGCGCATGCGCGCGAGAATTCCGTCTATCCATCTCGCTCGGCTTGCAGTTCTCTCTCGCACTCTCTTGTGTTCCTTGGGTCGGGAGTAAGGACGGGCATTGACCTCCAGCGCGCGGTGCATGGCGCGCGCGCGCGCGCGCTGCACCGAAATACATCGTTGTTGCTCGCACATGCGTCCCTCCGACCCTTCTCTCTCTCTCTCTATCTTTCTCTCTATAGTGAACTCGCTCGATCGTTCGCCTTCTGTGTATTGTGCATGTGTGTGTCTGTGTGTGCGTGTACCTCGAGTCGTTGTCTTTTTCTTCTCTGCTCGATACTTGGCGATGCTGCACTTTTCTTTATGGATTTTTGTGGGCTTTTTGGTCTTTGTGCAGGCGCGATGGTTTCTTGGCTATTTTCGGAGCGTTTGATGCTATTATGATGCGTATTGTTAGGGCGTTCATTGTTTTGAATTTTATTTAGTAAGTTGATTGATGAAGTGGCGTTTATGATATGATAAAATGTATTTTCATGGTTGCTCCGAAGGTTGGATACTAGTTCTTAAGATACTTAGGTATCTGTGGTTTCGAGGTAAAAGGAGATGAGAGCTCTTTTTTTAATTAATCAACACTATCGTGGTATTATTTAGGTACTCTGCATCTTTTCAATAAATAGTAAGTTTTCCGAGTACGTGTATAAAATGAAAATTAGCTTGCATAGAAAAATCCTATTCACTTCTTAATAAATTTTGGCAATTAAACTGCAATATCTCAAAATCATTTACAATTAGCTTATAGCATTTTGCCTTGCGACCGAAGATATGATTTTTTGCATGATTTTTTGTATTTGAATTTCATAACGGTAAATAAATATAGCTTTTTGGTTTCATGATTTAACCATATATTCTGAATAATATAGAACCAAAACGACGGTATATATTATATATTATAAATAAAATAGATTTCCTGATCAAATTATACGATAAACCTAAAAAGAGAAATAATGTATTTATAAATGATACAAATTATTACGATACTTTATGGAATACATCTTTTAAATGATAATCTGACACGGAAAGAAGTATTTAAAACTTGTAAAATTTAATAAGTTTATATAGAGATATATTTAAAATTAATCTTATGTCTCAATGAACAAATAAAAGACATTCTTTTAGCCTCTATACATAATTATATAATAACAAGTTGAAATTAACCGTATGTTACCGTATCATAGACGTAACGTGACAAATTTGATGATGCTAGATTTATTGCCATCATCGCTAAATTAATAATACTAATACTAGAGATATTTTGAGAAAAGATGTTATCAATACTTTATAACAATCTCCTCGATCACCTAGATAAAAATTAAACCATACTACTAAATTTAGTAACTTGTTGTTTACAGCAAAGTAAATCTATATAATCTCATCGAATATCCCTACAAACAACGCTCTATCGAACGCAATCCACAAAAATCGCACCCCTCAAACCCCTAATCAATTCACCAGAGCATTAAAGGCGCATCAAAGCCTCGTATCTCTCGCAAGCTCCGCGCTAGCGCCTAAAACTATCCGAAATTCAAAATAGCACAGCCCGCCCCCTTTAATCAATACCCACCCCTCGATACACACCCACAAAAAAGGATACACGACCACTTTCACTTCACCTCAAAGCCCAAACTCGATAAACACACACACACATAGTAGCCGTATACCCCATCCCGTCCCATACATTATACTGGCCGCAACGCTCTCGCTCGCTTTTTGCTCGCGCGCCTTCTCTTTTGATCTCGCCTCGCCTCGGCTCTTCCTCATTCTCTCTGCTCTTCGCCAGCGCGCGAGGCGCGCGCTCGTTCTCGTCTTCGTTTGTTTTCGTGCATGCCTCGCGGCCTCCCGGGGGATACATTCGCCGGGCGGGGAAAAGGCCGCGCCGCGTCTCCAAGGGCGAGCGCCCAACGCGTCCAAGGGGATTTCGATCGCGGTGTGTGTGTGTGTATGTGTGTGTAGATGTGTACGTGGGAATACTTGGAGGAAGACTCGGAGGAAGGGACAGCTATACGGAGCAGCTGAGCTGAAGTCGAAGTTGAAGGCGAGACGGGCAGAGTCCGGTCGAGCACGTGCTTCTTTTGTGCGAGAGAGAAGTGCACGAGGGGAGAGCTTGTACGTCGTTTGTCAGAAGTTTCAATGGGATTTTTCCCCTTTTCCTGGGAGTGTGGGGATTTCGGGGATAAGGAAAATTTGTGCTGTACGAGGACGTTTTGGTATTGTGAGATGTATTTTCTTCTTTCGTAATTTGCGAAAATGGTCGGGATTCGAGGTGGATTTTTATGTTATACATTAAGATGGTTTTAATTTGTCGTACATTACGGGAATAAATGGGAAATTTTTTATTGTTTAAAACTTTGTTTTATGAAAACGTGTGCAACAGTTTCTTATATGGTCTATATCACTTGAATATATTGCTAAGACCCATAGTATTAATGTCTTATTATTCATTATTACAGATGGTAAAAAACTATTTGACCAGAATCTTTCAAGTTTTTTAATTAATTTTAAAACTTGGATGGATTATTAGTTGTTACTAATCTATTATTTATGATTGAATTAAATGCATTTTAAGGATATAGCCCGGTTGAAATTTTGATTAATTAATAATTTTCTGGTTTGTAATTATTTAAAACTACATACAAACACTTATACAAACACTTTTTATAATTTTATTTTATTTGTTTATATAACATTATTTATAACTTTATTTTATTTGTTTATATAACATTATTTATAACTTTATTTTATTTTATTATTTATAAATTTCAAAGGGAATTTGGCTATGAACAGATTCTCTCCAAAATTTTTTTTTCTAATTGTTGTATATATAATTAATAAATTTGTAGTACAATTTTTATTTACATCTAGCATGAGGAGAGAAATTAATTTTTTACTTAAAAGAAGCAGTGAAAATCATTGATACATCGACTTCTTAAAGAAAAAATTGTTAAAAAATTTCTAAAACACGCATTTTATGGTATAAAAGAAGTCTCTACTGCAAATTGTTTTATTCTCGTGTATATTTATCAGAATAATATTGCTGAAGCGAAAAATTAAATATATCATCGCCAAACGTACACTAAAGAAGACTAGTATTTACCTATTTTTTACCTATTTTCATTATATAAAATGAATTAGATCATTATTTTGAAATTTAAATATTGATTTAAATTCTACTTTTAACCGACGTCGAAAAAGGAAGAGTTTCTCAATTCGACTAGCTTTTTTTCCGTTTTTTTCCTATGTTAGTTTGCACATTACTCCAAAACTACTGGACCAATTTGAATAAACTTTTTTTTAATGAAAGAGGATGATCCCATGATGGTCCCATTCCAATTTTGTAAGGATTGGTCCAGTATCTGACCAGTAATTTAGTTTTTGCTAAATATTTTTTCCGTACATTTCGGTCTTTGCCGACTCTGTTCGCCGATTATTCGGAAAGTATTGAACCGATTTGGATAAACTTCTTTTTGAATGAAAGAGGATGATCCCATGGTGGTCCCATTACATTACTGGGCCAGTATAGAGCCAGTACTAGGTCAGTACTGGCGTTTTATTACGTTGGTCCGCCGATTATTCCGAAACTACTGAACCAATTTTGATAAACTTTTGGATTTGGATAAATAAAATGAAATTTGTCCGGTACAACTAAAAAGTATAAAATAAAAAGATTTTAAAAAAACGACTTCGAATAAACGCTTTAAATAGTATAAAATAATTGACAAAAAGTATGAATAATCGATAAAAACCTCTTCGAAGCCGGCGTCGAATTTTACCTAGTTACGGTGATCTGACTTCAGAGGCATTATAAGTATATGTGTTCAGACCCAATCCAGTATAAGTTATAAATCATATTAGTTTGAACTTCGGCGACGACTTCAAAAAGATTTTTATCGATTATTCATACTTTTTATCAATTAATTTTTAATAATTTGTTATTACATATTATAACATAACACTGCAAAAATTGGCTGACCTACGAATTAAAGTAAAATATCCTTAAATAAAAATAGCCATAGATTTTTAAAATTTTCTTGCTCATTCAAGTTAGAGTTGAATTCAGTCCAATAAATTATCACATACACATTCTTGTACTCCTCACAATCCTATTAAGCCAACCCACAACAAATTATCCGAATCCACGCAACACACCGCCCCAGCAAATCCACTCGATCGTCAAGCTCCATCTCGCCGTCTTCCAGCGTCTTCCGCCTAGATACCGCGGAAAAGCTCATCCCCCCGTACAGCTCGAGCTGCGTCCGCATCGCGCTTGGCAAAGCGAATCGGAAATCTCGATGCCTCCTGCCACCCTCCCCCCGCGTTCTCGAATTTCTCTGTTCGCGATGCGCGATGTTCACTCGTGAGCCTTCGGTTCGCACAGTTCACAGTTGTCCGCGCCGCTTGCGTTAGACAGTGGAGTGTATGGAATCGCACGTGAGCGAGGGATTGAGGGAGAGAAAGCATACGTGGAAGAGATGTAACCGGCGCGCGGCGTTGATCGAATGCTGCGGGTCTAATTAGAAGTGCTCCTGGGGATTTGCATCCATCTTCTCTGAGCGATTCGGGGAGGTAACACCGGGAGGTAGATGGTTTGGGTGGGTAGAGGAAGAGGAATTGGAATGTTAGAGATTCGAGTGCTAAACGCTGTAGGGTATTGTGGATACAAGAATTGTGAGGCGAAAAAGTTAGGTTACTGATTTACAACTTTTTTATATTTAACACCTTTTTTATTAAATCTAAAGATATATTATCATCTACTAGTCAAGGATGCCTATTTATAAAGGGATAATAATATTGTTATGGAATAAAAACTTAGTCTAATTTGAACAATATTTTGTAGGTAAGCAAATAAATAAATCAATATCTGTTTAATGGTCTTTATTATACATATGTTAAGCTATTTTTTTTCAAAATAGTAGTGCTGAACCTTTACAGGTGAAAACAGTTATTCAGACTCAAAAGAAATATTCTAAATTTGTTAAAATCTGCATGACAATGACTACAGAAATGCGAATAGGGATATTGTAACATGTTGATTTTTATTTTACAAAGCTTTCTCTGTGAGGAAGCAATTCATTTTCAGCTAATAAAATTTCATGAGAAATAGTTTATAATAAAAAAAAACTTTTCAAAGCATCGTACAAGCTATACGCATTTCTGGGAAAAATAGAGTTTGAAATCACCCACGGTAAAAATTTCAAGTGAATTAAATAAAATGTGGCGCAACTTGTGCTGCAAGCTAATTTCGAAAAAAAATTTTTTAAAGAAAACGTCTGTAATATTTTGCTTAACTATATAACTTGTCACTCTGTAATATATCTATAATAAATATCTACCAAAGAGATTTTTAATTATTTAATTATTAACCACAAAAATAAAATTATTGTCAAAGAAACAATTTTTTGGGAGCTACAAAAACACCGTTGCCAATTCATTCACACTTAGCTTTCTCAACCTTCATAAATTGTACCAATATGAAATTATTTATTCTATTTAATACTGTGATGAAGAAACAAGTCTATTCTATAAAAATTATTATAATACAAAAACGATTCGATGAATTTTTAAAATTATTTTTGATTTAAAATCTTCATTAAAAGACAAAGAATATAAGCGTACATTGGTCAGAAATTACCGTATAATACTCGATACATAAGCAATCAAAAATATTAAAAAAAGTATATAATCTCGAATATCTCGTATATTAAAAGTCCTCATGATCTAGGCAAATAACTTAACCGAGGGATAGTAAAAAGCTACCTTCTTGAAAAATTTCAGAAGGTATAATATATATATATATATATATATATATATATATATATATATATATATATATATATATATATATATATATATATATATATATATATATATATATATATATATATATATATATATATGCCGGTTTTCTCAAGTTATAGTTTGCCATAGAAAATCAATCTTTTTTACAAAATGGTTTTTTTCTCATGTATAGAAAAATAAAATGACTAGAAGAATTTACAAAATAATGTTCTCCATTATCCTAATCACCTAAATTATTCTCAAAAATTTTCCATCATACATTTCAGAGAAATAACCGTTCAAACGAAACATGACGTTTCCGTACATAACAAAAGAAAGGAAACACCTTATCTAAAATTTCGTGTGGTAAATGATAGGAAGTTCTATGCTCTTTCAATTGCATTTTCACTGGGTCGATGATATTATTTCTAACGTAAGAAAAAACACGAAAAAATATAACCAAAAAATCAAAAAACCCCCAAAAAAACAGAACTAATCCGAAAAACTAGAAAAATTATTATTATCTTCCTTCCTTTAAAAAAAAAAACAAACAAAATGATCCCTGGAACATTAAATTTTACCGTGGATTACTCGAGATATTAATGCATACACACACATACATAAAAATTATGTATTTTGATTCCTTATATCTCAAAACATGTTTTTATCATGTTTTTAGAAAAACTTTTTTTTAATATCACAAAGGTTCCTCTATAAAAAAGCAATACATTTTTTTATTGTTTAACTCAACCTGATACTGATTTAATGATTTAATTCCACAGAAAAATCATAAAAGTCTTCCTATACGTAGTTAGCAAAAGTATACAAAATCTGCTTTAGCTATATGACTAAAAATTGCATTTTTTTAGTTCGTCAGATTTATTATAAAAAAACAATAGTGTACTCAAATATTTGTCAAAACTTAAAATAAAACAATTAAAGTACTTGAAAGTAAAATAGAAAACAAACCGCATCCTCAAAAGTATAATATTCAAACAACCCCCATCTCTCTATCCACAACCTACCTTAAACCATCATTTCCACCAAAAACTTTCGCAATTTTTCGTCCGACAATCCCCACCTCTCCCCAAATCCTACCCACAAACGTCACAAATACACACACACACACCCACCCACCCACCAATCCACATCAGCACTCCAGCAGCCGACGCCTCGCGAGAATTCAACAATTATCGCATTATGCCACAGCGCGCTCGCAGCCTGGAGCCACAGCCTGCCAGAAAAGCTCGGCACTGGCTGCGGCGCTCGCTTGCTCGCGCGGCCGCGGGTTCAACGCCCCTTGGATGCACTCCAAGAGCCGACAGCGAGAGCGAGAGAGAGAGGAAGCGAGCGCCACAGCACAGCGCTTCTTCTTTCCTCTTCCTTCCGCCGGTGTGTGCGCGCCCCCGCCGTCGTTCGGAAAATCAATATGCTTGACCGTGAAAACGAGCGAGCGGCAGCACCGGCACCGGCGCCCACCCACGACACGTATCACTATATAGAGACTCCGTCTCTCTTTCTCGCTCTGGCCTCCCCTCTCTACACCCTCGCACACATACATTCATGCCGCTGCGGCTGGCTGTAGCGACTGTCCTCCCCACCACTCGAGGGGGGGAAGGGGGGGTTCGGCTCTCGTACACACGTGCGCGCCGCTGCTTGCCGAAAGAGCCCGGAGGCTTCTCTCTCTCGGTCTCTCTTCTGAGGTCCCCCCTACTTCCCCTCTTTACTTGTCTATATCGGAGAGTAGACGAGAGAGAGAGAGAGAGAGAGAGCTTTTTTTACACTCGCGAGAAATTGATTTTCTTCGACTGTGGAATGACTATTTTTAATCTGTCTCTATCTCCTTCTTATTCTGGGCCGCGTGTATACGGTTTAAAGGATTGCTTACTTTTGTTGCGTCGACATTTTGGTGGTTCTTCAAGGGCACTGAACCATCCTAAATTTTTTTAAGAAGGAATTTTTGTAATACATTTTTAGACGAAGAATATTTAAAACGAACCTAAATATAAATTATCAAAATCAATAAAAGCTACTTTCTTGCTCAAAATGACAAAAAGATATTTTTTTACGTTGAAATGTATAGAAAATGTACTCTTGTACTTATCTCAGGATTTCGAGAGTCAATTTCAACAAAATTGAGTTTTATAAGTATCATTTTATGTAGAAAATATGTAGTTTTTAGGTGTATGTGAGAATTTACAAGACAACAATATTTTCCAAAGTTACGAGTGTATGGATGAGAGAAAAAGTGGTTTAAATTCCTAATAAATGACATATTTTATATTAAGATACTAATAACTTTTTTAAATAAAATTATTTTTTAAATTATAACATACACCTGAGTAAAATGAAACCTACAAGAGTCAATTTTGTTGATGTTGACTCCAGGAATCTTGCGATAGATACAAGAATATATTAATGATTAACACCAACTGATTCACAACCGAACGGCATGCCTTTCTTTAATTCAATATTCTTACCACTGTTGGGTGATTCTTCGGGGAGGGTGAATGTGTATGTGCGCGAGCAACTGCTTAAAAATAGGAGACGCTCTTTTTTGGGATAGGAGAGGAGAGGGGTGAGGCTCTTCAAAGCGCGAAGGGAAGGGAGCAGAGGATAGTTCTCGGTGCGAGGGTGTCGACGCTACGGAGAAGACGGCAGTCGGAGGAGGGCAAGACAGGGCGTGACGTAACCCACCCGCTGGGCTTATGGCAATTTATGGGCTGATTATGTCGTTGGGTTTCCCCGCCGCGTGCTACGCGAGAGAGGGAGTTTATTTTTCTTGTTATTTGGCCGCTGATGGCGAGAATATGCTTGCGGACCTTTTTCGCTTATAATGCTCAAGGTTGAATGTGATGGGATTTCGGGCGATTTCTTGCTTGCTCGAGTTGGATATTTCAATTTCATGTTTCGATTGAAACTTTTTATCTCTATGAATACATTTTCATTTTGTGAGACAATTTCGATGCATCTGTCATTAATCAAGCAAATGATGGATCAATTTGTATTTATCCATAGTATAGAAGTAATTAAAAAATAAATTTTATGGATGTACTATTTTATTATTGGTGATTTTTTCGATTAACTAACATTGGTTGATGAAAGATACCAGATTTGAGTAGAAATTGTGAATTACAATTTTAATCAAACGAAAATTATTCTGGCCTTGACACTCAATATTATTGTCATCATTATCTACCATCGACAACTCATCAAAAATTCCCCCAACCACATTTTAAATAAATCACCGCATATAATTCCCGAGCTTCATATTGAAGCGTCCATCACCAGCGAAGCAATAACCACAAACAACGGCCCGCACCGCGTACACCCGCATAACCCAGCAGCTCTGGCCATAAAACCGCGGATTAAATTAGCCAAAAATAAAGAAGTACAGGATAGAAAGTCTATAACAGCCAAAATTCAGCCCAGGATTATATTGCGTAACCAGAGTAAGATTGCGACAACTCAATATTTTTAGCTTCGGTTTAGTCAAAAAAGAACACTCATCGGACACCTTAAAGATTTATATATATATTATATAGAAATTTGATTTGGTAAAAGTGAGTTAAAAAAAGTTTTAGCTAATATTTTCTAATTTCTAATTGTATGAACAAACTAAACTTAATTGAACAACTACAGTAATAAATACAATTTAATGTGTAAAAACAGTAAAATTTTTATGGCTTTAAACATACTTGCCTAATATTGCCTAATATATATTTTCGATAAATTTGTTTACATTTTCTGTAATTGTTCTATTGAATTAAGTCTTTTCTATCCGGTACGTTCTCAAGCTAAATGCATCATTGTTAACGAAGTTTCAACACTCCAATCGTCGGTGGTGCTCGTCTATTTGAAAATATTCAAACGAGTGTCTGGTATCAGTTGTCCAACCATATGCACATTTCTCCTCCAGTCAGTTTTCCAAATATCAAAAACTTCAACTTCTCGCGATTCTCGCCCAGAGCGCACGCGATATCATAATGCACTCATCAACTTTTTGCCTATATTTCACGAGTTCGCAACACCGAATTACCGGGGATTCTGTGTCCCTGCGCCAGCCGCTCCGCACAGCTCGTCTAGCCTAGGTACGGCTAGGTTTTGCTCCAAGAGCGCACCCGAGCTCGCGCGCTCGCGCATATACACACACAATAGAGAGAAAGAGAGAGAGAGAGAGAGAAAGCGCGAGAGAACGACAGACGGAATACGCGAACGCGCGAGCGAAATAAAGAGAAAACTAGGAAGAGAACGAGAGCAAGAGAGAGAGAGAGAGAGAGAGAGATGAGAGCAGAGACGGGTAGAATGTGAATGAGAGAGTGGTAGAGAAGAGAGAGAGAGAGAGAGAGAGAGAGAGAGAGAGAGAGAGAGAGAGAGAGAGAGAGAGAGAGAGAGAGAGAGAGAGAGAGAGAGAGAGAGAGAGAGAGAGAGAGCACTCCATCTGGTAGTGGTGTATGGCATCGGGGTGTTGGTTATACGCGGAGAGCGAGCGAGAGAGACGGAGCGGTTATATAGACGGGTCGTTGACCCCGCGCGCAGCACCGGCGCTGTGCTGTGCTGCCTGCTGCTTCTCTCGGCTTATACTGCTGCTGCTGCTGCTGCTCTGCTCTGGCTCTGGCTCTCTGTGTATACTACGATATTATACATATATGAATAGGGGAGAATCGTATAGTACCGACCGTCTTGCAGTATTGTCCATCGCGAGATTTAGGCTGATGCAGGTAGAGGAATAAAAAGTAAAATCAATGAATCGGAGGTTGATTCTATTCAAAACAAAAGTCTACTTTAGCTACCTTATGGGTACAAAGGCTTTACCTCTTTTTTTTGTAGTGGCATTTTGAGGTTCTGTTTGGTACTAGATTTAAAGTAAAGAAGGATTCGCTGTTTGTTGGTAGTTTTAACTTTTTTTTTAAAAATACTATTTTAACTTGTATAAAACAGGGATTGTAATATTTAATATTTTTTCATGCACTGCTTAACGGCAACGTATTTACTTTTATTGCACGTTGCAAGTTACACAGTATTTAATAAGTTATTGAAAAGAATAAGAGTTAAATTGATACTAATACTAAATACCAATACTAATTATTTCATTTGCGTGATGAGCTAAAGTATACAATCTTGAGAAACATATTATTACACGTATGTAACTTTAACTCGTATTTTAAATACTATTATTAGCATTTAGACCGAAAAACTTTAATAAAACTAGTCATCAATGTTGAAAAACATTCTTTTTTAAAACTTAGAATTATAATTTCTCAATTTAGATTAACCCCTTCTTGCATGGTGTTGCATATATGCAACACTTTTCTTATCTTCGATTTATGTCTCTCAAACCTCATTCTTAAAGTTTTTTAATATACAACAAGTCAAGATATGATTCTAGGATGTTACTTTATTTATCAGTTATGTATAATAACATTTATTATGCAACCACAGTTTATTGTAAATAAAATAAGTGACAAAAGGAACTTCATTTTTTTAAATCATTTATGTGGAATATTTTGGTAATGAACATATCTATCTTAGAAAGTACGTATACTTTCATTTGAAGGGTCGCTGATTAAGAATATGTTATTAGATTTTCAGAATTCAAAATGTCGAATCCAATATGGGGGATCAAAAAGTATACAGGATCTTTTGGGTCACTGATTACAAATTATTTGTTGGATTTTTCAAAAAATATAGTGGATCAAGTATTTAAAAAGATTTTAATTCCCGTATGAACTGCGGTTGGATCATACGGTTCGGTTAACATTCGATCCGCTATTTTGAATCCACCAGTTTACATTTTGTTTTCGTGCTTACAAGTAGTGAGTTTCAAAATATTCCGGTTGATTAACCGAATGTATTATTCGAATGTATTAATCCATTAACCTGAATCGTGCATTAGTAGTAGTAACGCTTTAAAACCTATTTTGCTTGATTTCCCGCCTACTTTTTTAATTTCTAAGCTGAAAAAGCACTTAAATAATTGATCATACGTTACTGAATATACATGAAAAGTAAAATTATTAATATTTTAATTCAGCGTTTAAGAAAATGAAGTAGAAACCATGATTTACTAACACCAACGCAGGTCACAACTATACGATTTCTTTCACGTTAGAGGATTAACGAGTAAAAAATATAAATAAATAATAAATAATAACAAAATAGTAAACAATCAACCCAAGATAATCAAATTTGACAAAATCCACTTTATTATTTAAAACAGATCTTGCAACAAACTTGTTTTTGACATTCTTATTTGCAACAAAGAACTCAAAAGCTACATAAAATAGCTACAGTTGGCGATACTGCATCACTCTCCCCTCTGCATAATCTACAATCTATACCCAAAACCCAAACGCGTGTCGCGCTGCATGCACGTTTACAGGCGCTTTCGACTTTAATCTGCTATCTTCCGCAAGCGCGAGCGTGCGAGCGAGACGCAGAAAACCGATCTCCGCGTCTCACCGGAGACTGTACAGCCTCTTCTCGCGACGCGGTGTTTTCTCGCCGCATTGTAAATTCCTTATGTCGCCGCGCGACGAGATATCTCGCGATAAGAGCGAGCGAGAGCGAAAGCGCGAGTGCAGCAGCAGCCCAGTTCGTTACCGGCGCTTGATTTCGGCTGGCGGAGAACTCTCAATCTCCGAGTATCTGTCTCATTCTGTGTTTACCCTTTGACGGCGACGGATTTTTGGGAATTAAGACGAGGAAGGCTGCGTGGAGTTACTCGCGCTTTGGCTTTGTTGTTTTATGACTTTTGGGAGCGAGGGGGGTATTCTTTGGGGGTAATATTTTTTGGGGGTTGTGTAATTGGATAGATTTGATAGAGATACGTGAGAAAGATATGTATTGTATCCTCGAAACATGACTATGACTACTTAGAATTCTGAATTTTTCAATAACTGACTGAGAAATTAACATTTCTCGTAAGGTAAAATTGTACTTTTGCATTCTAGGTCTTTCACATATTTTTAATTATTTTTAACGAATTTTGAGTTTTACAGTGCGTCTCATAACTATAGAAACACCACAAATTTTCACGTTTAAATGTGTATATTATACCTTTTTTTAAAGAACCTGTAACTTTGGAAGCAAAAATCCGAGGATAATTTTGCAAAAAGCCCATGAATGGAAAATATATTCTCTTTAAAACATTACTAGAATAATTTTTTCGCATCAACATTAAAGAAGTTATCGTTGTTTCATAACTATAGAAACACTTTAAATTTTTAGACCCATTTAAATCAATGTAAATTTTTTATCTAGTATTCAAGTTTTGTTTAAACCGTCCGTGAATTTTTCATTATTTAATGTAGACACAATATTTTGATAACGTCTTAAAGAGAATAAAATTGCCTTTTATTTGTTATTTTTAAAATTATCCTTGGTTTTTTGCTTCGAAAGTTACAGGTTTTTTAAGAAAAGGTATAATACACAGATTTAAATGTAAAAATTTTTGTTTTTTCTATAGTTATGAGACGCACTGTAGTCTTACTCTGATAGTGCAAAAGTATACATACGTAAACACTTTTGTTGATTAAAGTTGTATTATCAGTATATAAAGTTTGACAGGTAAAGTTCATAATATGAAGGAAAAAACTTTTTAACTCATATTATTAATCATAAAACATAATCTTTAGGATAAAATATACAAAACATTAAATAATTATCACAACAACGATCTCTATGTAAATTATCAGATCATCTAAAAATAGAGTTTCCGAACATTTATATCAGATTTTTAATTTAAAATAAAGTATCGTGTTGCTTGTTTTAAAAATAAGATAATAAAATAGATAATTTTAATTAATTATAACAATAAATAAAAAATTATTTCATTAAATTTTGAATAATTACTTTGTATTAAAAAGTAACGTTATAAAAATAATATAATTTAAAGGAAAGGTTAAATTAAAGAAAATAAACGATTCACTTGGTGAAATGTATAATCAGAGTGTTATCTCAAGAGCGAACAAGCGTAATTTAGATTAAAAAACTCGCTGGTACACGTTGCGTAACAATACATTGACCTTAAATGGAGCCGTATACTATGTTGTCTTTAGGTAACCGAATTCAACAAAATTATTTAAAAATTCATTGTTGTAATAAAAAAATGTAAACTCATTTTAATTCATACAAGAATCCGTAAATTATATATACCATAAATTGTTTCATTGCTAACTTTAATATTTTGTCCTTTACTCAAAAAGGAAAAAGAAATCAGTTTCATGTTCGCATAACTTACTTTCTATACAATTCCAAACAACACTTATGCTTCAATTGCTACAGTCTCCTTATAAGCAATATTTTCTGCTACAACTGAACACGATAAAAGAATTACGTCAATGTCAATGCCCGGAACGAGTGAAATAAATTTATCGATTCCTCCTTACATAGCGAGCGAAAATAAAGTATCTTCAGCTGACGAAAGAGAGAATGGCGTGAAGAACACACTGTCTATTATAAACGATAAAGAGTGCCCTAGAGTCTATTTTTATCAGTCGTTACTGAATTTCTCTTATAATATGTAGACACATTTAAAAACGTATATTATATATTTTGTGGTGAACTATTGCGATAAGCTTAAATTTTTCTAAATTAATATAATGTTATCATTAAAGTAATAATTTAAAATTTGCAATTAAAGTTATACACATCTGCAATATGCGCCATCCAAGAAATCTAATTTCTAATCAAAATTATTGTCACATTTTATCTCATTTATAAGTAAAACGTATAATTACAATTCTATAGTTGAAATATATGTATAGTTTTCAAAGAAATCGTTCCAAAAACGTGTTTAAATTCCCATGCTTGTCCTCAAAATATTATTCCACTAAAACCCGCGCGTTTAATAAAGCAAATTTACCTATTTCTATTTATTTTGAAAATTCACACTCCAACTAGGCTACTTCTGGAGTCCTTCAGTTTTCGAGTGCAGCGCTGCGGCGCGCGCATAAATTACGAAACGGCAGGAGTGCGCGCACACGGAAATAGGAGAGCCAATGCAAAGCCGTCCGCGCGCTAATCGCCGGCACGTGACTTTCTCCCGTTCTTGTTTAGGCGATTTTCAAATTGCAGCCTGGCTCTCGCGCGCGAGCGAACCGCCGCCGCTGCTTTCCTGTTTATAATTGGGATTTGCTCGAGCGCGAGCGAGCTTGCGAGAAAACTCGCGCGGCGTTGTTTCGCGCGTCGAATGCAAGAGGCTCGCGTATTATGCTTTGCAAATAGTGAGCGCGAAAACTATTGGGCTGTTGAAAAGGCGATAGTAGAGTAAATATTTTGCGAGGGCGAAGGAAAGGATGTATTCTTGTGAATTATTGATGTTTATTTAAGGGGCAAATCAGTGTTAAATCCTGAAGAACTATGAAATATTGGTGTTAATAACTTTTTTTAACCGTATAGGTAGGTATTAAGAATTGTTTTTTACCTACACGGAGAGAATTTTCTAATAAAAATTATGACAAAATTCGCAGTAAAAATTATCGTAAATGACTATAAAGCTGGGACACTCTAACTTTCCGGCAGTTTTTATTGATATTTACGATAAATTTTACCGTACTGAAGGGTAAAATTTGCCTGCCGCAGAGTAAAAGTTTCCTGTACGAATCTTAGAGAAAGCCAAAATTTGTGGTAAAATTTGTACGAAATATTTTTAAAAAATCTGGATTTTCTTCCAATTGTTGTAGCAGTGTCATTAATACTTAGATAAGTAGTACATAATACACATTTATATTTGAGTTAACCTAAAATGTGTACACGCTCAGTTGTTTCCTTTATCAGCTGTCTTCTTTTTCTCAAATGAGGCAAATTTTACCATTCAGTGCGGTCAAATTTATAGTCTTTGCAGTAAAATTTGTAGTCAATGAGGTAAAGTTTTTAGTAAAATATCAGTAAAAAGTGCCAGAAAGTAGGATTGTCCCAGCTTTATAGTTATTTATGGTAATTTTTACCCTGAATTTCGTTATAATATTTATTAGAAAATTCTCTCTGTGTAAAAATGGTATAATCGAAGTCAATTTTAGACTTGCTAAATTCATTTATCTTTATACATACTAACTAATGGTGTTTGTTTGTAGAGGTAAGCCTGTTTATAACAAAAATTCACTCAGCTCGCAGTTTTGAGAGCAGTTTTATGGGATTGCCTGCATCAGAATTAAAGAAAAAATTCGAATAATTTAATTTAGTGCTGTTATAATTGTGATTCACTATTTCAATTAGACATATAATTGAAATAGCGAATACAAAATTATATTTTTCGATTTTTCAAATTCTGCTACTCTCACTTTAAATAGAAACGTATTATAAAAGTATCCTGAGAGCTTCAAGTCAATTTGATAAAAACTACTCTCAAAAATGCATGGCAAGTAAAGTGCTAAAAACAATCTAAGCACTTTAAACGAATACCATTAGTGTATATGTGACTATAAAGGAATTTGCCAAGTTTAAATTAACCTATACTATACCAGTTTTAGGTAAGACAAGTTTCATGATGCCTATTCATATGTATACAAAATTATTAACATGTGAGTATATCTTCATGGTCTTTTCAAGTCTCAACATTGATTTATCCCCTCTATGTATACATAGAAGTTACAAATTTTTAATATTCCTCATCGTAATCAAAAAAATTAAATTATAAAATTAACACAAATAATACATAGTTCTATCAAAAAGTAAGTTATAACTTAACTTCATAGATCATAACAAAATATGTTCAACAAAATATGGTGACTGTCGCTATCTGTTATTTTAAGCCAGCCTTAATTTAAAATGATCAAAACTACCCAAGAAAATGTACATTCTTGCTCGCAAGACAAACTACAATTTCAACATAAATCAATTTGAATACTAATTCTGAACGACCGGCGATCATTCCAGCTCATTTCATCCCATCGCCGTCTCCATCACTCAAGCAGTTAACAAACTACACAACTCGCCCATTTTCACGATCACCAAACTACAAAAAAACACGAAATACCGCGCATCGCCGAAGCACTCACCCAAACAGCGAAAATAGACCTTCGTTAATCCAATGACTCAACTTCAGTCAACTCTCTCCATCTCACACGGCTCAACGAACAACACCGTATATTATACACATATTCACAAAACGATGCTCTCGGGACAGATATCGATAGCTTCCTCCTCTCTCTCTCCCTCCTCGACGTTTAAAAAAGTAAAAACTTTTTAAAAGCGGATCTACGGCCGGCGCGCGCGCGCTTCCATTTTTATCTGTTGACACTAAGAATAGTCACGATTCAGCCGCGCCGGAGGGAAAAAGGCCGCGCATATATATATCGGGGGCAGCTGTGGCTCTGCGGCTGCCGAGTGCGACACATCGATTCACGATAACGCATATTAATACAGTAAACACGTCGGTTGCGCGGGGCAGTGCGATCGAGCGTGCTGGACGATGAAAATTTATCATTAACCTGCGGTTCTAGGGATTTCCAGTGCGAGCCCAGAGAGGGGTTTGCAAGGGGACGAGTTCAGAGTTTAATCCTGAAAATCAAACAGTTTTTTTATTTTGTTATGGATTAGACATGCTGTTGATTATTGACCATAAAGATAGTTTTACTTAAATCATGAAATAATAATAATGATATGTTGGAATATTTGATTATATCATTTCCAAGTATTTTTATTAAATGTATTTTATAATTTTATATTTTATGAAATAAGTAACTGATTTTTCTTTTAGTGTTTAAAGTGGTACATCTATGTTTAGAGAATGTTATGATAGGTATTATTATTGTGCAGAAATAAAATTTAGATACAAAGAAGCATTTTTTTAAAGTAAAGAAAATCAGTCAAATCGCTTGGATTGTTAGTCCACCTACCTAAAGTAATTTTCTAATAAATCCTAATGCACATGAAATTGGAAATGAGCTTCTTAGAGTCAATTAATGTGATTTATAATATGTTGTAAGTGATAAATGACATCGCATATAACAACATTATTCACTTCAATTTCTTCTTAAATTTTTTAATACATTCTACTATTCTATAACTTAAAAATTATATTTTTGTATTCTCAATATCTTCTATATGCTAGCAACTTCTAAACAAAAATACCCATGCATATTACATACAACTCGACTACAAATCAGGTCACCCTTCAGCAACCCTCAAACAGCTCGCGTGGCAACACCGTCTCTATATATACCACACACAACTCAATAACCGGAAAATTTGCTCATAATAACAATAACAACTTCTCCACTTTCGCACGTGTCAAGCCGACAAAGAAGCTATAAGACCCAGCAAAAAATCCCCAAGAAACCACACACACACGTACAGACTTACACCCATACATACATGTACAAGTTAACGTGTTAAAACGTCCGTGACCGCGCGCGTGCGTGCTAAAGTCCGTGGCGTGAGCGCCCAGAAATTGACGGTTATAAGAAACGAGCGGCGGGAGGAAAGGAGAGAGAGAGAGAGAGAGAGTCCAAATCACATCCTGTCATAATTGCCCGACAGCTTAACCCAATTCCTGCGCGCACGCGGACCCCGGCCGACCCACGCGCTAGCGGCGAACTAGACGCGCGAATTGAGAGCTATGTACACACGCGCGACACGCGTTAGGCATGTAACTGCCGCGGAAGGGGTTGAATTTGGAGTTTGGATTTTGAGGGAGTGTGCCGGAATGCGACGATTGGACGCTGTGGTATTTGTAAATCTGTTAATGGATGGTTATCTACGAAAATGCAAAGTGTCATATTATGCTAGATGATATTTTCATGAGCTAGACTTCAATGATGACGAGGTATATTTGATTGTACATGGAGCTTTTTTATTTTACTTAACAGAGTTAGTCTAAGAAAACTTTACTGCGAGTTACTCATTCATAAAGTCTGAAATGGTACACTTCGTGGATGTTCCTAAATATTCTTCATCTCATAAAAAGTCAAGTACTTCTTACCTTAATTTACGTGCTTTTAGAGAAGTATCCATATAACAGTTTTATTTATGTTGATTTTTCAGTTATAAAATATTGGGAGTTCATTAAGGGTTTATTGATGATAGTTTTTCATACAAGCATATTATATTAAAAATTGTTAATATAGAAAAATTACTGATTCATATGAAATAGTGTTTTTACTTAAAATTCTATGTTATTGTTACACAATTTTAAAACTCATATCTTTCTTTTTCCATATGATAGGATAAATTTAGCTTCTTTCTGCAATAAGCGATTCATTTTATGTCTATGTTAAATGCTTGGCAGCGATAAGATGGCTTAAATGCTGGTAACATTATCGCTGGCAAGAAAGGGGGAAGAGATAAGGGCCATAAAAAGCGAAGCGTCAAACTGCTCGTTGATTTAAGGGCATGAAAATGACTGTAGCTACGCTGTACAATACTCTCAGACTAAAAGTGAAGTGTTAATTGTTATACATTTTACAGTGTTATCGTTGTTAAAAGTTAAAGAGTTTTAACAGTTAACTTAACAATGTGATAACGAATAAAATTTCAATATCGCCATAAAATTTACGAAACAAGAAATATTTTTTAGTTTTATTTGTCATTATATTGCTGTTATTTTTACATAATTTTAGTATATGCTGTATTCTACTACATTTACCTATCAAATAACTTAGAATAAAATATACAAGCAGTTTCGAAAATGTATATACATGAAATTGAATGTATATCTAAAACGGAAGCAAAATTCCAGCCTTTAGATTAAAAAGACGCGTAACGTTATTAATAAACATTAATATAAAGTAGCTAAAATGTAATATTGCGTATATTAAAACATTAAAAGTGCATAATTTTATACACAATCATTACACATATATTTACTAGTTAGTTACGCATACGTTGAATCTAACGTACTTAAATTTAACGCAACATTAAATTTAACGGCACTTTTAACATATTTAAAAAACCTCATACAACCATCTAAAGTTTCTTTCCCCTTGCACAATACTCTATTCATCACCCCATCAACACTCGAAATTCATAACATCAATACAACAGGTCCCTATCCCACCTACCTATACACACCCCTAAAACAAACCTGTCGCACCACGCATCGCGTTCCTCGCCATCGCTCTCGACGTTCCACGCGCACCTCTCCCAGCGAAATTCCTCGACGCGCGAATCCGCACTCGTCCCTTCTACCCGCGAAACCCTTTTTGCGAATCTCTCCCCCCCCTCAGCGAAACAATCGAAACGCGCGCTGGCACAATGGCGGCATTGATTAAAAAGGGAGAAAAAAAAAACGCGAGCTCCGCGCGAAGGGCGATGCATTCGAGAGGGGACCTGCCGCTGCTGCACGCTGTTACGGGTTGCCAGGCGACACTGACCCAGCCCCATTGCGTATATATAACGGTTGCATCGTGTTATAGACCGTTGTGTAGGATCCTAAAGTGTGTGCGTGTGTGTGTGGTGTTATTATGCGAGAAAAGAAGCCGCGAGCGCTCGATATCGACGGAATTCCTTAGCGGGAGGTCCTTGCGTGGATGTGTGTATACGTATAGTACGTGCGAGAGCGAGGGTCGTTGACACTGGCAGGAAGTCGAGTGTTTTGGTATCGGGTCGTTGAGAGAGAGAGAGAGGGAGAGAGAGCGAGCGAGCTTGAACGTGAACTTTGGGGATTCTAGTCTCGCGGATGTATAATGGGTGCGTATAGTTTCGCTGCGTTTTGTGAGCTGCCGGGGTAGTCTGATATCGTAGAGTTTCTTGTTGATAGATGATTAAGGATCTTGAAGGAGGTTGTAACTGTAAACTATGTGTAACTTATGCATAAACAATTGTGCATAGCTCATACATGATTTAAACATATTTTTTATGCTTATAGAGTATATATTTTTAGAAATGCTGCATTTTTCGTGTATTTACTACGGTATTTTAGTGTACAATTTGGCATACCAATTAATTCTACCTTAGTCAAAAGTACAAAAGTCCATAAAATGAGTATACTAAAGCCTTTAAGATATGCAATTGGTTGAAAATATAGGACACACCTGCCATCATAAAATAAGGATGAAAAGCTGAAAATGTATATTTTATAACAAAGTTGATACTGAGAAATGTTTTATACAAGCAAATAAAAGTTATTTCAATTTATAATTTTAAACGAATTAAAATAATTACAGGTTTTCACGTAATAAAACATTGTTTTCTTTTAATTTTGATACACCCGCAGTGCTAACATTCAACGTTTGAATGATTTATAATTTAATTTGATTTAATTTAATTAAATTTAATATTTGTAACCTCCACATCGTGAAAATGCATTAAAGAATACATGTTTCTCTTTTCATTGTAAAACATGCGGGGAAAACACAAAAACGCATTATTTTATAAAATCAACCAAAACTTTTTTTACTTTTTGTTTGTACTTAATTTTCTATAAACAAGTCCCTCTTTTTTAAAGTAACAAATACCATATTTATAGTTAAATTTAATATTCATTTCGCAATTTTCTTTATAAATATAGTAATTTCTATTATAAATACTTTCTACTATAATGACTAAGTGGAAAATATGTGAAATTTACTGATTCAGCAATACGTATAAACTTTTTCACTGTTGTCATTTTTAAAGAGTCTGTACTAATTTTTAAAAAGAAAGTATAAAATTTCTCCATAAAAATATAGTAATAGTTTCTTCTTTTAACGATGCAGAAGTTTCCGTACATAGCAGAGGATTTTATTTCATAAGTTTGCTCAGTGAAATGAAACTAGAATATGCATACGAAATCCCACAAAATATCACAACTCCCTTACTCACACTCAGTAATATAGTCAATATTGAGGAAAAGGTCACACTCGGCAATAAAACAGTTCAGTACCACCGCGGAGCACCGCGACCTAACGCAATCGTGGCCCGTAACCTGCCTCAACTTTTTCGTCTCGTCGCAGTCGAGGGTACATAGTCTCGCCAGGGGTGAGCCTCGCGAATAAAGCCAGCACTCCCCTACCCCTTCCTTTCTCGTCGCTTTGGCACTGCTGCAGTCTGCGCGTCGTGTTTTTGGCTGAAGGGCGCGCGATGCCTGTGTACACGCTGGGCGCGCTGTATGACGAATGAATGCATCGCAGGATTTCACTAATGAAATGGAAGGTGGAAGGTTCTTGATTACATCGTTATTGTGTGCATTTATAAAATTAAATTTGTTTTAAAATACTTTCAACTTATTTTTTTCAATCGGTAACGAAATTAAGTCGGAGTGAAAGCATGAAGTTTCACATTGATAACTAAAAAATCATTGCTTACTGCTTTAGTAGAATCATTTTTTGAAATAAGTGCTATCAATTTTGTTAGTATCGGGGATTATTTAGTATAAATTACATAATTTCCAAATTTTCGTATAAAAACAAGATCAAAGTAACAAACTTCGTTTATTTACAAGTGATTCTAAATATGATATTCCTTGTCATATTTTAAAATTAGTATTTCGTAATATGATAATTAGTTTCTGCTTAAAAGTGGTGTTAAAATATGTATCAAATAAATAAATTAAAAAGAACGTATGTCTACCTCATGAATATATGTATGATGGTCATAAATATAACGCAAAATACTCAAAGTTTTGAGTTTTAAATAAGTACTAAATATTATTTGATTATTTCATCTAATTTAATTTCTTCTTCCTTTAAACCAGATATACCTGCGGAATTTTAGCTTAAAATGCAATAGTGTTCAAAAGTTATATATTATGTAGAATAATTATAATTACCCATATATCGTGATTCAATAACCTTGAAAATATCGAAATTCATCACAATTTTCAACGCTACAAATCTCTCTACATAACAGAAAGTAATATAAATACTAAAACAAATGCAAAATATCGCCAACCAGCACTTTAACCCCTCAAAGAAATCAAAACACTTTCAAACAAAAGAAAAACAACAAAACCAATACGGAATGAGCTCGCAGCAACCCCATCACCGTCACCGAACCATACCCAACCTTCGCTCAGTAGCAACATGTATACATCTATATACCCCATACAGCAGAAACATCAGACTCCCCGAGAGAGAGAGAGACAGAGAGAGAGAGAGAGAGAGAGAGAACCCAGCCCAGACGGCTGCCGCTCGCGGATATACAGTACGACTCGGCGGCGGCGTCGGTGGCGGCTCGTATAACGTATATAACGCCGGCCAGACTGACGACGGTCTGCGTCGTAAACCGAGCGCAACCACCGCGGGGGACGACACGGTGCACCGAGGCTAGAAGAGAAAGAGAGAGAGAGAGAGAGAGAGATGACCCGCGAGTGCACGAGGAGGAGGTACGGCCTTTTGTAGTTTAAAAGCCCGGGCGATTAAAGTTTGATTGACTCGATTTAATCGCGAGCGCAGGCGGCGGCAGCGTCGTTTAGAAAAAAAAGGAAAATATAGTGGATTTTATTTGGTGGGCTTTTTTTTCAGAGGTGGTTGGAGGTTTTTATGGGGATTGAGAAAGTGGTTGATTGTTTGGGTTTGCTGGGTAATTTTTGTGGATGCTGTATTGCCGATTGGTGGTTCGGGAGCAAATGTGTGCGATTCAATCAATGATTTTTATTATGGAAGTTACTTGACTACATATCGTAACTAGGGTGGTAATGTACTTTTCTCAACACGTGCATGTAATAGGCCCTTTTCTATGGATTTAATGCGAATGGCAAGTTGAGCATTTCGAGCGTTTTCGTCGGAGCGGGAGGTAATGATTGCCTTCCACCGCAGCGAGTGGTAATGACTATTATATCCCGGTCCTAAATACAATTTTTCAAATTTGTAGAAATTTTTGGAAAATTTTGGAGAATTGTGGAAAATTGTGGAAAATGTGGAAAATTTTGGAAAATTGTGGAAAATGTGGTAAATATTGGAAACTTGTTATTTTGATGAAATTGTAATTTAATTCTGTAAATAAATGACGCACGATTTAAAATGTGCAACTCCCCATTGCTTAAAAAAGGGACTTACATGCACTTGTCAAAAAAGTATGTTGTGTAACAAGGGAGAGGGCAATTTTTAGCTCGGGTGATGATTTTAACATGAGTCGTAGTCGAGGGCGCCGATGGCTCGCTAGAAATGGTCCTCTTACCCCCCTAGTTGCACAATATACTATTATTAGAATTTATCCGTGAAGCTATATGTACTTGGAAATTATATTTGGCAAAATATGATACACGTTGTGAATATTTTAAAATTTAGTAGTCAATTATCTTATTCAGTTAGCTCGCGACTCTCTGAATTATTAAAATTGAAAGCTAAATTGCCGGCCTGTTATAAATTAATCAATCTGAAGTTTCAGACAATCTTGATTACATTTATTACCTTAGATTGATCTAAAAGATTATCATAAAAAAAAATTGAAGTCTAGATATCAGTTGATTAATACCGGTTTCATGTCTAAAATGTCATGTTCATGTATTTCCATGTATGTTATGAGTGTTAGTTATTTACCATAGCCAGTTAATTATGCTGTTAACTAAAAAGAGACAATTGACCTTACTAAATTTCAAAATGGCAGGGTGTAAGTATTGGTACTATTACGAAAGCTTCAATTACTGTTGATTATATAAAATCGAAAAAATGTATTACTTTTTAATAAGTAATCTTTTATAGAACGGTTCCTTTATGTTCCTTTGTATTTTTATAGATCAATTTTCAAAAAAGTTAATTTTTATCTTAAAAAGAAGAATTACATCTATAGTTTTTCATACGCGAAGTATTTTATACGCTAAAGTTAACCACCAAAAACTCGTCAGTAATATCTATACTTAATCTAATGAGTCATTACTTTGCCTTAAAATTTTTAAAGCCTCAAACATTGATGTGAAATATTTAGCCTATGCTTGATATTTTAAATAGATTATTATATTTTTTAAGTTATATCAAAATTTATAAAAGAATTATAAAAATAATTAAATATATGGTAAATAGTACCATTTATTAAAGAAAATATTTTTAAAGCCTTTACACATTTAACAAAATAACAACGAATAACTCTGCTGCAGCATTCTAAAATACCCACACAATTCGATAACACATCCTTTCCAATTCTTTAACTTTCAAAGCAACCCTCCAAAAATCCCACTACAAAGAACCCAACACCAATTCGCCCCACTGAAAATCCAATAACCATTCATCATAATCGACATTACCGCGCCGCCTCTATCCCGCGCTCGCAATGTAACAACGCGATGCATCTACACAGCTATATAGCAGCAGCAGCAGCGGCAGCATTCGATCGTTAACCGGAAATCCTTGGTATACGGGAGCCTCCAGTGGTGGTGCGTGTCGCGCGGTTTGCGCGTTACGTTCCCTGGCTGCCTGTGCGCCGGCAGTGTCCCTCGGTGCGCGCCCTGACGAGTGTCCGCCGCTGTTGCTCCGACGTTCGTTCATTAATTTGGACGTGTAACGACAGACGCTGCCGATAGAGGAATTGGGGAGAGGAAAGGTTAGAGATGATGCTGTTGTTGGGAGGTGAAAGGTGATTTTTTTGAAGGAAGAGGTATGGGGGAGAGTGGAGTGCAATGGGGAGGGTGTTTGCAAGAACTTGATCTTTTTGAGATGGAGATTCATATAATTTTGGGGAATGTGGAAAATTGTTGTTCGTAGATGTTATTTTAATGATATTAACTGAGTATGCTCCAAGAAATTGTATAATTTGTACATTTTAGTACGATGATATATATTAAAAGTAATGTTATTTGAAACTTTTATTGTAGAATAGTATCAGAGTACATCAGAGTAAAATGTGCAGAAACAAAGAAATTAACTGAATGGTGTAAAGAACTGATTGTTTCTTTTTTATCTGTCAATTTTATTTACATCACGCTCAAATCTCGCCCTCTCACATTATGTTTTTTATATATAAATTAGTACTTTTAATTGGTAAATAATTAAGATTACCTATAGTTGAAGAATCTGAATTTTGAGGTCGTAGGATGAAGTAGTTATTGGTAAATTCAAGGGGTAGTTTAGAAAAGCATAGGAGAAATATTTTTATAAAAATTGTTGTTATTTAACGGTCTGATATAGAATGCAACATGCTTCGCTATTAAATATGAATACAAGATCCGCCTTTGCAATGCCGATAGAGAGTGCTTTTGAACATTCAAGCATATTAGTTTTCAAAAGAATAACAATCGAAATATAGTATTTATACATATTTGGATTGAATATTTACAATTTGCGATTTCAATATACACTCAAACTGCAAATAAATCTAAAAAGGAATAATCTTTTACTGTACGATTTTTGCTGTACACGAAAATATCTCTTGTAACCAATATAAAGCATTCGTCTGTCCACCGAATTTTTGTTGATCCTTTCAAAGTATTTCGTTTCCATTTCTCCCGAAAATGCATAACATAAAGAACAAAGAGAAAACACTGAAATTTTTTTGATTTACCTATTGAAAGGAAATCAATCTATGTTCTCCCACCCAGAGACACGTATGCATGGGAATCTCGAAGTGTCACTTTTCGGATGTAACTGTCGCACATGTCCATTTATAGAAAAATAAAATCTATAGAAAGAAATTCTTTAAATAAAACGATTACCTGTACATAGCAATATTTTATTTATTGAAGCGAATACATTTTTATTTCTGTATAAATAAAGATAAATTTTGCTCCATAACTTTTTTGTATGAATAAAAGAGGCTTGAACGATTTCCACGAACTATATACCATTTATTTAAACTTTACAAAAAGCCGATGTAAGAGACATTAGGTTTATAACTTTTAATAGCTACGAAGAAGGGAGTACCCAAAACTACCGAAACGCCGGCTTTTTGTAAAGTTTAAATAAATGGTATATAGTTCGTGAAGATTGTTCAAGTCTCTTTTATTCATGCACATACCTACACTGAGAGAAAGGATTCCTTTTGGCAAATGAATCGTGTACTTGCGGAATCGAATTCTCACGTACTTGCTGTAAATGTTGAATTATTAATAGTTAAGAACTTGAATTTGAGAAAAGTATGCACAAGTAAGATAGATAGAGTAAGTAAGATAAACATGCCGAGTACGAAAGGTTATTTGACGATTTTCTAGCATTTAATGATGCTTTTCAAGCATTAAAATATAAAAAGATCTTGTACATAGACATAATCGTGGCAGGCGAAAACTTATACCAGCATGTAACGGCCATATAAACATCTTAGAAATATGAAAAATTCAGTTAACCTTCAAGTCAGGCGGTCAGCCGTTGACAAGCGACGAAAGTACTCAGTTTTTAACTATTAAGACGATGCGTTTAATTGTTAAGAAATATTCATTTGACCGTATTCAAATCCACAAAATTTAACAATTAAGAAATATTCTTTGCCGCAAATAATACTTTCTCTCAGTGTACGAACGATAGATCCACTTCTAAATCAATAACTTTTTTGTAATTTTAATTTTAATGGTCAGACAAGGTTTATTGGATTGCAAATAGTTTTTCACTTTACACAATAGTAAGAGCGTGAAAAACTCATACTTTGCTTTTAAAATTAATCTAAAATTGTAAATTCCATGGATAACCTCATCAATGTTCTTCTTTTGGAAATCCCTGTTATTACTTTTCACATTTTCAAGGCATGTTACCAAGTAAGATTAATTAATTTTTCTCGTATCAATCAATTTTAGACGTTATTTTGAAAGAAAAAAAATATTTGAGAAGGTAATTTTCCTTTTATATTAGTGAACTCTGCAGAAGTATTTATGTACGATAGATATATCTTAACCCTTTCAGCCATACATTTTTGTACAAGACTGATTTTTGTGAACCTTTGTTTACGAGGGTTGTTTGAATCGCTGATTACGTATATCAAATCATATCCCTGTGCGTAGATTTTTAGCAAAATATTTTTTATGGTTTTAAAATGACGGCATCTTTCTTGAAAAGAATTCTATTTTTCTAGTTTTGTTTATTTATAGCACTTTTGCAATTAACAAAATTTATTTGTCCGGCTTATTTTTACGTTTATTCATCACTAAGCTACATATCCAAGTAACAAATTTAGGTTAAAATAGGTTTGTATAAATTATGAAAGTTCATTGCAGAAAAGGTGTATCGTTATATGGCCTCAAAATTAAAAAAAATCCGAAATTCAATCATTTATAAAGGCTATATAAAATTTTTTATACGTAACCTCAGTAAATCTGGAACTGTTAAAAATAAAACGACTGGTTCTAAAAGCCAACAAATACGGTAGATCACTGATTGACGAATCACCTACATAAAAGTAATTTACAAATTAATCGTTCAAAATGAACCAACATGCATATCACACACCCAAATTTATTGTCCCCCAACCACAAAATAATTCTTACCACCCCCCAGCAGCATAAAGTCCACCTCAAACTTTCTCAAAAACGTCCAATAATTTCACTCCCTTCCCCCATCACACCCCAACCCCGAAACACACCACCTCCATCCCTCCCACTCACCCATCCACCCATCCACCTTGGCAGCTCTTCCAAAGCCAAGCTCACGCACGTACACCCACACACCACCTCGCGCTTTCGATGGGGTGGGGCTGCCGCCGCCTCCGCGAAGGGGGTTCACAACCCCAGCGGAGAGAGAAAGAAGCGAGGCAGAGCGGGGTGAATCGAGAGAGAGAGAGAGAGAGAGAGAGAGAGAGAGGCTGGTACGTGGGGGTACATGCATTCTCGTTTTGAGGGTCACGTTCACTGCGCCGCGCAGCAGCAGCATCCCCGGCGATGCGTCGATTCGGCTGGCTGCTGCTGCTGCTGCTGGTGGTGGGTGGTTGCGCGAGGTCCGGGCCACGGGAAGGACAGAGAGAAAGAGAGAAAGAGGGGAGGCAGGGATAGAGAGGGAGGAGGAGGATGCACAGCTGAGCCGTAGACGCGCCGGTCGATGCGACGACGATGACGACGACGATTGCTGGCTGCTGCTGCTGGCGCTGCACCTTGGCTGTGCATCCATAGGGGAGACCGGGGCGAGATGGCTGCACCGGGTTAAATGAGCACCCCTTATACTTTTGAATATTCTTACGTTATCTTTGAGCATTTTTTATGTATATTAGTATTTGATGTAATTAAGTTATCCGATTACTTACAGGTACGCTAGAGCAAACCAATCAATTTTTAAAAAAACATTGTTATATTTCGTACTTGATAATCTAATTTTTACCGTAATTGAAATTAAAAGCAATCTAAGTAAACTTTTAAAGTTGAATATTATTTAGCATTTAATAGAAAGATATCCATGCATACTTTGTTCTGAAAAAGGAATTTTGGATTTTGGTCGAAACCAACAAAAGTTTTTTCCATACTAAGTGGAAGAGTCGTTTGGGGCTAAATGACCACGCTAGACGGGGCTCAATGGGCATGTGTGTAGTATACACAAATCCAAATAAATCTTAATTTTCTTCAGAAATTGCTTATTATTCAATTCTACGACGGTGATAAGTGTTAGATTTGGGCATAAATTAATATTTAAGTGTTTTAATTCACCGTCATCCGATAATATTTACACTTATAGGTTATGCAAACTAAATTGTTCAATTAATGCATATAGTTGTATTACACATCCAAATTATTGATAATTCGATCACCAAATACCTATCTGTGTACATTTTTCGTATTAAAAGGTTATTTTTTTTACTAATTATGGCGGTAAAAAGAGGTACCCGTTCAGCCCCGAGTAATGCCCGTTTAACCCCGGCGTACAGGGCTCAACGGGCAGAATGTTTTTTTTACGGTTTTGGCACTCACATAAAAATTAAAGTTGACTTTCGTCTCAAAATAAGTGCAATTTGTAGTTGAATAGTTTAAGAACATATATACGTTGCAGTAAATCCACTATTGCTCATAAATATTGAGATACAATATAGCATTAAACATAAACTATGCCCGTCTCGCCCCGATGTCCCCTATGACTTTCTTAAGACGTACAGTTGTGTTCACTGTAGACGCTGTGTGAAAATGCTATAGGGTTATATATATAACATGAGTGTATGTGTGTACACGTATGTGTATGTGTATACATGTACGTGTATGTGTGTACATGTACGTGTATGTGTATGTATATATGTATGTGTGTATATGTATGTATAAGTGAGAGAGAGAGAGAAAGTCGTGCGTGTGTGTACATTGATGTACAAGAAGAATCTGCGTGTTGCAACGTCTTCCGCACTCCTTTTGTTGGCGACTCTTACTCGCTGTCTCCTCCTTTTTGTTGTCCTCTTTTTTGGCTGTAGAAGCTAGTCTGTACCCCCCATTCCTCTACCCCTCGAATCTCTTTGATTCGGCCGTATGATCGATAGCGGGTTTCTCATTCTGCTTCTTCGTGTTCTGGTCTTTTTCTTTTATAGAGGGATGATTTCATGCCATTATGCGCTTAAATTGAATTTCCTTTTACGATTGCTAGTGAGCGGGTTTCATATTTCTCAGATGAAGGATGAGATGACTTGATTGACTCTTCACGAGCTTTCAGCTTTTAAGTTTCTTTAAAAGGCTTATTCCAAAAAATAATATCAAATTAAACTTTTAAATTAATTTTGATTAATTATGATAATCTTATTATTCTAAATTCGAATACATTTTAGTTGTTTATTATAGTATTTATTTTGTCACTTTTTTTCAAGAGTATTGTAAAATAAGTTGATCAAATAAAGTGTGTTCATAAGTTAAAAGTATTTAAAATTTAAAATTGTCATTTAAAAAAATTGTTCAATATAGTGATGGTTATATATAATAATAATGACTGAAATTTTATTCATATTGAAAATTGATAACTGATCGTTATTTAAAGTTGTGATAGGTATACTCAACATATAAAACATCTTAATATATAATACTCTTTCAATTACAAGGGAAAATAAGAATTATTTTAAAATTAATAGATTAGTTTGGACACAATTGTCATTGTGGCTCGGCCAGTCTATTTTAAGTTAATATTCTAAATATTCTCCATCGACAATCTCTGGATTTATATTTATGTGCTTCTAATCTGTAAGACATCAGTCTAAGACAAAAATAATGTCAGCGTAGATTTCCGCATTATAGACCTGATTTTGGGTATCCAAAGATTAATACAAATATAATATCTACATAAGCGCAGATAAAATTAATCTACTCTTTAATTAAAATGACCACGTAATTATTTGTTAATCCACAATTACTAATGAATTCTATCACCATTTGATACTCTAAAAAAGATTCATGCTAACCACTATCTCACCCGCATAAAAACTTTCTGTACGAGCAACATCATTTACACCCATAAAACCGAATCGTTGGCGTCGGTACATCCCCCCGTCCCCTGCCCTTCCCCGCAGACCTTTAGCGCGAAATAATTCGCCAAAAAAAGAGCGTTATAACGCGGTTAATCGTCCTCGGGCGCAACATTCGCAATAACCTACCCTACCGCTTATACCCCTACCCCTTATCTCCCCCTACCACCACGCTCTTTCCCCTTTCTCCCTCTGTTGCACTTTACCTAGGCTCGCGCGCGTGCGCATAACACACCCCTTCTTCCCCGTTTCCGTTTCACCCTCCATTCTTTCTCCACTACTACTACTACTACCACCACTTCTGTGAGAGCGCGAGGTCGTTGACCTCCGCGAGCGAGGCGGTGCGCGCAGCAAGCTGCGCCGAGCAGCAGCAGCAGCGGCTCAGAGTTTGTTTACATCGGTGCAAGCGCTGCCGCCGCGCCGCTGCAGGACTTTTAATCGCATCGATTTTATACTCGCTCCGACAACTTGTACAATTATTTCTTTCTTCTCTCTTGCTTCTTGCGTTCGTTTTTTTCTCTCTTCTTGTTCTCTGCGCGAGATTCTAAGGTTTCCTTTCAGAATTTCTAACGGTCCGCTCGTTCGCTCGTCTCGGGCTCCGCGTGGTATAGTTATTGTTGCTCTTTGTTCGACGGGCTGGCGAGAGAGAGAGAGAGAGAGAGAGAGAGAGAGAGAGAGAGAGAGAGAGAGAGAGAGAGAGAGAGAGAGAGAGTGCTGTCTTTTGATTTTGCGTAAAGGAGTTGGAATGCTTGGGACTGCGAACGGCTTCTCTTGTTGGATTTTGCGGAATGACGGATACTTGATATGTCAGTGTGATAATGTAAATAACTTTATGTTAGGTATGAAGCTTTTGTTGCGCGTTTAGGTGAAATAAAAATTATTTTATATAGGTATAATATAATAATAATACATTGTCTGACTGAAACCTAGACTTTACTACTTACTTGTATATTTTTAATTGTCTTTTTTTTATAATATTTGTTGCGACTCACTATTATTCTTTTAGTCATCATGTTAGAAAAAATGAACTCCTAGAAGAATCGGTAATCTGACATAACTCCAAATATCTTCATATTTCAACAATTTGTAAAAGAATAATTATTATAGAGCTTAGTATTTTATACACTTATTTTGTTTTTACATATTTTAGTTTCCTACAAAGATTAATATTAGTAATTACATTTTATTTATGATTTTAGGCGCGGAACGTAATACCGCATTTCTTTCAGGGTTTCTTTTACTATGTTATAAATACTTTATAATCAGTCCTAGCCCCTGCTAATAACAGTTACAACTTTTTCTCTATATGATAGGTAATTAAGTTATAATATATATACTACAAGAATACCTCTCAGTTAATTAAAATTTCATTCTAACTGAACGATCATAGTTTGAAACATTCGAGATACAGAAAAAGAAGCAAGAAATATTCTTTCTCAAGCCGCTCACCAGCATCTGAATCTTTAAAGACCCTGTACACTCCCTTCCTCGACTCTTCACTCTCGCTCTCATCAATCTTCTCGTTCCTTCATCAGTTCAAGGAACTTTTCCACCTTGTCACCCTTTGTATTATGGTTGCGATCCCTTCTACCATTATACGCGCGCATTACGCTCGCATGACGTACGTCGCTAGCTGTTAATCGCTCGTGTAAGCGGCGATGCCAGATGTCGCGGGCGCGAGCTGCGGATAGAGCTGTTATGTTTTTAAGAGTGCACTTTTATAGTAAAAGATCTAGAGTAGTTAAAAGATAGAGAAAATGTTATAGTAGTATTTTATTGAGATGGTTCTTTTATATATCAACAGGGATCACAGATATTTTCAAAACTAATATACATTATGCGTATAATTAATGATGTTCCAACTATAAACTTTTAGGGTATGTAAGATATTTTCGTATAAGTTGTATTATTAAAGAAACAAAAAACCCAACTGAGTACAAATTTATTTTTGTTTAAATTCATTTGAATATATTTTTTTATTAAATTAATTTTTTCGGCAATTTGGGGGCCAGTTTTGTAATCAGCGACCTCAAAAATCGTTTAACCCATGTCTGTTTTAACCTTATATCTCTACTGACACTTCTGATATCATAACGAATTGATTAACATACGATTTATCAAAATCGGACTATCCGTTTAGGCTCTACTTCGGAACAAAGGACATACGCGTGAGAAATAATACCTTCCATTGAGGAGCGAAGTCGGGTAAAAATTGAGAATTAAATGAAAATTGTGGTCCCTTGTATTTGCCGAGAACAGAAAAATTAATATCATTTTAATAGTATAAGATATAGAGCTAGTTTGCGATAATATCAAATTGTGTTATATATGCATCGAACAAAATTTACAAGCTTATTACTACGTTTTTCATATTTTAAGATTCATTTTCCATAATTTCCTTTCATGTATCCTTGATGCTCTAACAACGGGTTCATTTACCTTACAAAGGATCTACAGACATTCGAGGACGACGTATTACTCGTGATAAGAATTTACGGTGCGTGCGAGTAAAACCTTTTTATTATGCAGTTTCTTTCAGACTTCGTGTGTGATTCTTATATCTGATGGGTTTTATGGAAAAATGAAGTGAGTCGTTGAATAGAAAATGATGGCTTAACGTTAGCAAGGATACTATTTATTTAAACATAATCTAAGTACGATGATGACAAGATTTTGAGGATTTTATATACAACATTGATCATTTTATTATTTAAATATGAATTTACCTATTTGGTAAATAGATAATTAGATTAAAAATTTGCTCGTAGATATTAAGGGAGTCTGAAAATTAATTAAAAGTTTTAATTTCTCTTTTTGAGTTTAACAGACAAAAATGTGAACATAATTACTAATAATTACAAAAAAAAATTGATTCTATCTCTAAAAAATCTAAACTCTTTTGCCCTTAAATGAGTAATAATAGACTAATTTACAAATTTTCAGAGATCAAAAGATTCACGGTACCTTAAAACGTTATTGGAACAAAATTTATCAACATTTATTGCAATAACTTTTTAAGGTGCCATTGATTTTGACGTCTGAAACTTCGTACAGACGTATGTCGCTATTCAATAAAAGACAAGTGAGTTTACTTCTGTAATTATAAGTATTTATTCACTTCTCAGTCGATAAAATTGTAAGTGGAAAATTCAAATTTTTATTCGACTTTTGAACACTTGTCAATACGGTACTCTATTCATGAAATAGCAACTAAATAATACAAAATGTTAACAACGTACATATGAGCACCGCGCCGATAAAAACCTCCTATCGCGTCGCACTATTTGCAGACCATCGAAGTTTCAAAAATCAGCTCAACACTCGTTAACGACGTAACAATATTTATCAAAGATATATATACCCGCTCGCTATTTGTCCGATAAAGCGTCGCGATGTGCGCGCCGCGACTCTCGAATCAGCGCGATTCCCGATACACGACTTTACGACCCAACTAAAATCACACACGTACGCGCGTATAACGCCTACATCACGGCTGCATATAGTTTCGTCGAATCCCCGACGACACACTTTGTCTGGCAGATCCGCGATAGCGAGTCTCTATAGGATCATCATCGTCGCCCATCGTCGCCGTGACGAGCTTAAGGTTCGCCCCGCGGTCGTGCGCCATATTTGCGCTGGTATTTTCTACGTTGGTGTGCAGTATATAAGCAGGAGATAAGGGAGTCGCGCGATGACGCGAGCCAAGGATGTGCAGTGCGCACCAGTCACGATTGCGCGATAGTGGGTATGCATACACGTCTGTGCGTAAATTGTTTATTTGGCTTGAAAGGTGGTGGGGTGCAGGTTGTTTGAGCAAGAGCTGGATGATTGAAGTATGAAGTATGATGATTGAAGTATGAATTTACAAGAGGTTTCTTGAATTAGTGAGAGAGTGCACTAATGAATCAACAGGTTTTCGGATTTTTCGCAAAATTTAAAGAATTGAGCATTGTCATTAACGTTTGTAAAAATTAATAAATTGTATAAATAGAATCATATCGTGATTTATTAGTACATTACGATACGTGTGACCTAAGTAGCCCTTTACAGCACGGCGTGTAAGCGCCGTGCTCTGAAGGACGACTTTTGACACGAGTATCGTATACTATTTTATAGCACTGCTTGCCTAAATCCGCTGTCACGGATAGATATGACTTAAGTGCGGATTTAGGCCACACGGTGCTATAAAACAAATTATTCATTGATTACTCATTACAATTGTCGGCAGACATAAGATCAAAAGTTAGTCATAATTTTAGAAAAAATTTTTTTTAAGATTTATTTAAAAAAAAAATATTAATTGTTCTAATTTTAATCTGTGTTAAAAAAAAATATGTAAAGAATGTACAATGTTTTTTAACGAAATGCTGTCAATAACATTAAGAGTTATTATTCGCGGTCACTTGAAAACGGCGATGACCACTATTCTGGTGCTTCTAGTTTATCTGAAACAAATAGAAATAAAAAAGAGTATTATTATATGAGTATGGATATTACATAAATTAGAATGCTACACAAAATTTCGGAAAATACAATTTTTTTACAATGGCAAGTATGTTATACTAAATAAAAAAAATTATATTAATAAAATATTATTAAACTTATAGTAAGTTACTCATCGTCAACTTGCAGACCTTCTCACAAACTCCGTATCACACAGCGAAAAGTACACACACTATATCCATTAAGAAAAAAAAACGTGAGCGCTTGAGTAAACCTCAGATTATTTAGACTCGCTGGTTACGCTGCGCGCGCGCGCGCGATGACGTGCAAGGTCCTTAACCCTCGATGCACATATCGCGAGCGTTGCAGTCGTCTAATTAAACGAATGCGGAGGTGACGCGCGAGTATACTCTCTCTCTCTCTTTCGCTCTCTCTCGCTCTCTCTGGCTTTGTCGACAGCTCTGATAAGAGAGAAAGCAAGAGAGACTCTAGGCGTTGAACCAGTCGCGATCCTGATAAGCTCAACGAGAGCTGGACAATTGTGTGTGCACACTGATTGCAAGAGTCAGCATTGTTGTTCTTTGGGCTCGTTCGGAATATCCTGCGAGAAATCGACACCGGATGTTCCCGGTATTCTGACTTGCGTATGTATGTATTATCGTGTATTGGTTGCGTTTCGATCGATCGGGAATGGAATTTAGATTCTGCAATCATTCAAGTACCGGCTTAATTTGTCTGGCTCCCAGAATTAGACTATATGGTAACGATGATCAGACCTACTTTTGATATGGTCTTTTAAAAATCCAAAAGCTATTTAGGGGTACTTATCAGGGTCTCTACTACATGATCCAATAGTTTATAAAGTTGAATATTAAAAGATTTAAAACCCTATTCTCGTTAGGTTTTGAAAATGTTTGAGAACAAAATTTCGCTTGTGCTTTCAAAGAATCAAGAATATTATGGAGGATTAAAAACAATATTGAAAATTAGTTCTGTGCTTGAAATTAAATAAAAATCAATTTACGAGAAAAATATTATTAATAATGTTTTATCCGAAGTAATTAGAACTTTTTTAAATATTAATGGGTAAAAACTGTCTTTTCAGGGCTCATTTGTGAAGAAAGACAAGTGCTGTTTTAAAGAACAATTTTAGAGACCGGAGAAAGCGAACTACGCGTATAAATTCCCCTGACAAATTGCGCTTCGGAAGTTTCCTCCTCTTTCGGTTTCCGTATCCCTATTACTTGGCATCTATCTTCCTTCTCGTCTTTATTACGACAGGACGCAGATCCACCGACTCCTTCAAGTTCGAAAGGATAGCAGGAGCACGTGCGCGTGACATTTTTATGGCAGAAACATCCCTTTCGTGGGTGGTGCTTCTTCTGCGAACTTTCAATCCATTTCAAGGTGCGACATATTGACTAAATGTGCAATGTTTCGTAAAGAGTGATTTTAGTTTCGAAACGAATTGGTTTGAATTAATTTCTTTTATTTATTATATTTATCAAAATGTACAAAATAAATGTATTATAGTATAGTAACGTTTATGCAAAAATTCACATATTTTACACAGCAATAGAGATTGCTTATTTGTGTTTCATCTTAGACAAGTACTTTTTTAAATATTTTTAAAGCCAGTAACGTAAACCTAAATTAAAATGTATTTATAAGAAATCTGTATTAAAAATAAGAATGACATGTTTTGTAGTTAAAGCAGTATTTTTGTTTAATATAAAAAATACATGAAAGATCAGACACTTTTGAGAAAATAAGATTATAATATATCTTTTTTAAGAACAAACATTACTTATTTAACGAAATTAC